>OY998180.1:155099222-155699222 GCA_963921935.1 Galeruca laticollis
TTATTTAATTGTGTTTTACCTGGCGTATCTTTATTCTTAATGTATATGTAGTAGGGATAGTAGGGTGGGAGCATTTCACAATAGTCGGGCTTTCGAATTATGAAATAACGGGACAAATAGTGGCAGCATTGTTATATAATTTACGGTATTGGAAAGTGCTTTGTGTGGCCATTATATATACTTGTTTTGGTTCGATTTTTATAAGCAACTTTATATTATTTGTTTTTTTTTTAATTTATGTTAAGAGATATTAGAACCTTTTCTGCACAAATGTCTAATAAAATAAATGTTGCGTACCGGATTGCAATGGAAATTACACCGCCGAAAATCGAGTGCATGTGTTTAGTTTTCCCAAAGATGAAAGTATTCTGAAACAGTGGTTGCGAGCAATTCCGCGCGAAAATTTACTTCCTACAAAATACTCCAAAGTGTGCGAATGTCCTTTTACACATGAGAGTAGTAAACATCATCACAATGAAAAATCCAAGAAAACGTGGGAGGTACCTGTAAAGTATCCCAAGCCTTCATCAGTTTCCATTCCAACTATTTTTCAAAACTGTCCCACATATATTTCAAAATATAACGTGTTAACGAGAAAAAGTGGAGACAAAAACGTTTATAATAGAGCAGCATAATTTATCAGAAGCAATCAAAGAAATGATTGAATTACATGAAACTCACAAACAACGAGTTACTTTGCAAAATTTTGAAGTAAGTAGATAGTAAATAGTGAAAATAAATTAATTTTATTTCGCATATAAAACTCACGGAGTCCTATTATCACTTATTCTATAATTATTCATGCAGATCTTAAAGTTGAAACAGACTTATTTATATGGACCAGAAATTATTGTAGAAACTGCTAAATTGAAAGCTCCATGTACCTTAAGCGATATTAACGATTTATCAGATTTATGTGATAAAATAGTAGTCCCTAAAAATATTACACCTGAAAAGTCAGAAGTAAATGATAACTTTACCAATATTATAAATCACATTTGTAATATACTGGAGGATAGTGGCGTAACTACGACGGGGATGAGGGGGATAGAACCCACCAGAACCCTAAAAATAAAAAAGTATAATCACAGCAAGCCTACTTGATTGAAATGTACTAAAAGCTGGGAACTGTAGGCTATAATTTTATAAGAAAAACAAAGCTAAAATACAGTTTTAGTTGCCTAAAGTTTAAAAAAAAATTCACGTACCCGTATCCGTACCCCTGGTAGTTCAAAAATGGGAACTTGAAATATAAGAACAATGTTGATACCTGGGAAAATGCAAGAAGTAGGAAATGAATTGATGAGATACAATATAGACATAGCGGCTTTGCAAGAAATAAGATGGAAGGATCAAGGGGCAATTGATAAGAACATGTATAGTTTTAGATATTCTGGAGACAAAAAGCAAGGAAACCGGGGAGTAGGATTTATGGCATTCCTGTCAATGAAACAAAAAATTTTTGAATTCAAACCAATAGATGAAAGGATGGAATACATAAGAGTGAAAGCAAAACCATGCAACATATCCCTATTAAATATTTACGCTCCAACAAAGACGGACAGCAATGAAAAGGAAAACTTTACGAAAAGGTAGAAGAATAAATAGAAATAATACCAAAGGAAGATACTATAATAATATTAGGAGGTTTTAATGCCCAAATAGGTAAAAAAGACTACATAAAATGCGTAGCAGGAAACGAAACTATACACGAAAAAACAAATAACAAAGGGCAGCGACTGTGTAACCTCGCAGCAAGCACGAATATGTACATAAGTAGCACAAAATTTCCACATAAAAAAAAACATAAAATAACATGGATGTAGCCTGATAACAAAGCAACATCTCAAATAGACCATATATTAATTAATAGGAGAAAACAAACATCAATAAAGGACGTGAGAACATACAGAGGAGCATGTGCAGACTCCGATCACTTTCTTGTTATTGCCAAAATAAAACAAAATATTAAAAAAAACAAGGGACAGAAATGCATTAGATGGAACATAACAAAGCTAAGCGAAGAGAAAATAAGGAAAGAATATGTAACACAGATAGAAGAATTACTAAGCAAAATAGTAAAAATGGAAGACAACGTTAACGCACAATGGGAAGCTATAAAAAAATCCATTCAAATAACGGAAAAACACATAGGCAAAATGGATAGAGATAAAAGAAAAGAGTGGTACAATGATAGTTGCCATGTAGCAGTAGAAAAAAAAATGGAAAAAAGACAAAAATGGATAAGAACAAACGAAATAAAGCACAAGCAAGAATACATAAAAAGCAGAAATGAATGTAATAAAACGATAAGAAAATCAAAGCGAGAATGGATGGATAACAATATAAAAGAAATAGAACAAGAAAGAAAGAATTGTAATACTAAGAAATTTTATAAAAATATAAATGAACAAAGCCGAACCTATAAGGGCAAAACAAAAGGTATAAAAAACCAATATGGCAAAGTCATTGAAGAAGAAAATGAATACAAACAAATATGGATGGATCACTTTAGGACGTTACTAGTGGAAGATTCAGATATTGAAGAAGACATTGAAGAAATATCACAAGAAAAAATATTGGAAGAACCTACAAGAGCAGATATTATGGAGATTATTAACAACAGCCAAAACGGAAAAGCTCCTGGAAAAGATAACATAGATATGGAACTGATAAAGTACGGAGGTGAGAAGCTTCATGATATAGTATACCAACTTATAACAAAAATATGGAGAGAAGAAAAAATGCCTATAGAATGGGAAATAGGCCAGATAATTACAATCCACAAAAAAGGTGACCAGCATTAATGTCAAAACTATAGAGGTATTACATTACTGAATACTGCTTATAAAATACTATCAGCTACAATAAACAGAAGGCTTAGAGACACTACAGGAAATACTATAGGACGATATCAGTGTGGATTCGTAAAAGGAAGATCAGCGGTGGATGCCATATATACACTGAAGCAGATAATGGAAAAAGCATATGAACATCAAATAGAACTGGAAATGTTATTTGTAGACTTTCGGCATTAATGATAAATTGAGAAGGTTAATCAAAATGACTATGGAAAACTCAAGGGCTACGATAAAAACACAAGGAGGAGAAATTGATGAAATAAACATAAATAAGGGTGTAAGACAAGGACAAGCAATCTCAGGACGAACGGAAGACATATATGCGTATGCGGACGATATAGTAATCATATCAAAGACAAGAGAGATTCTGGAAAACACAATAAGGGAAAGCACAAGTGAAGGAAGTAGGATGGGATTAGAAATAAATGCAGATAATACAAAAATAATGATTTTTGGTAAAATAAATCAAAACAGTGCAATAAAGATCGGATATTTCGAATTTGAAAAAGTGGAGAAATTCAAATACTTAGGTGTCACAGTAACAAACACTGGAAACATAAAAAAAGGAAATAGAAGAAAAAATCATTAATGCAAATAGAGCCTACCATGCCAATAAAAAACTTTTAAAAAGCAAATTACTCTCAAGACAAACCAAAATCAATATTTATAAAGTGCTAATAAGACCCGTCCTGTTGTATGCTGCTGACACAATGACACTGACTAAAAAGGAAGAAGAAGACTTGAGAATAATAGAAAGAAAGATAATGAGAACAATATTGGGACCAATCAAATTGAGAGATAACGAATACAGACAAAGAATGAACTATGAAATTGAGCAAGAACTGGAAGGAGAGGACATAGTAAGGAAAATAAAAAGGCAAAGAATGAAATGGCTGGGACACATATATAGAGCAGAAGAACAAGAAATAACACTGCAAATGACACAATGGGATCCTGGGGAAAGAAAACGTAGGAGTAGACCTAGAATAAAATGGCTGGAATAGGTGAAGGAAGATATGACAATAGCCGGAATTAGAGGATGGAAGGACAAAGTTAAGGATAGGAAAGTATGGGGAACATTGACAGAGAAACTCTAAAGGGAAAAACGGGGATTGATCCACCCAAAAAAAAAGGATCTAGAAAGCGTAAAGCGGCGAAACCTCAGCAGGGGTATCAACCCATTATATATATATATATATATATATATATATATATATATATATATATATATATACATATATACATATATATATATATATATATATATATATGTATATATGTATATATATATATATATATATATATATATATATATATATATATGGTACATATTTCACCAGTAACAAAAATTACCCATGAAATTCTTTATAATTATGTAACGTCGTTAATTTAATATAGGTCTCGAAGAAATTGAATATAACATAAATAGTAAATCAATGTGCAACTTTTCTGCCACTAAAAAAGTAAGTATTGCTTATCCTCACCCTACAGATATAAAGCGCCCTTTATTTTATTTGTTTGACCCAATGTATTTATTGAAATGTCTCAAAAATAACTGGTTAAATTCATAACCTGATAAACTGCTTACTTATCCTGATGTTGAAACTGTGGGTTTGAGACTTCCAATCATTAATCGCCCTTCATAATTTTGTAAACGATAAATTATTAAAGTATGGTTATAGTTTAACCTTAAAGGCCCTTTACTCAACTTATTTCGAAAATCAAAATGCTAGCTTTAAAAAATTTCAATCCATTTCTTATGGAGGCTCTTTTGCATTTTAAAATCGAAATCAATTACTCCGAAGACTCAGCTAACTACATTAAAATGATATTAACTTGGTGGAAGATAGTTAAGGTAAAAGGAAAGATTTATGTCAAGAACCTATTACTTGATGATGATCCAAAATAGTTTTTTTACAAAGAATGATTAGATAGAAATTTGGAAAAGCTTTCCAAACTTTTACAGCGCTACAACATAGAGTTTAAGGTATAGTTGACGTAAGAGATATAGTGTGAGCTTTAAGGTTTAAGCTTATCGTTTCTGTTAAATACCGTCATAGTCCATCAAAATTATAATTTAAAATGCTTATTTGACAATATATCCATTTAATATTATAATTTCAACTAATAATCGTTAGAATAGGAATATAATTTTCAAAAAAAACTTATTATTTTTCCCATCTTCACCGAACTATAAGTATGTTTTGAGATAGCAATTTTTTCGAACACAGCATGTGTCCCTCAAAGATAAGCAACGCTCGTTCTTTAATTGGTAGGCTGACATCAACAAAGAGTGTAGTGTTTTTCTCAGGAATTTGTACATTGAAGATTATTATTCAAAACAACAACTGATTGAAGTTTTAGAGACACAGAAATTTAAGAAATTATACGCCCTAGAAAGTATTGCTGAACAACATGGATATTCTATAGTGAGACTTCCTCCTTATTTTTGTATTTTCAATTCCTTAGAGTTAATTTGGGCACAATTAAAACAGAGATTTAAGAAGTAATCAAAACTGAAGATGAGTACAAGAATATGAGTATAGTCTATATTAATGGAGGAAATAAATGTATTATTGATTTACAAGATGATAGTGATAGTGAAGCAGATGGTATGGGAGAAGGATTAATTGAATTTTTCTTACTTATATAGTAGTGACAAACATGAGTTAGACATAATATTTATTCATCGTTATAAAATTTCTTTTTTTTTTGTTATTTTTTCATAGAATTTTGTTGTGTTCATAAAACATCGAATAGAATACAAAAAGGCCTTAGTTCTCGTCTGATATCCCGATTAAACCGAACGCCCTTTCAACAATTACGTAACAAATTGGTAAGTAAACAAAATATTAATACCTTTCAGAGTCTAGCTCCGCAACATAACTTACATTGCTACACTAAATGTTTTGCTACACCCTTGATGTTGTTTGATACTGTTTTGAAAAATTAAATATGAGTTATGTGTTACTAGGAAAATTTCAGACAGATTTGGAAAATGTAGACAACTGTCGGGTGGCCAGTAAAATATTTCTATTCAGCAAGTGTATAAATGCGAAAAACAACAACAACAATCGTTAATTTCTTTAAAATTTAATTGTTTTGGAAGTGTGACAATCGATTCATTTTATGAAATTAATGAAGACGTATTACATGAAAATACAACTGCTGTCTCAAAAACAAATTGGATTTCTCCTATTTGTGATTTTACGGAATGTGAAATTGAAAATTTGATACCAAAAATGCCGATAGTTACATATTTAGCTGGTTATTGGTTGTTATATTGTATTAAAAAAGTTCGATGCAAATGAGATATAATGTATACAAATGATCTTGTAGTTGATGATTGTTAGTATACAGAGTCTATATGTCCTTCAGACTAACTTCTATTTTATGGATAGTTGTGATCATTGCTCTACGGGGTATGACAGATGTAAAAATTAAATTAATCAGAGAATTGTCAAAAAAATTAAGTACCAAAAAGTTAATAAAAACCGCTTACAATTTCAAGTGGTTATTTGTAAACACAATAGATTGGCGACGAGGATTCGAAAGAACCACATATTCGTTATAGATTAACCATGCCAAATAAAATAAATCGAAGAAGTATGAACTTACAAAATACTCAAACTTCAGGCTCAAGTTCAAGTAATACAACTACAGTAATTCAAAATACATTTACAATTGAACCTTACGATTCTACAAAATCACAATGGACTCGATGGGTGCAACGATTCAACGGCGCCTACGAAATTTATGGAATTGTTGAAACTAGTAAGGTCTCTTATTTTTTACATTTCATGGTCTGAGATACATACGACATACTTTGTGACAAATTAACACCACAAGATCCAAAATCAAAGGATTTTCAAGAATTGGTAGAAACTCTCCAAGATTACTTCAGTCCTACTCCACTGGAAATTGCAGAAATTTTCCGACTACATCAACGGAAACAACAAGAGGGTGAATCTATACAACAGTACATCACAACTTTACAGAAATGTCAATTTTTTGCAATTTTGGCGATTATTTGAAGAAAGCATTACGCAATCAATTTGTTTGGGGTCTACTTAATGATAAAATTCAAAGTCGTTTATAAGAAAAGAAAGATTTGACATTAGATAAGGATGTAGAAATAGCTGTAGGTATGGAACTCTCCGCAAAAGCAACTGCTGAGTTACATACTAACAAAAATTTAAATCAAATAAACTTTAAAGCTGAAACAAACTTACCTGCAGGTATTTCAAATAAAAGTTCAAATTTTTCAAAATTTTGTTTTCGATGCGGTGATCAAAAGCATTTAGCTACAGGTTGTCCTAATAAAGATAATTGAATTTGTACTTTTTGTAACAGGAAAGGTCACCTTCAGAACGTGCGTAGGAAGAAATCTTCAAATACTTATCAAATTAATTTTCACGATAATCAAAAACCAGCTGAAGAGATAATAGCAATTGAATCTGATCAAAATATTTATAGAGAAAATTTTTATCAAACCTTGGTTGTTAATGACAAAGAAATCACTTTTGAAGTAGACAGTGGTGCTGCAATATCAGTTATAAGTAAGCGTAAATTTGATTTACTTTTTCCAAATACTACCATTAGTCAAACGGATCTCAAACTAATTTCCTACTGTAAAACGTCCCTTGAAGTTTTAGGCTATTTATCTTGCAAGGTTTCATTTGAGGATATAAATTTTGATTTAAACTTGTATGTTGTTACAGTTGACAGAGATCCACTGTTGGGTAGAAAATGGATTCGTCAAATGCATTTGAATTTGTTTTCTACATCTCTTGATCATATTGTTAATTCATCTACGGAAGTATTGGTCAAGGGACTAGAGGAAAAGTATTCAAGTGTGTTTACAGCTGGGATAGGCAAATTTAAAGGTATGCAGGCTTCAATTTCAGTAAAAGAAAATACAAAACTTATTTTCTGTAAAGCGAGATCAGTTCCCTTTTCTCTAATTCCTAAAGTAGAAAAGGAAATTGAAAACTTGCTTTCTCAAGGTATACTTACTAAAGTGGATAGATCTGACTGGGCTACTCCTATAGTTCCTGTAGTAAAAAGTAATGGAAATATTCGAATTTGTGGAGATTTTCGAGTTACACTCAATAATAATATTCAAGTGGATAAACATCCTTTGCCTACAATTGATGAATTATTTAATTCAATGGCAGGTGGAAATAAATTTACTAAACTTGATTTGAGTCAGGCTTACTTACACATTGAAATACGACCTGAAGATCGTCATTTATTAACATTAAATACTCATAAAGGTCTTTATACTAGTAATCGCTTGATGTTTGGCATTTCCTCTGCTCCTGCAATTTTTCAGAGAGAGATGGAGAAAGTTTTACAGGGTATACCAGGTGTTTCCGTTTATCTGGACGATATTAAAATAACAGGGGAAAATGATACTATACATTTAGAGCGATTAAATGAGGTTTTAAAAAGATTATCAGAACACAACTTACGTATTAATAAAGAAAAGTCTATTTTCTTCGCTGATAGTATTGAGTATTGGATAAATTCCAAAGGCATTCATAAAATAAAACGTAAGGTTGAAAGTATTGTGAATGCTCCGAGACCCACTGACAAAACTCAATTGAGATCATTTGTAGGATTAATAAATTAATATGGGAAATTTTTACAAAATTAAAGTACCCTTCTGTATCCCCTCAATAAATTATTACATAAAAACGTGAGATTTATATGGAATCAAGAATGTGAGCAAACATTTATTTCAATAAAGAAACAAATGTTGGCTGATAATTTCTTGGTTCATTTTAATTCCAACTTACCTTTAATTTTGGCTACCGATGCTTCACCATACGGAGTGGGTGCAGTATTATCTCACTTATATCCTGATGGAACTGAGAGGCCGATACAATTAGCATCTCAAACTCTCAGTGACACACAGAAAATATATTCTCAAATTGATCGTGAAGCATACAGTATCATTTTTGGCGTAAAAAAATTCTATCAATATCTATATGGAAATCGATTCACTCTATATACTGATCATAAACCTTTACATCAAATTTTTAATCCAACAAAATCCCTACCAATATTGAGTGCTACGCGTATGCAACATTATGCAATTTATTTACAAGCTTTTCAATATGATATTCGTTATAAAAATACTAAAGATCACTGTAACGCTGACTTTTTATCACGATTACCAATTAAATCTGAATCTCTAACAATTTTCGATGAGCCAGATGTTTTTGAATTCCAACAAATTGATACATTACCTATTTCTTGTTCTCAAATTGCTTATGAAAGTCAAAACGATGTTAATCTTAAACCTTTATTAGACGCTTTACAATCTGGTCGGGATATTCCTCGAAAATATAGATTTAATATTCCACAAACAGAGTTTTCATTACAACAAGGTTGCATAATGCGAGGAATTCGAGTTGTAATACCTCAGAAATTACAAAATCAAATTTTACAAGAATTACATGTTTCCCATTTTGGAATAAACAAAATGAAAAACTTAGCACGAAGTTATTGTTGGTGGTCAAATATTGATAAAAGCATTGAAAATATTTGTAAAAACTGTACGGAGTGTCAGCAAATCCAAAATAATCCAACAAAAACACCCATACATCCATGGGAAAAGACTTCCGAACCATTTGAAAGAGTTATTGATTATATGGAGTTTGGGGGTAGGAACTATTTCATGTTAATTGATGCATATTCACGTTGGTTAGATATATATATATATATATATATATATATATATATATATATATATATAACCAAAGATAAATCTAGTTTCGCAACAATACAAGTTTGTAATAAAATATTTTCTACATTTGGAGTACCAAAATACTTAGTTAGTGATAATGCGCAACAATTCGTATCTTATAATTTTCAACATTTTCTTAAATTACATGGTATTAAACATAAATTAATAGCTCCATATCATCCTGCTACTAATGGATTAGTAGAAAGGAGCGTCCAGACTGTAAAAAAATATTTAAGAACTCTTAAATCTCACAGTAAATTATGTGATGCTGAAAATCAATTAAATGAATTGTTATTACAATATCGTAAAATGCCTCATTGTGTCACTCATCAGTCTCCTTCGAGATTAATGTTTAACAGGGAAATAAGATCCAGACTTGATAATATTAGACCCACTTCACATACCGTACTGGTAACAAATGATACCGATATTAAAGTTCGTAGTTTTCTGCTTAACCAACGCGTCTTGGTAAGAAATTATTCAGGACAGAAAAAATGGAGTTTTGGTTATATTCATAAGATATTAGGAAAGTTACACTACTTAATTAAACTTGATGATGGTAGAATTTGGAAAAGACATGTGGATCAATTGCAAGGTGCCTGACTGCTATTACATTATTGTTTTTTTTTTAAGTTATATACGTTCTGAATGGTTGACTGGGGAAGGACTGTTAGTATACAGAGTCTATATGTCCTTCAGACTAACTTTTATTTTATGGATAGTTGTGATCATTGCTCTACGGGGTATGACAGATGTAAAAATTAAATTAATCAGAGAATTGTCAAAAAAGATTAAGTACCAAAAAGTTAATAAAAACTGCTTACAATTTGAAGTGGTTATTTGTAAACACAATAATGATAAACATATTTATCAACAGAGACATTAGAATATCTTACAAAAAAATAATTAGATATTTATTAAACTTTTCAAAATGTAAATACATAATTACGGATATACTGTAAAAATTGTCATATAGTCTGTAATAAATACACTTTTACAAAAAGGGAAATCAGAGAAAATAAGTTACTTTGACTGCATAAATTAATTAATAAATTTAAATTTGAAATATACTAACAGATACTTCAAACTTGTAATGAATCAATAATTATTTTTTGTTTACTGATAACTTCTACATACATCTGTACTTCTTTTGAAAAAACACATATATCTTTAGTAAAACTAATTTTTGCACTTCTCATTAATCTACAATTATATTAATACTTTAAATTAATATTCAACATTTTTTTAAAACGGTTTTTGTTTAGAAACTTTGTTTTTTTCTTCGCCAAAAAAAACAGATAGGGTGCGATTAACGGCTCAGTTCACGTCTGGCAGCCCCATTTCTACCGGATGCCCTCAAAAAACGTAAAACGATCTCAAAAATTGTTTTTAAAGCGGCAAATGGATTGATTAATCCTACTACATAGCGGCAGTTTGGTATAAAGCTTCATCTTCTTATAGTGATGTCACGCCAAAGCACCCTGGCCTTGGAAATTAGAAGGAATTGGTTATATCCATGTAGATACCTCACAACAAAAAATAAAGAGAAGACATTGATTGGTTTATCAAAACAAAACTAAAATGTGCGAGACGGATAAAAAGGAAGAAGATCTGAAAGGGTAATTAAAAAGGGACTAGATGAAAATCCGAAGGCAATAGACTACAAAAACTGAAGAAAGCTATTTTGTCATCCCAGTGACAATGTCAAGTAACATATTAAAGTTTTCACAAGACCTCAAATGCTTTGTAGAGCAAGAAACATATTAAGTACTGAATCAGAAACACGGCGAGAGATCAACAATTAATGTTAATTAAATATTATTGTATCGTTTCTCCAAAAGAAGGGCCAGATAAACCGAACCTCAACATTAATGCATATATTTCGAAAATGACGGAAACATTATGTGTTTTCAGTAGTTTTTCTTGAATGCAATAGTTTATGATTGTTTTAATTTATTCCAGATATTTTCAGTGAATTCTTTGTTGATTTTTGGGATCTATAATCTAGAGTTCTTATACACAATAAACCTGCAGAGACCGTATAGGAGAGGTGTTTTCTAGTCTATAAGCCCCTAATATATAACATGATCTATATTTATAGTTAATCTGTATGTAATTCCGAGAACAACAATTGAGATATTATTTATGATTAATCCCCTCTACGTTTACTTATGACCTGTTATTTATTTTCCAAATATACTTTTTAAATACATAAATAGACCAAAAAGTATATATCATTGAAAGATAATGAGTAATAGTGACAAATGGTAATATTATGTTGGAGAGGAATGTGTCTGTAGTTGGTCCAACTAAATATATCTCCAACTATGGAATATGATAAATTAAACTATTTTCTATCCTAACATTGTTGCAAGTTGTATGTTAAATTTATTGTGAACCTGATTCATCGCCAAACGCAATACCTAGTTGTATTATTAGGCTTATGAGACTAGAAAACAAAGTTATCACGAAACAAGAAATATTTTTCTATATAACGTCAATGACAAAATCAACTTACCGGTCGTGAATAGTACTATGGCCTTTAAGCAGGAATATTCTGCAGAATCCACATGCAGAGCTTTTAATTTTTCTACTTGTTCCTGTAATCAGAATAAAAAATATCTATAACATTAATAAATTTTCTATTTACATTAAATACATTTTGAAGTTATTGATTCCACCACATCTCCGTCCATTTTGAATCCACGGTACCACTTATACTAGTGATAAATAGTAGATTTGAGTGATAAAGACTAGATTCAAGTCTTATGTTCTTCGCTCTCCCGAAGATATAATTCTAATTGTAATGCAAAATTTAAAACAGATTGTTTGTTTGATCCATAGTGAAGATACTCGTGATAAACTGACAAAATGCATTATGAAGGAACTAAATGACACATGACGCTCAAACTCCTCAAAGACAGTTGTGCCAACTTAACGTCAAACATTTTTCGACTATCACCTTACGGAGGTTTTTTAAATGATCAATTTCCATTACCTCTTCGACACTGAACATAATTTCAAGGTTAAGGCCTTTTGGCTCAAAGCAAACTATTTCGTTCGTTAAATGGTTGATAAAAATTTCAAATAAACGGAGAAAAAAAACTAGTATCTAGTTTACCTTATAATTTTCAAACAATCTGGTATAATTATAGGGTTTTAGTGTGTTGAATGCTGTAAAAATATACTTAATTAATAATTACGTAAATTATTACCACTATATTTTTGTCTTTTAAGCCCCGTTGAAGATATTCATTACGTGCCTAAATAAAAACACCCAATGTTCTTCCGTCTTGATCTTGACAAAAAAATATGTAGACGGAATACCTGTGCACATGTGGAGAGTCAACCACGTTTTTAAAGTTAAAAATAGATTTTAACTCAATAATAAACTGAATAATTATTCAACTATATATTGAATACTCACTTTTAATTTACATATTATTCAAAAACTTGATTTTTAACATTAAGTGAAGAATTTATAGCCAATTTTTAAACTCCTTTCTTAATTTTTATTTGTGTCGTTTTTGCCTATTACATTTGAAGTTATTCTTCCCAATAACGTCTAGGAGGGCTTAAAAATATTTATTATTATCATCTGTTTAAATGATCACTTTATTGAAGAAGCTAATAAAAAATACCATGATGAATATATTAGTATGAGTAAATGTTTCAAAAATGAACCCCTTTTAAGTTATCAATTAGGTGTCATAAAACAAGCCATCAATCACGAAAAATAAAGAAAGACCAGATGAAACGCAAATTTATTGATAGCCCAAGCAAACGGGAACTAAAAAAAAACAAAAAAAGTGATTAAAGTATGCAGTCCATAAAGTGAATGTTTAAAATCTTAATTATAGAAATGATAAGAAATCATAAAGTTTTAATAAACGCTGTGAAATATTAAAAAAATAGTATTAGTTCATTAGAATTGAAGAAAAAAGACAATGGGACGTAACAACCAAAGATAATAGAGAGAACACAATTAGAGTATTAACAACCTTATTTGCTTCTCCAGATTCTACAGTAATAAAGCTAACTGATATGAAGATCTTAGCTTTCAGGTTCACAATTCAGACCTATGTTCAACCAGTCGAAAGCGTTGATCAGGACAATAATATCTCGTCGTTGATGACCACTAAGCTAAATATTATTCAAATTGAAAATTTTGACCAGAACTTGAATAGCTTGTTCATTTATTCAGTAGAATTGTGAAATTATGGTAAACCAGCAAATAAAAAATAGTTTTTCTGTTAGCTATATAGAAAACACATGCGTCTAAAGTCTTAAATGGAACTAAGCTAGAAACCTTGAAAAGTATTTATGTATAAATGTTTGCAGTACATTTGCTGGTAATAAATTCTAGATTGGAATTGCAAAGAAACTTAAAGCAAAATAAACAAATAAATAACTTTGATGTTAGTGTTGAATAAAGGAGCCTTCATCATTTCAAAGAACATGTACGAAATAAAAGTTAGGAATCTATGAATTGCAGTTGCTCTTTACTTGCATATTTTGCACGTGTTCTCGGAGAAAGTACTCATTAATTTAATTCGTGGTTCTATTTTTGCCCCGACCACATTTTCTTCCGTATGATCTAGTTTCCTTAACTGTTAAATATTGATCTTACACACCAATTATTGTGAATATAGTCACTAAAATAGCAACCAAGAACAAAATGAAATGACTTGACCAAAGTAATAACATATAGTTACTCACAACAATTCAAAATTGACATCTATCTATAATTTCTTACAGTAAATGTCAATTATTGTCTTTATAATGAAATTAATTTTACAAGTAATCCAGTAGATCTATCAATCTAAATTTTCTAAGCGAAATATAAATTGAATATATAAAGTAGTTGCGACTGGTGAGGAAGAGCACTAAGACGCTATTGATATCAAGTTAGGAAACTACAATAAAACTGCAAGGTTTATTCTTTTTCTTCGAGGTCCTGTCAATTCTGCCATCTGTCCTCCTGTGATGATGATGTATAGCTGTCGTACGAGCGAATTGGAGACCTAACAACTGGACGTCTTGTATCTTACCATCTGACGATATCTAGTACTCCTAATTCTCGTAATATGTCCATGTTCCGTATTCTGTGTGGTCCCATTTATTGTTCATAATATTTTCTTCTCTGTAGTTCTCATTTTTCTATTTGGTTCTGTGGCATCAGTTACTTACTTTTTGTGCTCATATATTTGTTTTTCCATATCGCCGTTTAAGTTCTAACACCACATAAGTAATTTTTTTGCGATTTGTATATTGTGACGCCGTGTGCTAGAGAATCGGAAGACTTATTGTTCGGATACAAAATAAATATGAAATGATATTCGTTTTGTAAAACAATACAGAAATTTATCATTTAGAAATATATTTACCAGATTATATAATTTATGAGTTAACAACTTATAATCATCAATGGCTTACTTGAAATATCCTAATGTGGTCCATAAATTGCACCACCCTGTCGGCGCACATCGGCGACGCATGGAGGCCGGCAGCAGCAATTAGGGGTGCCACATGTAGCGGCATGGAACACTGACTTGCGTTTAACACAAACAATTCTGACCAAACTAATCTAAGTAGTGCCACCTGTAACCAAAATCCTTCCATTAGCTGATTGCTTTGCTGATAGTCTGTCGTGAGAAAAGGGTACGAAAATTGATGTTTCGCCAGCTGAGCATAAGACAAAACATTTCTAATATTCTGTATCAACATTTATCTGAATACTCTCATTTTTGCTTAAATTATTTATGATTTGTAATAACTTAGAAATAATATTTTCTATGTAATTTATAAATATAGAAGAGGCATTCTGTGAAGGACCAAAATACATACAACGGAAGCGAAAAGGCAAGGATAACTAAAAATTTCACTAGCATTACATTGGCCAAATATAATAAATCACGATCTAGTATTACAAGTGTAGACTATGCATAATAACAGCTACAAATGAACATTATTATCAACGAATTCTAATGCTGATTAGCTGGTAGACAATAAATTTGTGGAGCGGAGATAAAGAACTGACATTTAAAATTTTCATAAAATTGTACCAGTATTGCAGTCGTAGCAAATAAGAACGCAAAACGTTATTAATTTCAATCACACTCTTAAAAAAAACAAAGACAATACAGATACAAAAAAAAATTATCTCATAAAGTGACAGTATCATGAGTCCGGGTTGTTTCATTAACATAATAGTATTTTAGATTAAGGTAAATTCGCTTAACATGTACCTATTGCACTATTATTCATATATGATCATTTTGTACATGATAATCATTATTTCTTAAATTTTATTAGTCTATCATCCATGATTACTTGGGTCCTTCATAAGTTCATGTTTTTTTTGTCTACGTAATCGTTTCACCAATTGCAAATAGTTTTGAGGCAAATAAATAATGTCCACTATTTCTATGATTATACTACTTTTCTGCGAATTCTTCATTAAGACTTCATCTCTTTAAAGATTCTCAATATACCTATGCTTTGCTCCTCTCATACTTGGGCATGGAGTTTTTTGTAGTAATTAAACATGCACGTTCTTCATTTGCTTCTTTACAGAATTTATAGTGAAATGGCAAAGTTTCCTATGTAATACCTACATTTTCATTTAATTTGATCAAAATGATTATCGTAATGACTACCACATCTATTATTTCGGAAGAAGCAATTATTATGTTCTTCAGCAATTTGGAAAGGTTAGATTAGATTTTAACGGGGTTACAATTCACTGAAACCCAAGGTTTATTGTGCCGCCCCTATCAGAGCTGTTCTCGCTACTACTACAGCTCGCCTTCCAGTCCCAGGGTTCTAATGAACTCTAGTATTTGGAACGGCTTCAACGAGGTTATATCCTCACTCTCACAAGTTTCTTGTCCGAAGCATTTCTTGCGTTGGCTTGCAATGGCGAGGCATTCCAGAACTAGGTGATCCGGAGTTTCATCCTCCTCCCCACAGAATCTACACTCGTCAGTTTCTGCTAGACCTATTCTCATTAGGTGCTTCCTAAGACGACAGTGCCCTGTAAGAAAGCCTGTGAGGAGATGTTGCTTATTTTTACTGAGGTCCAAATATTTTTTGGATCTAGCAGTGTCAAAGCTCCGCAGGAACTTTTTGGAATGTTCCAACCCGGGAAGGCACCGCCAGCGTGCTTCTCTTTCGGTTTCCTCCTTCTTCCGAAACTCTTTCTCATATGAGCATTTTCCTACACCACAGAAAGGCTCCGGGCCAATAAAGGGCATTAGTGATCCTTTCCTGGCAAGTGTATTGGTCTCTTCATTTCCTGTGATTCCCAAGTGACCAGGAACCCAGACTAAAGAGACCCTGTTATTCTTGCCTAATTCATCAAGTTTTCTTCGGCACTCCCATGCCAACTTTGAGTCAATGACATGGGAGCTCAATGCTTTGATAGCTCCTTGACTATCAGAATGGATCGATATGTCACATTTTTGATAGTTTCTTTCTAGGTTCATTTCCACGCATCTTTCAATCGCAAGTAATTCTGCCTGAAAGACGCTCGGGAAGGAGCTTAACGATAATGAGTCTCTAGTGCCAGACCCAAATACTCTAGCGCCTACTCCAGTGGTGGTTTTTGAACCATCCGTATACCACCTAATGGTGTTTCCTTTGAGAGTTTGGGTGGTGTATTCCCTTTCGCAGTCTCTCCTCGTATTTAGCATCGTAGTGAAATTCTTTTCGATACTTAAGATGTATTTTGTTAGAGAGGACCAGGCTCCCTGATTTTTAATACTCTCATTGCCTGAACCTTCCTTAGATATTCTAAGAATTGCCTCTTGGGCAGATCTTTCTATCACCAGATGTAGATGTGTGAGATCTGTAATGATCTCAAGTGCCCTAGCTGGACACGTTCTCATAGCTCCAGTAAAACACATACAGGCAAGCCTTTGAACTTTGTCGAGGGTCTTCCTCGTGCTGTACTGACTTGCTTTTATATGCCAAACTGTTGCCACATACGTAATTGCTGGTCTCACAATCATGGCGTACAAACATCGCAGTATTTTTGAGTTACAGCCCCAACTCTTACCAGCTAGATTTCTGCACGCCATCAAAGCTCTTATTGCTACTAGCAGTTATTTCAACATGCTTATTCCACAGAAGCTTATTGTCTAGGGTTATCCCTAGATATTTAACTTCTGATTTCCATTCTATGATTTTCCCGTTTAAGGATATGGGTTTCATGGCTGGAAGTGTTCTTTTCCGGGTAAATAGAACTACTATGGTCTTGTTTGGGTTAATGTTAAGCCTCACTGACAAGCACCATTGCTAAATGATTCTGAGGCCCTTTTGTAATAAATCACACAAGGTGCTCTCGAGCTTGCCTCTGACTATTAGAACTAAGTCATCAGCATAGCCCATACATTCGAAGCCAAGCTCCGTTAGCCTGTAGAGCAACTCATCTACTACGAAGCTCCATAGAAGGGGAGATATCACTCCCCCTTGAGGTGTCTCCCGAGTGGCTTTAGCTGAGGTGGTTTGACTCCCCACCTGTGTCTCAGCTATCCTCGTCGTTAACAACTCATACATCCATTTTACAATGGTTTCATTTACTCCTCGCCTTTTTAGTGCTTATTTGACAGACACATGAGTTGTGTTGTCAAAAGCCCCAGATATATCCTGGAATGCGCACATTGCGATTTCTTTGTTGTTCAGAGTTCTCTGGATGACTTCGGTCAGCTGATACAGAGCCATCTCAGTTGATCGACCCGCTCTGTAGGCATGCTAACATTTATGAAGTGGTGTATTCTCCAGATTCTCTGTTCTTATGTTATCCACTACTTTCTCCATCGTTTTGAATAGGAACGATGTTAGACATATGGGTCTAAAAGATCGGGGATCAGTCCCATCTTTTTTCCCTATTTTTGGTATGAAGGTTACCCTTGCCCTTCTCCATTTTCTAGGTATTAGACCCACTGCTAGAGTGCTTCTTGTAGTGCTGCAGGAGTGCTGGAAATATTCCATCCACTCCTGGTGATTTATATGGTTGAAAGGTACTTATTGCCCATTCCAACCGTTGTCTGATAAATATTTTCTTAGCAATGTCCCAATCTTCCTTGCGGGATTTCTTGGTGTAATTCATTGCTATTTCAGTGCTTGTTGCTGGTTCACTACCTGGAAAGTGGGTTCTAAGAAGAAGAATCGATCGTTCCTCTTCACCTTCCGTGTATGATCCGTCTGGCTTTTTCAGCAACATTGTGGGGTTAGTTCCCCCATTTGCCATGACCTTTTGTAGTCTGGCCGCTGTGTGAGTGGAAGTGATCTTTTCGCAAAAGGCTTGAAAATTAACCCTTTTGGCCTTCCTACTTTCTTTATTGTACTGAGTAAGCTGTGTAGCTCTGCCAATTACCGTCACGTTTGGCTCTATTAAAGAGCCGACGGACCTCTTTTCTGAGGTTTGACACGTTCTCATTCCACCAAGGAGCGTCCTTTTCTGAATAAGCTTTTGAGAGTGGGCAACTGGAATGAAAAGCTTTCATTATTGCCACACTGATCTGTTCGACTCTTTGTTCCAGGCCGTAGTGCGGGTGATCTACCCCGTTCACTTCGACTTGTTTTTTTTGGAAAGGTTACATGTAATCAGTTCCATTGGCACATCAATGTTACGATCATGGATTGGAATATATTGCGATATTTAGACCCATTTATACACGAATAGTTTAGATCAGAATACGGTACCATGTAGTGTAGTACATAAATCGTTCTAGTCGACAAACAAACTAATTTAAGCTGCACAAGAGAAGAAAATTTCAACAAGGAAATACCCTCCAAACGCTAAGGTGCCTGTTGTCATATCGACTATATGAGCACAAACAAAACAGCCAGCGCTTGAGAAGGAGGATAAACAAAAGGAAAGTTTATAAATAATGAATATGCGATCTTTGCGTCTGTCTAGACAATTTTGTTAATTAAATCTTCGATTTTTACCAGAAGATATTAGTTATATATGTTACGTTTTTCCTAATTTTATCTAGTTGTGAAGATTTGATGAGTGGATATCATCCTAAACTCCAAACTTGGTGGCGCTCTTAAACACAAATGCAGGAGTGTCCCCTTGTGAATTATACCGGTGAAATATCTGCCTTTCTACTCTACGAAGAATTGATTTAAATTCAACCCTTGGGTTAATTATTCGTTCAGAACAAACAATTCAGAAACTGAAGACGAAACTATGATATTTTCTAGGAAATCGTTTAAATAAAATGAGGAATTGGTATTATATTAAATAAATTTGACCGAACTTTTGACTACAAAATTATTTATACTCCTGGTTTTGGAGTTAATAAATCTCTTGGGAACAGAAAATTACTTCTTAATTATTTAGAACACACCTGTATTTACAAATCTTGTTGGTTCTCAAATTACTAAACAAACATCAATTGACGCAGGCCTGCTATTTTGGTTACGATTTGTAGTAGATAATAGCACGCATTTTCTTCGCAGAGAAATATAAAATTTGCATAAAAATAAGATTAATTACCTGATCGGTGACTTGGAGATCAGGAAAAAACGGTATATTTCTCGCCCATTCGACTGCCGAGAAAAGTAATCTAGCTGCTAATTCGCATATATTGTCAATACCCATAATATTATTAGTTTGAAGACACTGTCCGTATCGACTCGTTGGATAAGGTTCTGCCCTTAATAATAGTGATATGTAACTACTAAGGTACGTGTGGTTGGTTAAAGATGTGGTCATGGAGTCTGTAGAATTAAGAAATTGATTTGGCAAGCCAGGAAGTGACGGTTGTGACGGTGGTACTCTGCCTCTTTGGACGGCTGGAACATAAATAAAAATTAATAGTATTTGAGTTAAACAGTTTGTTCAAATATTTTTACGCAACACATTTAGCAGTATTGTCAAGTTATTTTAGATAAATGTTTTTAAATACTACATATATACCGAATGGGGTGGAGCGACTTGTTTATTTAGAAATTCAATAAATAAAAGAAAGACTATACATATTTACGTTTTAGTCTGTGAGTAATGTCAAGATGTAAAGTTTACGTTCACGCAGCTAAATATTATATACGGGTTATTCTACAAATAACGGGTTACTCAATGTCATTAGTCAATATATAAGAAGTGTTACTATATTTTGTTATTATTTCATATTATTTTAAAAAACAATTAAAAGTCTTTTATTTGATCAGTCCATTTCAACTATCTGTTTGACATACAAGTTTGTAAAAGACTGCAATATACCTATTTTCATAACATTAGTTCTTTGGTATGTCACAATCCCAAAAATGCGCAGTCAAGTGGCTGTCTATTAAACAGTACCTTCAATTTAAGAAAACAATGTATTATGTATTTAGTAATGTATAACACAACTTGCATAAACTAAGATTATCATCATTTGTTTTAAAAATAATAAGAAACTTTGTGTTTAGTTTTATTAGCCAGTCCGTTGTGTGTTGTTTGAATCTTCTTTTCTTTCTTTTCCTGGCCCTACAACTCTGGGTGAGTCTTGGCGGCATCAACTATCGCCCTCCATCTTCCTCGATGTTGTGCTTCCATTTCCCACTGTTGGACTCCCATTCTAGGCACATCTACTGCGACGGCATCTTTCCATCTTTTCCTGCGTCGGCCTATTGATCTTCTACCTTCTGGTCTCTCATGGAATACTGTTTTTAACAATATGTGGTCCTCTGATCTCAATATATGCCCTGCCCATCTTATTCGATTAGCCTTTATGTGTCTGACTATGTTCTCACTGCCATACGGCGCTGACAACTCACCATTGTGGCGTCTTCTTTAGTGTCTTGTTGCCTCATCTTGTTGCGGTTCAAATATTATTGTAAGAACCTTCCTTTCAAAGGCAAGAAGCTTATTTATTTCCCGTTGATTAAGGGTCCAGGTTTCGCTGCCATATGTAACCACCGGGCGAATAATTCACTTGTATATTGTTAATTTGGATTGTCTTCTTAACAGTTTAGATCTCAAGAGTGTTGTAAGAGAATATAGCGGACTATTTCCCGCCATTATTCTTGCTGAGACATCCCTTTCTACTTGATTATCATCTGTAATTATCGCTCATAGGTACTTAAACTCCTTAACCACTTCAAAGTTGTACTCACTAATGGAAATATTCTGTCTGATTCTAGGTCTTGGGTTCTTGGTAACTACCATGTATTTCGTTTTTTTTTCATTTACTCGTCGAACCAGGTTACCTGCTTTCTCCTCGAGTTGGGAGAGCACTTCTCTCATATCTCCCGTTGAATGACCCACCGTATCTATATCATCAGCAAAAGCCAACAATAGTTTTGAACCCTGCTTAGCAAAACATTCAGTTAGTTTCGATGTTATTTTACCAACCGCATACTCAAAGGCCAAACTGAATTGCAACGGTGAGAGGGGATCTCCTTGTCTGAGTCCTGATGTTACCCTAAATGGAGTTGATGTTCTGCTTCCTATCCTCACCTGTGCATATGAGTTTACCACACACATTCGTGTTTGAATCAGAATTTCACTAAATATCACTGACTCGAGGACTATTCAAAATTGGTAGTAAAGATTGCTGCAGACCGCGCCATTTGACGTTCGTTATTATTGTGCCAGTGCTAAAGTTGTGTTTGCCGGGTAGACAATTGCGCATCCACTTAAAATTTCAGTACTGTAGCGAGCCCTTATTTCTTCGTAAACCTGTGTTATATTTTAATTTATACATTGATTTATTAAAATGTAGCTTGTTGATATTCGAAAATACTAACAAAAATGTTATTTCTAATAATAAACTGAAATTTAAGTCTTTTTTGTCAGCCCGTTGGCGTTAGACCTTTGAACGGTATTGTACCAGAGGACTGACTTGTTTGGAAGGTACTGATATTTTTGTATTTTTTAGCGTGCGTAAGCATTTTTTCACTTTATTTCAGTTTAAAAGATAAAGCCGCCGCCTAAAAAATATGACTAAGAAAAGAGAAGATATATTAAAAAAGACGCCGAAAAGGCTGGCTTAGCTAGAATTAAAAGCGACTACATTAAATTAGCTCAATACAAAGGAAAACAAAGATTGCAGTACTTAAAAAAGAGAAAGGGCAAATATAGAATGTTATGTCACTCTGTTTAAATTGAATGAAAGAGATTATATCAGATGTTGATGGATCAAATAATAAAAAAGGTAATAGATTATTTTATCAATTTAAGGAAAACATTGATATTTTTGAAAAGAAATTATTGTAGTGTAAAACTATTTTGAAGTATTATTTTTATTTTTATTGAGAAAAAGATCTCATTTTTATTGCTTGCATTTATTATAATTTCATGTTGATGCCTGTAAGGCATAGATTGACGTATTTTAGTTTCTATTATTTGTTCAGTTCTTAGAATCAATATAATGTTATTAAAAATGACAGAAGGCTCTTTTGAAGACTAAGTTAATTTACGTTTCATAGTATTACTTGGTAATTGTTATTAATTCAATTTTAATTGGCACCTTTAAGGCAGAGGAGTCATATTTTTGTGTTTTATTTGTTTGTTGATTACTTAGAAAATGTATATTTTTAAGATAAACTAAGGGCCGGTTTTATAATAGCGGTATAAATGAAGAGTAAGCCTATTCTCGGTATAAGTTGTATTTTGGTGTTTTACAAAGCAGGTATAAATTTAACCACGGAATAAAATTCTCGGAAGGAGTAGTATAAGCTAATATCATCGACGAACAGGCAGATAAGTTCATTACTCTACGAATAACCTTAAAAATTGACGTTTGCGCAGGTATATAAATATTGTTATGTATGGGTTTATTCATATATACTTTGTAAACACGCACTTTTATTTTTTCTTTGTGGTGAATCTTGTATGTGTGAAAAAAGCGAAAAAAGAACGCGTTGTAGCAATTTTAGTGCTACTGAAATGGAAATACTATTGGATTTGGTAGAAAAACATAAAAATATCATTGGTAAGTTAATGTTTTTCTATTTATATAAACATTATTATACATACTTGTTTTATTTTGTAGAATGCAAGTTACCTGATGCAGTTACTAACAAGTATTAGGAGCTGTGTTGGTAAACCCTCTGTCAACAATTTAATGCTGCTTCTGGCACAAGTAGAACATCAAAAATGTTAAGAAATAAATGGGATGTCTGGAAAAAGAGTAGCAAGAAAAAACAAGCTGTTCTGAAGAATAGTTTATATAGAACTGGAGGGGGTCCTGGCCCTAGTGATAGTAAATTAAGTGTGTGGACTATAAGAGTTTTGGCTATACTAGAAGCTAAAGGAACAGGGACTACAAATGAGTTCGACAGTTATGAAATGGGTAAAATCCTAGTTTTGTTATATTAATGTACTTGATTGATATTTATTACTTTTTAGATTTGGATAGCTCACATATTGAAGAGGAGAAAGATACAAATATTCAAGCTCCAACTTCTCAAGGTTCTTTGGCATATCATAATTTAGTTTTCCAGAAGATTCTGCCATATCTGAGAATGTAATTGGCATAAAAAAGCATCAAATTCCTACCTATTTCAGATTTGATTCCGCTGTGTTGACAAGGATAACTTAATGGACGTAATTATAAAATATATTTAATCAAAACTAGTTTTAAGTAATATTACAGTATGTAAGTAAAGAATAAAGTTATAATTTTAACTTAAATGATTTGTTTATTTATACATCCCAAAGAAAGAAATGAAAATATGAAACAAAAGTTTCCATATATAATTAGTCTAGTATATTACAATACATTTAAGAAATGATTATTTATTGAATCTAATCTACGTATATTATTTTCTATTTGTATATTGTCATTATTGTTTTCGTTGTCAACAATTTCAATATCTTCCTCGTGATTTTACAATTCTAGTAGCACATTTCTTTGTATAAAGAATAATAAAATACCGATAAAAAATAATAAACACGCTTTTGAGGTTAAAAACGAAGAAATAGATGACAAATGACAGAAGATATCGATTTATATGAACTACTTTTTCGTTACTCCTAGAATTGCTATACCGGTGTAAAAAAGCATTGTAAAACCAACTGCTGTTATACCAGGAATGAATTCTACTCCAAGAATAACTATACTGTTATTTATACCTAGTATAAACCTCTCTTGTAAAACAGGCCCTAAAAGTTAAGTAATAAAACGTTATTTAAAATGCGGAGATTGTTCTTTCTCCTGTATTATAGATAAATATTTTTTGTAATACGTAATTACATAAGTGATTTAAGACTGAAACGATGTGCCATTATGAAATTTGAATTGATTTGTTCTCATTCTTGATATATTTCATACATTACTTAATGAAGTTATTTATTTTATTAGTACGGTGTTAATCTCGTCAGTCCCCTGGCAGTCAAATTTGGAAAAAATTTAAATATATCAGAGTATAATGTAAAAACTGACTAGCACGATGACGAGTAATATATTTATTTTATTAGCTATCTTAAATACCCGAATTTGTAAAAATTTGATTTAAAAACTATAGTAAACAAAATATCCCTAAAAGTTACCCGTTGTTTGTAGAATCACTCATACCTAAGACAGTGGCGTCCGTTATTGCCACTGCGTTAATCTACATCTGCAGTTTCATTCATCTCTTTCCAGCATATCGACGGGTATGTTGGCTATAGTTTGACGAATGTTGTTATTAAAGTGATCCAGAGTCTCATTCCAAAAGATGGAAGTGATTCTCATTATTGACTAAAGCAAAAACGTTGCCATGCAACAAAATTACGTAAATTAAACTCATGTGCTTCTGCTAATTTCTACGAATTGAATTTAAATTGTACCAACCCGTTAAAAAGTATTAGGAATCGGTGAATAGAACAGAAAATATCTATTATTCATTCAAATTTATTGTATCAACTTCAAAGCCTAAACAACGATACACATCCTAAAGACGTCCAATTTATTTCCATATAATGTCTGAATGTCCAGAGGCATTTAATGGACGTCTGCTTCGGGACGTCTCAATAACACATAAATGGACGGCATCAAGACGTCCTACTATATTAAGTTCAGAATGTTGTTTTTTCTACAGCCATTATAGAATTAACTCATTTCGATAAGCTCAGGCGTGCGAAATCGCACATCTTCACACGCTCAGCAGTTCATTAAATAGTTACTAGAGGGCACTTCCTCACACCCCATATATTTATATGGAGAATCAGCATTTTTCCAGTAAGGGATCCTCGATGCCTAGACTTTTTCTATATAACTATTCACTTGTATTCTTTAAATTTGTGCAGTTGTAGGAAAAAAAATTAAATTGTTCAAATTTCTAATTTCTTTGTGACTGTAGAAAAAATCGCATCCGACACTCGTGAGAATTCGCAATTCCATACCCGTGTGATTCTGCCACCACACTTGTATGGAATTAGCTTAATTCTGCACTCGTGTCGGAATATACTATTTTCTCAATGAGTGGCATCAAAGTTTTTCGAAAAGAGGATGTTTTTGTTGAAATTTTTCCGTGCCAGAACATTCGAGATTTTATTAATTTTGCCAATTAACTTCATTAATGAATTGAAAAAATTTAAGATGACATTCCTCATTTTTTCTAGTATATAAAATATACGCGATCTCATGAGCGATGTTGAAGCTCGAATCGCTATTCAACTGTTCATTTTGTTTATATCTTAATAGGATGAACGTATTATTGATGAATAATATATACCCTTTTACGGAAGTAATGCCATGTACCAGTTAAAATTAAGACAATGTAGACAGTTCACATTTTCTTTTCATCTATGGAGGTCACCGACGATCTGTCACTTGAATGCCAATATGGCGTGTGTGCGGCATAAACACGGTTTGTTGCCGTTAGTGTGTACACGTTCTTCATAAGTTTTTAGTGGTTTTATTGATTTTGGTAATTCTGAGATAATGACAACAATGAGCGACTGTTATAAAAATCTTAAAAACCGGCATCCAGATGTCGCTGCTTGCTGCCAGATATGTATAAAAAATACATAAACATGTGGGGTTCATCCATTTTAGCGAGTTAAGTTTTAACCCAAAACACTTTCACGGCGTTAGTAATATGAATATTGTTAGTTATCTGGTATTAACAACGAGTTTTTACACCAAGGAGGAAATGAAGGCATTTAAAAGGACACTGCACTTCAATTAAGCATTTTTCACTAACAAACCCATATTAAAAAAGGTTTCAAGAGAATGTTGAAACATGTTTTGATGACACTAGAACAAACAATGACTATTATTTATCTTATATTTTCACATTAACCAAATAATCCAGTAAACATAACCTAAAACATAGCTTTTAAAATCAAAAATACGGATTTCAGGATAAGTTACATTATCATAACTATTATTTTTTATATTGAGTAGATACGATTACTTAGTTTTTAATAATTTATTCCTTTCAAAAACACGTATGAAACGCTTAAATAATCAAAAATCTACACGCAAATGGAAATTTTTATGGCAACAACTTTTGTTTGGATACAGTTTCAAATTGTGACGTCACACTAATCTCGCGTATTGTAATAAGATAGCGATATGAGGGAAGAATTGATAGAGCTTCAAGATCAGGACGTCCGACAAAGTCAACTGCTGAACAGGATGCTGTTTTGAATAACCATTTATGAGCAAATCCAATTGAAACAGTAGTTCAAGCTATTCCAGCAACAAATTTTCCAGCATCCTGATGTAGAGTAGCACAGTCTGAATTGAAATGCCACGCAGCAGCAAGGAAACTATTATTAACCAATAGTCACAAAGAAGCAAGAATGGGGTTTGCGTTGGAGCATATTGCTTTTGACGAACAATTTTCGAATTGTGTTATTTTTACGGATAAATTAACTCCAATGTTAAAATGTCATATACCTGGAAATGTTATTGTCACTTTGCCATCGATAAAAAAGGTGCATCCTTTTTTATCGCGATAAAAACTTCTCTTCCTCAATATCTAGTAAGCGGACGTCACTTTTACACAATGACAATGAGTCGCAATTATTGTTGTTGTTCATCCATATATTCTGTCGTTAATTTATCTTGCCAAAAAACACTCGAGCTTTTCTTTTATTAGATAAATTCCTCTTTGACTCAAAGTTTTGCCAATCACTAAATTTGCTCGAAAAACTGACATTAGATAAAATCGCTCCACCTTCGGTGTCGCGATTTTATCATGTCAGTTTTTCTCGTAAAATTAGTGATTGGCAAAACTGTTTCGTTGCAAAGAGAAATTTATCCGATAAAAAAAAAGCTCTTGTGTTTTTACTGTTGATAAAAAGGTTTTTCAATCGTCAAATAGCGGCAATATTCGCGTCTACCGCCCACCGAATACATGGTTTGACGAGTGTCAATTTCACAAATAAAAATGGTCATTTTCTGTAAATATGTGGACGTGGATATCTAAGCAGGGACCTGGAGTTCAATGGCATATTGGCGAAAGATTTAATAGTGAAGCATATATCAGAATTTTAGAAAATGTTATGCTTCCTTCTGTAGAGATTCTTTTCCCTAACAATTATTTTATCTTCCCACAAGATAACTGGTGTAGTGACCGAATGGTTTCGGGCACGTAATATTAATGTTCTTAACTAGTGTAGTAAAAGCCCAGACTTGAATCCAGTAGAAAATGTTTGGGCAATGTTAGTAACAGAAATTCTAAAGGCAAATGTAAGTTCAAGAAACGTTGAAAGTTTGTTGGAAGTTATATATAATGCTTGGGAGAGAATAACTGAAGAATATTGTTCCACATTATGTAGATCGATGACCAGTAGATTAAGAGAAATCATAGAGCATAATGGCGGGATTACTAAATATTAATTGTTGTTTTTTATTGAAAATTAAAAATTAATTCAAGATTTGACATCTGTCAGAAAATTCCAAATTTGAAAGTAATTATGTCGCATATAAATTCAGTGATGAAAGGTGGAATAATCGCAAAAATAGACGATGAGTGGTCAGTGAGGCAAACAGCATTTTACAATGTAAGCAAGAACTCAGTTTCAAGTATTTTAAGAAGATGGCGAAATGAGGGTAGAATTAATAGAACTCCAGGCTCTGGAAGTCCGAGAAAGTCAACTGCTGAACAGGATGCTGCTTTGATTAACCATTTAAGATCAAATAGATTTGAAACAGTAGTTCAAGCTGTTCCAGCAACAAATTTTCCAGCATCCTGTCGTACGGGCCGTCGCAGAGTAGCACAGTCTGAATTGAAATGCCACGCAGCAGCAAGGAAACTATTATTAAACAATAGTCACAAAGAAGCAAGAATGGGATTTGCTTTAGAGCATGAAGGTTTGTTGGAAGTTATAAATAATGCTTGTGAGGAAACAACAACGTCCACATTATATAGATCGATGACCAGTAGATTAAGAGAAGTCATAGAGCAGAATGGCGGGATTAATAAATATTAATTGTTGTTTTTTATTGAAAATGAAAAATTATTTAGTAGCCTGTGATATTTAATAATGAAAAAAATATTATTTTCACTTTAGTGTTATCATAATTTAGATATACGACAAAACTATCCCATTTTTCCCGGAAACGGAAAAGTCCCAGTCACACTAGGCAACAACAACTGTCCCATTTTTTTGCCGCAACTGTACCTGACTGGCTATTTTTCATTTAGAGTACAAGGGGCTTTATTATTGTTTGCTGCTTTTTCCAGGTAAATACATTCACAAAGGATGAAAGATCACGATTTAAAAGTGTGTGTGCTTGTGAACAACGATGGAAGTGTTGAAACTGTCCATTAGACCTGTATTATAAAAATGATTAAAATACGTCTTAAAGTGCTTTAAACAAGCGTTGTACAATGCACGCTACAGCTGTGTATGCCCCACGGACATTTAAATGACAGATCGGTTGAGTGCCCTATTTTCTGTACCATGAAATATGAGAATGATAATCCAATATTTTCATTGGTGGAATTTGACAAATGTCAATTTCCAACCAATCATAAAATTATAATAAAGGGATCGCCAGAAATGGATTTACTAATTGACTCGTCCAGTGTCGAGACTACTAGCCATCTTTCGTCTTAGGGACGTCAGTTGGATGACTTAATACAGGACGATAATCGAAGAGGTTTTTCAAGGAAAAAATCGCTCGAGGTAAATCAACTTCATACTATAAAAATGGCTTTACAGAAATATGTTATGCGTGCCGAAAGGCATAACATTGTTTGCCCCTACTTTGATGATCACTATGACGGGAAGTAATGGAAGCCGAATGACATATTTGTAAGTGCCAGTGAAATGACAAAAGTTTTCAAAGATCGGAAGGAAACGGAATCAGCAATTCAGTCATTATAAATTCAATAAAAAAAATTTCTACATTTTGTATGTCCCAATTCCATTTTAAACCTAAAATTTACAGAATATCAAAGCATTTTAATAGCCAGAACAGGTTTTATTTGTGTCCATATTTGGACATAGACAGCACATTCCAAATACATCTTGAAGACGCTCCATATGGACGACTTGAAGACATGTTTAAGACGTCCCGTTTTGTAACAATGGACGTCTTAAAGACATCTTCAAGATTTTACTGGACGTTTTGAAGACGCCCTGAACATCTTAGGATGGATGTCTTAAAGACGTCTTTAAGATGTAAGAATATAATGCAGCATTCGGTACAAATTCTCCTTTATGTCTTCTAACGCCTCAAAACGTGTGCCTCGAAGTAGTAATTGGAATTTTGGAAAGACAATACTGGAAATACAATCGTTGTTCGAAAAGGTTTGGTCAGTTCTTAGGAAGATTTTCGTTTAGTGCCTTGTGAGATGATGGGTCAGTTTTCCTCCGCGCGCTTTTAAATAGATAATCCTGTTAGTTTATTGCCGGTATGTGTATATATCTACCTAATGAAGAAAAATACTGCTTTGGTAGAATCAAAATAAAGTACGTAACCAAAGTTCCCAAGCCAATACGTTTGGACCGTTTTATTACCATCTCTTGGTTAGGAATAAATTAATTTATGTCAGATTTTTTGGTGGTATTTTTAAATTGTAAAAAGGTGATAGTGAATATTGATGATATAGCTCAAGCTACTACTTAACAATAACATCATTGGATTAAATAAAAACTTATAATATTGACTAACTATGAAAAGCTAACAGTTTTAATCCTAATTTATTATTTTTTTTTATGAATAAATTTTATTTAACTATTCAGTGATTTTTAGGAACATGACCTAAAACTAAAATATGGACGCTAAATTTATGCAGCTGCCTTTGTTAACAAAAACTATCAAAAAACGGAAATCGACATACACATATATGTCTTTGGGACTGTCTCTACAAAACTTTATTGAAATGATTTCGTATACATAAGCAAATATGTGAAATGCAAATTCACTCACTTACAGATCGTAATCATAATAAATTAAGGTGCCGGGGCGAAAGAATTAATTACGGTATGGGTAACGGAAGCCAGATTGAATCGGTGCTGTAAAATATTTTATAGGAACTTTATATGGTTTTTAAGCACAGCAGGTGAAAGTATATAATATTTTTAGCAGTCGAGCCTTTTCAGGATTTTATTATCAGAAGGTAGGTAAATAAATGTCTTTTATTATTTAAAGGGAAAAGAACAATTAAATACCTGTGTTTATCCAATAGAAACTACTATGGTATCACTATAAATTATTGTTCGTTTCAAATATGTAAAAATAATAGTGTTTATTCACAAAAAAAATAAAATGAATTCAATACAGATTTTAAGCAAATGCAAATAAACATGGTAACTACACAGAAGCTGTTGCAAACAGCTTGTACGCGGTAGGTATCCAAAATTTACAATATATTCATCTCCAACCAATACTTATTTTATATATAATACTTAATTATTATTTGAAATATGATAATAAAAGGAAAAAAAATACAGAATATACTTAATATAATCGATATAAAGCACAATTAATCAATGGATCTGTTTCTTTCTAAACTTTGTGTTAATTAAATTAATTAAGTTTTTAAAGATATTTACAATCGAGGGAGAATATTAGGTACATAATTGTAGAATATAGTAGTTTACACTAGGAAATTGTTTATAATATTGCTAAATTCTGCACGGTTTTTTCATAGAATCCAATTTTTTAAATGTTTTTTAAATACGTTATAAGATGGCATATTTCTTATTTCTCCTGGGACTAAAATAAAAATTCTTGATGCAAGATAATTACATGTCCGTTGTCCTATAGATTTTTCACCTCGAAGAAAACAGACAGGTTCTATTCGACGTGTATTGTAATGATGTTCATGTGTTGCCAAAACAATTTTAGATGGTTTTATAAATTGAAGGATTTTGAAGAAAAATAATTGTCTTAGATCGAAAATTTCTGATTCCTTGTACAAAAATTACTAGAGTATTCAATTTTTTTTTGTATATAATACGCAAAACGCAATTTAATAATTGTCGTGTATTCCTCCCCAATCTATAATTCCATAGAACAGCAACGACTGCGCCAAAGAGAAATACATAGTTTTTAGAGCGGGAATATTTATAAAATCTTTCATGTACCTGAATGTTGGTTATTATCCTCTTATTTTATTGATAAGTTGCTTGATATGTAAATCCCACTTCATATGTCTATCTATAACAACTCCAAAATGTTTTACTGAAGTGGACTCAGGGACTTCTGTACCAAGGCCTACTTTTAAGGATCCATGGAAGGAAGTCCACTAGTATAGCAGCTAAAGGGTAAGTAGATTGTTTTGGAATAGTTTATTGTAAGTTTATTATATTTAAGCCAATTTGCTATTCTTGGACAGACGATGTGTATATGATTGTCGTATCATCTGCGAAACTGAAAATTTAATTTAACACATCTACGGACTCGTCTGCAATTACAGACACCTCTCAGAGGACCGGTCTGCACATGCAGACAATATTTGACTGTCGATTGTGGACACGTCTGCAACAGCAGTCGCTATATCTGTAAATACCTACGGAACTTGAACATTATTGTCCGTCTACGTTTATTTGTTTTCTGGGAAATGTCCCTCAAAAGCCTTTTTGTTCTGGTCATGCGTCTGCGCGAAGAAATTGTTAGCGGCAAGAAACGCACAACTGCATTTGCAGACGGTTAGTGTATAAGATTATACAGGAATGGACGTGTGTCCTAAGACGCGGGAAGTAATATTTTTTGAAAAAGTCGCTTGTTCATGCTTGTTGTGTTAAAATTAATACTTTTTGGTAAGTACGAATTCATAGAGGTTACTTTGATATGTTATTTTACTTACTTTTATAAGTTAGTTTAGCCAACAATTTATACATTTTTTATATATTTATAGGAAACAGACGAGACGAGAATGGATCCGAAGGAACACGAACGTTTATTACGATTATTTCATGAAGTACCAACTGACGATGAGAATTATGACGAATTAGATTCAGAAGAGTATCCTTTTGCAGGAGAGAATGACCCAGACTAGGTCATTTTTGTCCCAGTCAATTGTGGATAATTATTAAAGGAATATTGAAGGTATTGTTGGGAGTGACATTGAAGGTAAGGTCCATTCATTTATGTCTGTTTTACAGGTACAATCGATGGTGATGTCAAATATGGTGAAAATGATGAGTGGGAGGATATAACAGAGCATATGAGTGAAAATACCGAATCGACAGAAAATGCTATTGAGAATCCTCTTGAAGTAGGTGATGACGGTATTGTTGTAGGTGATATTGAAGGTAATCCTCAAAATATCAACGAAACTGATGAAAATGATGAGTGGGAGGAGACAACAAGCGAAATTCCGAATTTTAATTTTGCTTGCTTGCGTAAAACTGAATTTGGATCATCCTCCATCTCCTATTGAAGTTTTTAATTCTTTGTGGGGCCAAGAAGTGTTGGATTTGCTCGTTACAAATATAAATATTTATGGATTTGTTAGAGAAAAAAACCTATTTTTTTTAAATTTTGCGTATAGATATGATATAAGTACATAAAAAATAAAACATAGAAGAAATTTCCAGTGTGATCTCCTGGAGGACCCTAATTTGCCTGTCTGTGTCCGCGAATGTGTTAATAAATAACTTAAAAAATTTATAATATTTACCTCTAGTCTCGTATTTTTGTAACTTTACTAACAATTTCACATGGCATAAGGTATCAAAGGCAATAGAAAGGTTGAAAAATATACAAAAAATAGGTACTTTTTTATCCAATGAGTCATAAATAGTTGATGTCAGTTTACAAATGGCGTCTTTAGTTGATCGACCCTCTCTAAAGCCAAACTGACGATCAGATAATAAACGAAATTTTTTCAAGAATTCGCAAAGGCGCGTTTTTTAAATTTTTTCAATTATTTTTGAAATGGTTGATAACAGCGATATTGGTCGGTAATTCTCTAATTCATGTTTATTTCCATTTTTCAAAGGCGGTTTCACTATAGAATATTTTAAAATTTTTGTAAAACAACGATGAAATAAAACCATATAGTTTGTTTAATTCTTCATTTATTTGAACTAATGTTCAATTTAAACTTGTTGACGCGTTTCACTAACACAGTAGCTTTGTCAAAACGAATGAAGGTAAAATATAAAAATGTCTTAATATATACAGTGCTAAATCTATTTACTAAGGTTAACAATGGTATTGAAGGAAATTACCTGGAAATTCATTCACTACAAACATTCCTAAGCTATCTTCTACGTAAAGAGGTTCAATAAAGGAGACTGATTGATATCTATTTGGTCGTTAAGGAGATTACCTGAATATTTATTTTTGTTAATCTCTAGGGCCTCTAATAAATTTAAACTAAAGGATTTACCGACTACATGGAGAATTTCAAAATTTGGGTCGAAAATGTGTTGGTTTTCTAATAAATGATTTGAATAGTTAGAATCTAATTTTTTGTTGTCATAGCTACGTTTGTGTTCCGAAATTCTAGTTTTAAAATTTCTAAAAATTCTACCGATATAAATTTTATCACAGTTGTCATTACCACATTTTAATTTATAAACTCCTGATTTGTTTAATTTTGAAGATTTAGATTTATTATTTTTAATGAATTTGGATAACTTGTGATCAGTTTTAAAGGAAATATTCAAATCTAAAGTTTCTAAAAATGATTTAATTTTTAAGGATGGTGTTCCAAAGTATGTTAAGCTTTTAAATTGTTTATTATTTTTATCTGAAGGGAATACTTGTTCTAAAGTCTGTTTTTCATCTTTTTATTTATGATATTGTCAATTAAATTTGGATCGTAATTATTAAAAACTGCTATTTGTTTTATGATATTTAATTCTTTGGTATAATTATTAATATTTAATGGGACTGTTAAGAGTCTGTGTATCATACTATTGAAAGCTGCTAGTTTATGACTGAATGGGTGGACCGAACTATTATGAATTGTAATATCTGTATGTGATGGTTTATGAAATATAGAAAAATCATGTTTATTATTTATATTTGAAATTGTAAGGTCTAGAAAGTTTATAGACTTATTTTGTTCAAGTTCTACGGTAAATGTAATATTATTGTGAATCGAGTTTATGTAAGTAATGAAGTTCTCTAATTGTCTATTTGTACCGATGAAGCTAGCTAAAATGTCGTCCACATATCGGTGCCAGTACAAAAATTTTTTACTAAGAGGGTGTTCATGAATTATTATTTCTATATTATCCATGAAAATTTCTGCTAGTAGGGGGCTGAGAGGGTTACCCATAATCAAACCATCTTTACTGCTATAAACCTCTCCATTGAAATGAAAATAATTTTGATTCAAACACACTTTTAATAAAGTAATGATATCAGAGTGAATTATAGGATTAACATTATTGTATGTGAGCAAGTTATCAACAAGAGTTATAGTTTCTTTAGGAGGTATACTAGGGAATAGATTTGTTACATCGAATGAGATGAATTTAGAATTATGGGGTAGTATTATATCTTGAATATTATTAATTAATTCCGTTGAGTTTTTAACTGAAAATCGAGGTATGAATGAACAATATTTAGAAATGACATCTATAAGAATCTTCGAAATTTTGAATGAAGGTGCTGTGAAATAAGAAACAACTGGCCTGATTGGGTACCCCTCTTTATGGAGTTTAATTAATGAATAAAGTTCAGGGTGTTGCGGATTCTCGACTCAAATTTTGAAATTCTCCATGTAGTCGGTAAATCCTTTAGTTAAAATTTATTAGAGGCCCTAGAGATTAACAAAAATAAATATTCAGGTAATCTCCTTAACGACCAAATAGATATCAATCAGTCTCCTTTATTGAACCTCTTTACGTAGAAGATAGCTTAGGAATATTTGTAGTGAATGAATTTCCAGGTAATTTCTTTCAATACCATTGTTAACCTTAGTAAATAGATTTAGCACTGTATATATTAAGATATTTTTATATTTTACCTTCATTTGTTTTGACAAAGCTACTGTGTTAGTGAAACGCGTCAACAAGTTTAAATTGAACATTAGTTCAAATAAATGAAGATTTAAACAAACTATATGGTTTTATTTCATCGTTCAGTATGGATCTTCATCAAGTAAAAGCCTCATCTATTCAATTTTTGTAAAACACCCTATATCTAAACATTTATTTATCACAAATATTAGTGGCTCTACAATCTCGCAATCAATTTGTTTTAAAGTTTCTGCACGAATCCCATCCAAACTTGGAGATTTTTTATTTTTTTAAATTATTTATTATTTCTAAGACCTCCGTTCTGCATAATGGAAATAGATACATGATATTTTCCAAAGAATCCAAGTTATCTTTATAATTATTCAGGTCTGGTATTCTGTTAGCTTGATTTTTGCCAATAATTGTACTAAAGTAAGTATTAGTGATTTGCAATTTCCACCTTTTTGTAATTGTCTAAAAGTTTAATTTCTTCAATATTTTTATGTGGTTTATTTGTTGTAATCCTCTTATTTTAGCATCGTATTTTTTATTGCGAGCATTTTTTAGATGAGTTGTTAGAATTTTGATGTTTTCTCTATCCTCCTTAGGTAAATCTTCGGAGATAAATAATCCTTTATCTTTGAGTTGCTTTAATTTCTCTGTATTTTTGAATAATGTTATTTTTTGAAGATATGATATAAATTCTACCAAAATTGGAATGTTTGGACCCCTTCCTAGTTTATACAGATTGCTTAAATGGTCTTTTTTTATATTACTTCCTAAATTATCATTGAGGATATTCACAGTTTTTTCTAATATATCTTCATTTTCTTCAGTTTTTATTCCAAAAAGGATAATGTTGGGTAATATTATTAATTTCAATTTTTAGTTATTTCTTTATTTCCTCTGTTTGTATCTAGTTGACCTTTAACATTAGTTAGAGTAATGCTGTTTGGTCCTCTGGCACATCTTGTATTTGATTCATATCTTACTAAACAGTTATTTCTTCATGTAAAGAAGTAGAATTATAAAAGTCCACTCAATATTTCAATACTCAATATAGTGTATTTAAATTCTTGACCTAAGCTCCCTGGCTATCTGATGTTTATATATTGGACTTAATTTTATCAGGTGTTGTGTTTTTCTGCTTATTCGATTAATAGTAAAAGGTTCTCGTGTTTTGGTAATATTACAATAATTAGTTTGTATTTTCGTGTAAAATTATTTTATTTCGGTAATATTTGGTATACATATCAGGGAGTTCGTAATATGGGTTAGAATTTCCTTCCAGTTTCTGCTCATCAACATTAATAGGTAATGTGTTGAAGTAGTCCAAGATTTGTCTGGTTATGTGGCCGAGCGTTATCTTGCTGAAAATTTGGATTTTGAAGTATCCTGGAGTAAGGAAACAGATGAAGTTCCAATATTTCTTGAATTGAAGGTGGCCTTAAGATGTCTAGGTAGAACCGGGATTCATCACTAAGACGATACTGTTCCATTCCTGATTCCACACTAGTCGTTCTTCGGACCACTGAAATCGATTTATTCGACGTTCCAGAGTTAAAGGTAACATCAACTGAGGTCGGTATGAAAAAAGTCCAAACCTTCTTCCATGTACGTGAAACATTTTTGAAATAAAATAATATTTAATGGGTGTTCGGGTTTCTATGTTACTGAGTATATCCAAATGGGCGTCGACGAAAAAATGAGAATAAGGAACACAGTTCATATACACGCACGCTGCAAATATTTTATTGTTGGTATTTACTGCGAAAAATATTTAGCAACCTTAATCAGGTGTTGTAAGAATTTGAATAAAATTGTAAGCGTACAATGTATTTACAATTCTTCAGAATGTTTTTTTTTCATTTATTTCCTCGTCGTCTTTTTTACTACCATATTTTTGAAATCCGGCTCGTGTGTTATTGTTTGCAGTTTAGGGAAAAATTTAAAAATAAACACACCTTGTTTTATTTCAGATCTCCCTTTCAAAAGATATAAATAAAATGTCGAAAAAAATAAGATTGGTAGTGTTTGTAAAATTTTAACACTACTTGAGCTCACTTTTTATTTCTGGAATAAAGGAAGAATGGCCCTCTGAAAAGTGAATCGTCAGTGAAAATGAACGTAAATTAGATTAAAGTTAAAACACATTGTGCCCGTTTTCAGTCTAAGAAAATTTTACAGTAAGATATACAAAACGGGGGTTAAAAATATGTGTTTTAAATTTTTCTTGTAATAATGCACGATAAAATTGGTTCAATATAATCAAGGACAGATTGTGGTGTGGAGATTTATAAATGTCTACAATACTTTCTGTCTCATCGCATACAAGGCTGATTAGTATTGCTACCTTGATTTCAAATTTGACATTCTTAGAAACTAACAGAGTCAGAGAAATGGAAGAGTTTGTTGAAAAAATACTGGGAAATATTGCGTTTCAGGGGAGCACGTCTTAAACATTGGGATAACTCAGAAGCAAATTAAAGGTATTACTTTTTTAAATGAAACGGTTTCTAAATAATTCCACTGTGGAATTATTTAGAAACAGTTAGTTACATTTAAAAAAAGAAATATGAATAGATTCCATAGAGTTAAGGGTCGAAACAGTAAATTAAAGCTAAATGAGGAAATCTTGAGACGTAACGTTTGTTGATTATAAATACGGATAGAATGATACTTAGCACAGCTACAAAAGGCAATTGTTAGGTAGGATCTAGTATACAGAGTAATCCAGAAAATGATATAAATGATATATTATCTAGTTAAACTGACAGGGGCTAGGAATCTAAAATGATCAGTTAGAATGTAGTATCATTTTATTATATAGCCAAAATCAGTTAGTGAAAACTTATATTTAAACATTTGTAGCTTTGGACGTTTGTCAAATTCTGTGTTACTGTTTTCGGAAAAAATAGGAATATACTACCAAGTATTGTTTCTAAGTTGATTAAATTTTTTGACAGTATTTGTGAATATGAACAGACTTCAGATGACTTAGAACAAATCAAATATTTAAATTGTTATGATAAAATGTATGGACAACATATGTATATGTATTAATATTTCACTTGTAATTCCTTAACAAAAGAACAGTTTCAATATGAAGAATATAGCACACGCCACTGTAGTTAACCCAAACCGTGTGGTATACTGGCTTTTAACACTTTGAGCACGTGATGGCGAGGGAGGGGTTCACGGTTCAAGTACCAGAACAGAGAACAGCGAGTGTATACCTTGTGCCCAGCTTCAGGTCAGGTTTGTGTACCCATTACGCATTCTTTGACACAAATCTCAGGTAAAATCTTTTGAAAATAAAAAAGTAGACACTGAGACTTCTTTCTGATACATTTAACTAGAAATGTAATAAATATCCTTTTGTGTATTTTTTAAAGGAGTTGCACCCTATTTTCAAGTATTGACGTGATCAAATTTACATCAATGTTCCATAAGTACGACGTAAGACTTTACAGAATTGGATTTTGTAAATGCCATATTCATAAAAAATTAATGCTACATGCAGATAGTTTGATTTCTAGCCTAAAAATTATATTTCAAGTAAACTGTTTCCATCATAATGTTTTTATGATTTTTGGTATAGTTTATTTTTACAGATGTCTGAATATTTTGATGTACGAAATACCGATGAGTGATATTAAAAAAGCGAATGATTGTAAAGTTTGCAAAAATTTATTCATATCTATGGGAAAAACATTCGGTACAGTAGAGCTGAAATTAAAGACTACTATTGTTTGAAAAGTGAAGAGAGTAAATCCGTCACAAAACTGTGATAAAGTAGCCCATGAAATCTTAATTTTCATAAGAAAATTAGGAATACAGAAGACGAAAATACAGGGTAATATAAAAAAACGGTGTTACTTTAGATGTATCGAAGAAAAAATAAGAGCCAGTTATAGAATTGGAAATTTCTATAAATAAATAAGAATATTATGTTACTGTAAATAAGATAAGAAATGCAGAGTTAGCTTTCATTTTAATATATATATATATATATATATATTTATATATATATATATATATATATATATATATATATATATATATATATATATATATAAAGGGTACAACCTCTCAAAATCCAACTTCAGTAAATTAAAGTCAAAAATTCCTGATCAAAAGAAGAGCAATATAGTTTATCAAATTCCATGCGGGGATTGCGACAGTGTCTATATCGGGCAAACTAGCCAATATTTAAAAAATCGGTTAAATGGTCACAAGTACGATAAGAAAAATAAAACTGCCTTAACAACACATATGCAGGATAAAAAGCATAGTTTTGATTTTGAGAACACAAAAATTTTAAAAAGTGAAAGTCACACCAGAAAAAGAGAAATTTATGAAACTATAGAAATACAGAGAAATAAAAAAAACCTAAATTACAAAACCGACACAAAATCTTTAAGCAAAATTTATAATAATATAATAAAATAGAATAATAAAGTAAACAACTATTTCATGTATGTTTCCCAACAAAAACCATAACAACTATTATTAAAAAGAAATAAATGCGTATAGGAAAAAACAACATTTTCAAATAATACCATTAGCCATAGACACCAGTACTACTATGAAGGTTGAGATACACACACCGTTACTTGTAAAATGTTTTTAAATGTATCGTTAAAGTTCATTTTATTTTAACTTAATTTAATATGTGATGTGGCACTCGCTGGAATATAATCCACAGGTATGTCATAGTTTTACAATGTATACACTAGGATTTTAAGAACCAATTTCTATTTTAGTGTTTTTATATTCTGATGAAGGTCAAAAACGACCGAAACGTTAATGTATTACAATATAAATTTAAAAATCATTTAATGTTTTAATTAATCCAGGACCAAAAATGCCCAAGAAATATAAATGAAAAATATATATATATATATATATATATATTTATATATATATATATATATATATATATATATATATATATATATATATATATATTCATATTCATTCTTATTGAAGTTGTTGTTGAAATGAGTTGTTAAGCTTGGTAGTTAGTTGGCAAAAGTCGTTGTTTAGTAATTAGTTGGTTCATTCTTAGCAAGTATTGTAATTTTAATTATATTGTAAAAATAAAGTTTTTAAAAATAGTTTTCGGTGTTAAAAATATATAATTGGCGCAGTCAGTAGGATCTGTGCGGTCGTGAAAAACTTTGACGAATCGTTCGGATAAAGAACCCACGATTTGGTGTTTCAACATCGAGCGCGGATTTCAGAATCTACTATTTACGAAGAAAGGAGAAACCTGAGCTCTTCAAATCAATTGTAAGTGTAAGTTTTTTTTATTTTTCTATCCCTTTTTAAAAGAGTAGGAGAAATACTTTTTATTCTAAATATACTTGCTGCCGATTTATTTTATGAACGAATTGGAAAATTTATTGGAAATATTCAATAAATTAAATATTAAAGAAAATAATAAATCTAATAATAATTTTGAGAATTCAATTTCATCTGTGAATGTGAACGAAATGGCTACTGCTACTGTAAAATACCTCAACTGGGATTTATTTAAATTAAAGTTATGGAATTATGGAAATGATATGAAAAATGAAAACTTCAACAAGAAGATAGAAGAAAACAATCAAATTATAAATAATGAAATGGATGATAGAAACAAGAAAATTGTTAATGGAAATAAGAAAATAGAAGAAGGTGCCGAGAAAATAGATGAAAATATAAAGAAGAATAGAAATACGAAAATAGTTGATAGAAATAGGAAAATAGAAGAATTCCAAGAAAATAAGTGGAAACGTAAAGAAGAATAGAAATAAGAAAATAGTTGATAGAAATACGAAGATAGATGAAAGTAACAAAAACGTAAACAAGAGAAATGAAAAGTATACATGTACAAAAAAAAATTCGAAATCGCGAAGATAAAATGAGAAGACGAGAGGATATTCAAGAATTGCAAGATTTTGTTAGAAACTATTGGGAACACTTTACTTTAAGGTGGTACTCAATACAAGAAATCATCAAATGGTATAAAACATATAGAAAATCCTCGTACATATGTAATTAGATAAGTAATAGTAATTAATATCGTAGTAACAATAATGAAAACTTGAATAATTATTATTTAGTTCATAACATTAGAACTTATAATACGATAATTAGACATAGAAATATATAGATATGATAATAGTTTTAAAAGAAATAATACAGAATATTCAATTCTTTCGTTTAATGATTTTATTCATTATTATATAAGTTCATAACTATAGAACTAGTAGAAGATCCCGAGTTTTCAGGACAACAACCAATTGAAGGTACAAATGAGCGTTTGGTTTCCCTGCTGAAATCCGTTGTTTTGTGTTTTCCCATGTTTCGATTAACATCTTTGCTCCCAAATTTCACATCCTTATTTGGTTATACCGTGCTGAAGAGGCAAATGATCCAGAAACATGCATGTCCGCGGTTACCACTCTGTTTCAGTAGCCCTTTATTTTGCGTGAATTACCCATGAATCTCTTTGTTGTTGTTAACATATCACGCGATATTCCTACATCTTATTTTATATATATGCATATATGTACATATGTATATATGTATATATTTATATATGTATATATGTATATATGTATATATGTATATATGTATATATGTATATATGTATATATGTATATATGTATATATGTATATATGTATATATGTACATATGTATATATATATATATATATATATATATATATAAATATATATAAGCTTATTTCCATTTTTCTTGGGCATATATATAACCTGATGCCCAAGAAAAATGGAAATAAAATTATATATAAGGTTAAAGAAAAACAAATAATTTATATATATATATATATATATATATATATATATATATATATATATAGGAGATAGTCTTTGCCGACTAATTAGGTATAAAACCACGAATATTGGGGTAACGGCAAGTTAATTTAAAGAAAACACTTGTTACTGTTTTTCTTCCAAGCTTTCGGTAACGTTTATTTCCATTATCAAGGATAAGTAAATTGAGATTGTTATAAATTGGTAAATATAATTATATTTGAATTTTTAAAAAAAAATTTTTTTCAATCATAAATAATTTTGACATTTGATGATTTTTAGAAATAATTTTATTTTGGGTAAATGATTTTAAAAATGTTTTCAATACTTTTAAATTATTAAGATGACATGATGACATCTATAATAATTTGAGGTTGAATTTTATATAATAAAAGAAGAATATTTGAATAACTAATAACCTATATTACAAATATAACCAATTTTCTTCTTTTGTTTTCAAAAACATTTTAGCATATAAAAAAAAAAATAAAATGTTTACATTCATGAATCTGTCAAAATGTCAAAATTATTTAGGATTGAAAAAATTTTTTTTAAAAAATTCAAATATAATATTATATTTACCAATTTATAACAATCTCAATTTACTTATCCTTGATAATGGAAATAAACGTTTCCGAAAGCTTGGAAGAAAAACAGTAACAAGAGTTTTCTTTAAATTAACTTGCCGTTACCCCAATATTCGTGGTTTTATATATATATATATATATATATATATATATATATATATATACACACATATATATATATATATATATATATATATATATATATATATATATTTATATATAATAATAATTAATATGAAACTACTGAACGGTATTCAAATCTACCACAAACTTGGACTAACCATTTTTGTTAGCAATTGTAAACTGATAATTTTAATGCTTAGCGTTTCTATTTTCAAAACACGGAAATTATGTTCTTTATAATATACTGTGTCTACGGATTGCACATTAACGAGCAAATGACCAAGTATATGGAGATGGGACATGAAGTGAACACTCATCAAACAATAGTAATCAAAATCGAGCAAGGCGGAGAGTACAGAATCGAGAAGGTTGCGGAAGTCGAGTATCTGGGGGTGACTGTAACGACTAACGGGCTAAGGGAAGTGGACAAGAGGTTGGCGAACGGAAGTCGAGCAATGGGAGCTATGCAGAAAATATGGAGATCGAATGATCTATCAAGAGCTGCTAAGCTTAGATAGTAATCCAGCCCACTGTACAGTATATGGATGCGAATGTTGCATACTTGATAGAAAGGAAGAATATAAGATCAACAGATGTGAATGAAGGGCGCTGGGGAAAATATTTGTAGGGGTGAAGGCAGAAGACCGAAACTGGAGAAGAAGAGATGATATAGAGCTAAGCAATTATGTGGGAAACAGGAAATTAGAAGTTTGGATGAGATAGATATACTACGATAATTGGGTCATGTGCTAAGAATGACAGGCGCATGATGACCCAAAATTGCGCTAGAGAGGCCACAGGAGGAGAAGACGACCCAAAAGAAAGTGGATACAGACCTGCGAAGTGGATTTGCGAAGTATAGAGGAGACGAACTGGCGAGCTACTGCTACTGACAGAAAAAAGTGGAGAGAGCTATTGAAGAGGTTTGAAGCCATGGGTCCCAAGGCCTGAAGAGCTGATGTATATAATTTATTGTAGAATTTTGATATTAACTAATAATATTGGTTTTTCTTCAACTTTTTCATAATTAAATATTCATTTTCCAGATAGTTTATGTATGTAAAACTATTACAGACGACTGTGGTGTGCGTGTCGGGACTTTTTATTACAGTTTATTAACTATGGTCTCCGTACGTCATGAAGACTATAAATCTTGCAATCAAAAGTGAATAACGAGTTATTAAAGAGCTATCATAAAAAATATAAGTGAATATTTTAACACCCTCATATTTTCACTTTAAACGAATGATGAATTAATGGAATACACAGTAATTATTTTCAAGTATAGGGGTAGGAAATATTTTATAAATCTGCCTTTTTTTCAGAGGCAATGAGAAGATTTTATTTAGTAATAGTCTCATATTATTAGAAAGTTTATCACAATTATTGATAAAAAACAGTGTGGGTCATAAATATTTCTTAGTAAATATATCCAGTGAAATTGTTGATTTGAATTAATGTAGATAGACAAAACAAACACCATAATCACATTAAAGGAGCAGATTTGCTATGGAACAAAAAGTATTTCATCAAGAAATAGGTAGAAGCTTCCTAGAAGCGAAATTTATGAGGATTATAACGGCAAACGCGCAATCGGTCCACAAAAGAAATGAGTGGGTAATAAAAATAGCAAACAAATAACAACAATTATTATTCAGAACATACAAAAAATGAGTTTGTATAAAAATAATAAAAACGATAAAGCAAAAAGCGGGGCCAGTATAAAATGGAATAGATGGTGAAAGATATTTAATTTTTTTGATCATTCATGGTTTTATTACTAGTTTAATAGTACAGTTTGATAATATTATAAATAGTCCTATATTTAAAAAAATGTAAATTCTTAACGAATGCAAAAAATATAATAGTCTTCCTGCAATAAAAGAGAGACAAAAGGTGCTTTCATACACTGTATATTATTATAATTCTGAGACGATAGGTTGCTATGCTATGCTGAATGCGGCTATCGTGAGAAATGACCTTAGCTGACCCTGACCCTCTAGCCTCTACCAAGACCCAGAGAGTACCGAACAGAGAGAACCATTAACGGAACACAGGGTCAATTGTTCCCAAAAGTTACGCATTGCTAAAGGGTCTTATGGTAATTTACAATTAAATATTTGTCAAGATTCCTGAAAAAAGGTGGGTACTACAAAATATAATTTATTTATAAATATGTAAAGTTTTTACTAGACTAGTTCAGAATTTGCATTTTCGTATAGGAAAGCAAATATTATCTGCAACAATGGTTGTAAATAAAGTCTTGTTCAAGAGATTACTACCTGCCGGGTGGTAGTAATGATGAAGTTTTTAATGAAATATACCTACTTAAAATAAAATAAAGGTATATAGTCCGGTTTAGAGTTACTGAAAATAATCCGCCTTTTACTGAGGAGTTGGTGCTTATTTTAATTCAAAAACTTATCATCAAATCTTTTGATAAAATGTAATTTATTGTCAAACGGTGCGTTAGTCCTTAGAGTATAATATCGGATGCCATCTAAAGTTAATGTAGCTAAAATTGTATTTATTGTTGAGAGTAATATTTCAACCTGGTAGTACTTTTTTACTGTCTTTATTTGTTCAAATAGAAAATTGTACAATTCCTTAGGCGAGATTTAGCCTGCGGCTACTTCATCATCTAACCCTTAAAGTAGATTGTAAAATAAAGAAAATAAAAAAAAATAGAACTTACTCAATAATTTAATGAGATGAAATACTTAACCTATATAATATGATGGAATAAATTTAATATCAAACAAATTAGACAGAATGTGGAAGAAACAAATAAAATAATTGAGATGTAGTTTTGAAATATAAATAAACGGTTTTAAAGATTGAAACTAAATTTTTCGCATCTGTGAGACGCCGTGAACAATATCCTATCATAAAATTGTCACTTGTATACACTTACTAACAAACCGAAATTTCTTTAAAATTCACCGAACATGTAGTATATCTGGATTTATAGGACCCACTGTACGCGGTCTGTTGAGCTGAAAATCAATAGGGTTCATCTGTGAGACACCCTGAAAAATATCCAATTATAAAATTGATCACTTCTATACACTCCAGAAGCTGAATCGTGCTAACAATCCGAAATTTCTCCTAAAATATGGTACTTCGAGTACCATAGCACCCGTTGTACTTGCTCAAGTGAGCTGAAAATTAATAAGGTTCATTCATAAGACGCCCTGAATAATATCCAATCATAACATTGGTCACTTGTATACACCCCGCAGGCTGTATCGTGGTTACAAACTGAAATTTCTCCAAAAATTACAAATTTGTGGTACTTCAAGTACCATAGCCCCCGTTGTACTGGTTCTAGTGAGCTGAAAATCAGTAGGGTTCATCTGTGAGACGCCCTGAACAATATCCAATCATAAAATTGGTGACTTGTACACACTCCGGAGGCTGTATCGTACTAACAAACTGAAATTTCTGAAAAAATGACAAAAATGTCGTATTTCAAGTATCATAGCACCCGTTGTACTGGCTCTGGTGAGCTGAAAATCAGTAAGGTTTATCTGTGAGATGTCCTGAATAATCTTCAATCATAAAATTGGTGACTTGTTGCACTCCGGAGGGTGTATCGTGCTAACAAGACATGTTACGAAAAGTGACCGACGACAACGACGACGACATACACACAGGATTTTTTTCTAAAAACCGTTTTTTAGTGTTGTTCTTGCTGAATAACGAAAAATAACTCAAAAAAATCCGAAATTCCAACTTTATTTGGGGTAAACCAATACTTTTCCCGCATATTAGATAGGGTTGGGCGGAAAAGTAAAGTACTAAAATAGTCATGTGCAACAATAATGAAGACATTGGTATGCACTACAGTATCTAGAATGAATAAATTTAGTATAATTCTTGCGTAACTAACCGCTTTTTTTAGCATTTGCTTAAAAGTTTTCACAGACGATACTACGTTTAAAGGTATCTAGTAGTGTAAAAGCGAGGCACGGTAAGATTGAATTGATTGCGAATATTCACATTATGTGTATTAACACTAATTTCCTATATAGATAAGGTGGCATTAATGTACACACATAAATTAAAAACAAATATAAATATTTAACCATCATGTGAAGGAATATGCAAATAAATATGGTCAAATTTTCTAAGGTTGTTGCTGAACCTGCAACATGAATTTTGTCTAGTCAATTTCGATTTAAAAGAGTCAGAGAAGGATAATTGACAGTTATGCAATACAATAATTTAGAGATGACTAAGGTAGAACAGAGTTTCGTTTTAATATTTGTATCCCGAAGAACAAATTTGTTAGCATAGAGTAGACGTCGGCAAAATATAGTTTATATGTTTATCAAATCGGTTTGACTAATCAAAGAATAAACCCAGATTTTTAGCCTCATGGACATGAGGAATGCTGTCGCCAGAACTTTTAAGTTTAAATTAGCATGATCTTGAATAAATTGTTTGGCAATTTTTGCAGAAAACTAGAAATTTGGACTAAGAAGCATTTATTTTTTAAGTTGTGGTTTAAGGAGTATATATTAATTTTGTTTAAATCTTCATAAATTTTTCCTATACCAGGGACATATTCATAAATATTGAAATCGCAAAATAATTGAATGTCATTAGCAAAGAATTGAACGGCACTGTTTGTGATTTGTTTATGTAGATCTGACGTCTAAAACAAAAATAGGAGCGGACCCAGGACTGAGCCTTGTGGAACCCCTGATTTTATACGAGTATATGAGTAGTAGTGGACAACTGTCGGTTTACTATAACTGTCTGGAACCGATTTTTTTAAAAAGTTTCAATAAAGAAGAGTGCAATTTCGTCAAACCCTTAATATCAACATTTGGCTGCAAGTGGATTATGATTGATGGTTCGAAATGCCTTGAGAGGATCAAATGTCTTGAGAGGATTTGGGCTCGTTCATTTGTTTTTAAACCGCCCACAAATAACGCCACTGTTGATATGGTAAGCCACGTTCTGACAGATTGAACTTCAAAGGATGCTGTTAGTGTCGGGCTCTAAGATGTTTAGGAAATACATCAATTTAGGAATAATATCTGAATTACTTATTTCTCAAATATCTACTACCAAATTGATGACAGTTCCTTTTAGTTCATTTAGTCTGTGAAAAATATTAATTGGAAGTCAGCTTATAATTTAATTATAAATGTTTTTCAACTCCAACGAGCAGCGGTGATACCGTGCATAAATTGAATATATATTTTCAATTTTTTCAGAAATATTATTTTGTATATTCTTCATTTAACGTCTGGCTATATGCTATCAGAACTAATCACCGCCGCTAGTGAACACCATAACCAGAGCCGCCGATTTTGCTGAAATTAAGATCTTTAAACGCAACGTATATTAGAAGGCAGGTATGGTTATTCTACTGAAGTTTTTAAGTATACGATGGTATTCGATGTATGTATAGATTATGGTATATTACTAGATCCAAACTTGAACCATAAGTGAATATTAAATATAACACTGATATTTAACAACATAATTTAGATTACAAAGCTACAAAAAATCATCAAAAAAGAAAAAATTTCATTGACTGAATAATTTAAAATAATCATGTGTCAAACGATATTTGATATTATTAAGTATTGTTAATCCCTACAGAGCAGATTGGTTCTATGAATTGTTGACAATTATACTATTATATACAGGGTGATTCCAAAGTTATTGCTGTTGATGATTCGTCATTCAATTTAAAGACAGAAAGCTCTTATTAATGAGGTACAGGGTTGAATTCTTTATTATTTTGATAAAATAGATGTTTGAAATGTGCACCCCCAGCTACAACAAAAGCATCCGCAATACGTTTGAAAAAGTCAGGTTAAGTAAAAGAGCGCACAAAAATCCAGAAAATTGTGTTCAGGTAGCCTTGGGGGCCATGGGTATTGAGATCCTCGTCCAACTACCTGGTGTCTGAAGAAAAATGACGCTCATCTTATCTTCGAGCTCGAGACTTTAGCTTCCTGGGATAAATTCGCACAATTATTAGAGACGTAGATAATATTTGTTTTCAAATTGAAGGCAACTCTGGATACATTTAAAAGGCGCAATATGCTTAAAACCTGATGACTTGTGACTGTCGCAAATAATTTTTTTCAAGCTTTGTACATGATGTTGACGAATAAAAAGAAATTTTTAATGAATAAAAAGACAAATTGTAAATTAATAAAAAGAAGAATTAAGCTTTTTACCAAGGACACTTCGATGAGCATAACATTTCCAAACATTTATGTGTGATATTGGCAGTTCATATTAGACGAATGTTTTAACGGGACATTTTCATATTGATGTAGGTACTCAGTGACATAGAAACCCGAACACTTAGTAAAAATTATTTTATTTCCGTAATATTTGGGATACATATCAGGGAGTTCGTAACAGGTAAATGGGGACGCTGTAAATTTCCTTGAATTTTACCGATTATGTCCCACACTTGATCAATTGGGGACAAATGCGGGGATATGGCGGCCAAGGTAGGAGATGAAGTTGAACCTGGTGGAAGTAGTCCAAGGTTTGTCTGGCTATATGTGGCCGAGCGTCATCTTGCTGAAAATTTGGATTTTGAAGTGTCATCAGGTAAGGAATCAGATGAGGTTCCAATATTTATTGAATATATCGATGTGCATTCAGATTGCCACTGATGAAGAGTAAAGGTAGTTTTGAGTCATCAGCAATGTCATCCCATACCATAACGCCAACAGTGCGATGTATATGATGCCGCTCGACCATCTTGCATGTCTAGGTAAAATCGGAATTTATCACACACCAACTGAGGACAGCAAGAAAAAAGTCCAAGCCTTCTTATCCGTATATAAACACTTCGCATTTCAATAACCCTTCCGTGTTCCGCAAATCACTAAATTGCTAATGCCATTGTCGATGAGAAACGATCTCTTAGGGCTAATAACCTTAGGTGACGACAATCTTGGCCCTCTGTTGTCCTGCTCACTCGTCCTGCGACTCTTCGTGTTCGGCCTTCTCGGTGCCATGCCTGATAACATCTGACAACAGTATCCAGATTCCTGTTTATTCTACCAGCAATTTCTCGGAAAGACTTCCCGAAGACCAACAATTCGACCTCTCTCGAACTCAGATGCTGACAATTTGGATTTCTTCGCCCTCTAGACATGATAAACATTTGTGAATTCTTGTAAGGCAATGTTTGAAGCCATCATACTCGAATAAATTCTTTATTCTGATATCGGAATGGGCTGGTTTGTACAGTACTTAAAGCAAAAAATAATTGATTCATTCAATAGAAATAGCAATTTTCAACTGATTTCGCTCAAATTATAATCATGTATTAAGACTTTTATGATAAACATATTTTTGAAATAAAATAATATTTACTTCGTGTTCGGGTTTCTATGTCACTGAGTACAATACTTCAATTCTGATTAATTTTTGTAAATATTTTTTTAATACAGGTATCACTCCAATTCAGGTAGCCGACGAGTGCACTCGCATTTTGTACTATATGGGTAATTAACATTATCTTCGTGTTAATTTCATATTGATCGCTTTTATTCTTTTGATGATTTTTAAAAGTAAACAGCAACAAGTGAACATTATAAACCAATTAGTGACAGTTTTCTTCGTTTTGTGAAATCATCATGAGCAAATAAATCCAGAAGTATTCCAGTGTCACAGCAAGACAACAGGTAACTGTCATTTTTTTACTATTTAATTCACAGGGTTCTTGTGGACTCCTGTTCCTTCCTGAATCTTAAACGTCGTGGTTTTGGCATCCAGGGCCACTCCCAAAAATGACTACAATCAATAATCGAAGCCAAGTATCCTTTACTCAACAAAATTCACTTCATGGTACGAAATCATACGTTCATGCAACGTTAACAAAACCCCGTCCAACTTTTCCCAAACGCGAGCAAGCAATGGTCTTGCATTCTACAACCAACACCGTTTAATTCGAATATATAAAAGCTATTGGAGATATCGTTTCCCATAAAATCAAATTTGCATCAAGAATTTCCAATAACCGTATTTGTATATATCTATCTTCAACAGCAATTATGATATTCTTATAACTCATCAGAACAATTGCATCAATTCCACATTAATTCTTATTCGAAGACTTATTTCGCCAGCTAAACGTATTTAAATATCGAATATATCTCCTACTATCCCCTACCCCGTTATCAAAAAGCTCTCAAAGATATAGGACTGCAAATAGCTTCTCCTGTTTCATTTGTAAAATGTGGCAAGCAAGGAGATGAATACGCTCATATCATGAGTTTCCGTAGAATTAGTTACGTTATCCCTGACAATGATAACTTTAGTATACAAATATCAATTCTGATTATTCACGATGACACTCCGTATCGTATATTTGTTTTTACTGACAAATTGTTGTGTTTTCTGTGTGAACAGAGTGGACGTACTGCCGACTCTTGTACCAACCCTACATCGCTCAACCACAAAATGAAATATCCTCCAACTCCTGTTCGCTATCACAATTACCAGCTTCTACTTCACTCAGTGGCACTTCCTCATCCCCTTTCTCATCTTTTGAACCCTTGTCGATTAATGTATCAACTGCTGACCAAACTCAGATTGAACCATTATCTAACCTTATGTTGCCCCCTTTATCCAACGGCCAAGAAGAGGTATTTTCTCTGACAGCAATGTTAATACCCCCAGTCAACTATCTCCCACATAATTCCCATTACCAACAAACAACCAAATGCCTCCCCATCTTATACAACATCCCATAACATACCTAAGCCCCTCAATGTAAAACCATACTTCCTGAACATCATAAACTAACACCCAAGTCTTAAAACTCTATAAGAACAATCCGTCCAAATTTACGCTCTCTGAAACCCAGATCACAGCGTTTTTAGAAAATTCATACCGTAGTTCTGATCCTCATAACCAATCCCTAGAATTTACTTCTAATATCCATGGACTGTTAAATGATGATTTAATTTTCCTCCTTCACAATGCTCACAACAACGCACTCGTTAAGTGACAAAATTATTTAATGGAGTTGTGATGGATTTTTTCTTCGATTGGAAAGAATCCAACAAATAATATCAGACGAATGACCTGATATCTTGTGTTTACAAGAAACCATCTCTAAAATAGATAAACTTCCTAAACTAAACAACTATGAAAGATATCATAATTTTCGCACCTACTGCGCGGGGCTAGTGGGGGCACCCCAATTTTAATTTCAGGTGAACTATTTTCCTCCTCTCTCCATAACACTACTGATCTAGACGCAATTGCAGTTTTCACCTGGTGCCCAAATAAAATCAGCTGCAGCTTATATATCTCTCCTAATTACCCTTTAACAGAATTAGAACTTCTCACTTAATTTACCCCCTCCCCCAACCATACAGGTGATTTTAACGCCCACAATAAAATGTGGGGATCGAATTACACCATGGGCAATGAGAAAACTGTCGAAAATGTGATTAATTGTAGAGGTTCTTTTTTGCTAAATACTGGTTCACACTTGAATTTCTCCTCCGGTACCTTTCTCCTCTATTGATCTTAGTTTCAGTGACCCTAAACTTGTTCATTCACTAAATTTCCATACTGCTAATGATCATTATGACACCAACCACTATCCCGTTATTATATCTTCCAATATCCCCAGTCATAATGATACCGGGTGTACCACTTAACTTTTCGGGGTTTTGATCGTTTATTACTCAAACTGTTTTGGGAATAGAAACATGCCGTTGTCGCCAGTTTTTGGGAAATTTATAAAAGTTATTTTCTGAATAATGGGATCTCTTATCGGAATTCCGGTTTGACCTGAAAATAACACGGTAACTTTAAATAGAGCACCCTGTATAATTTTTAGCGTAACACAAATCTCAATCTTTAAGCTTTCTAAACAGATATAGTTTTTGTCACTTCGCAGGAAATTTAAGTTAAACAACATTGTGAAAGGCAATTTATTATAAATGTCAATAAAATCAACAATTCTGAACGTAAAGACAAAAGATTATTATAACAAACTTTCGATGTTTATACACATTCACCATCTTCAAGTTCAAAAGTATTAATTTTATTGACATTTACAATAACTTGACTTACAAAACGCTCAAAATTCTTTAATGTAAATGTTGAGCCATAATTTCCGGAGAAAAAGGCACAAACTATAAGTTTAGAAAGCTTAAAAATTGTGCTTTGTGTTATGCGAAAAATATACTGGGTGTTTTAGTTATAATAACAAAGTTGTGCTGTCTCTAAAAATCACCGTGTTAATTTCCGGTCAAACCAGAATTCCAATAAAAAATCCCATTATTGACAAAAAAACATTCATATATTTGAATAAAACTGGCGGAAACCAAGTTTCCATTCCCCAAACTATTTGAGTAATAAGCGATCAAAACCCCGAAAAGTTAAGTAGAACACCCGGTACTTTATTTATATGGTACTATGGCGCTTCAACAATGCCGACCGGACTAGTTATACGTCTCAAACGGAAACCAATTCATCTGCATTATCTTTCTCATACAATATGAACAATAACATACAAAAAACTGAGCATTGGTGGAATGCTTGCTGTGTAACTGCTATAAATCAACAAAAAATGGCACTAAATTTGAATCGCAGGCATAAAACACAAGGAAATCTCACTAATCTCAAAACAGCCAGAGCCAAGACTCGATATATTATAAATCAAATAAAAAATGTTGCTGGAGAAATTATGTGTGTTCCATAAATGTGAATACAAATCCCACCCAACTTTGGAATACAATTAGGCAAGGAAAAAACTCCAATCTCAAAATTTCCAGTCTCATCTACAACAACACTGTAGTTAGTAAAAATGAAGAAATCAGCAATATACTAAATAATCAGGTTTTAGACGAAATAGATCGACTGAAGACAATCTAGCTCTTCTTCAATCTCATATATTTGGTGCACTAAACAGAAAACAAGAAGTTGATATTTACGGTGCTTTTGATACTGTTAGCAGACAGTCAATTCTAAATAAACTAACGTTACTTAATATCTCCGCACATATATATCATTTTATTCAGAATTTCCTATCTTCGGGATCACTCAAAGTCTCTGCTAATGGTATTTTCTCGTCAACTTATATCCAGAATGATGAAGTTCTCCAAAGGGTCCGGTATAAGCCCCATTCTATTCAATCTAGCTATTAACGATCTTAGCTTTGATCTCCTCCTTCCTCCCATCAAGTAAGCTTCATATGTAGACGATCTAACAACCCAGTGATGGCATATCTACTTCGATTACAACTAATCTAGTTCAGTCGGCAGTAAACATCCTAAGTAAAAATATAAGTCACTTAGGATTAACTTTATCGCAAACAAAATCCAAAATTATTACATTTGGTAGACGATCACCTACACTTTCTTCTAGTATCTTGATTAATAACGCCCGCCTTCTCGTTGTGGATCACAGTAAAATACTAGGTCTAACATTGACTCTCGGCATACCCGGAAACAATATATTCGAGAAATCAAACGCGATTGCTGCAAAAAATTTAGCTTTATTAAAACACTCTCGCATTACTAGTGGGCAGCAGATGAAAATTTTCTTCATCAAATATACAGGGCCCTTATTCGATCAAAATTAGATTATGGTTGTCACAAATATATCTCTGCCACCAAATCAGACCTCTACCTTTTAAACTCGATGCACAATACAGCTCTAAGTCTCTATCTAGGTGCTTTTCGAACAAGCTGTGAAGAAAGTTTCTACTGCGATGCTAACGATCCACCACTTTGGCTTAGCGGGCAATAATATAACCATTCCCATTAATTTTATCACAGCTACTAGACGGATAGGCTACGCTGTTACAACGTCACGAACATCTATAAAATCTTCCCTAATCCCATCATCTTGCAGCGTTCATACAGGTGAACTATTTAGCATACTCCAGGCCATCAATTCCATCTCCCTACATTATAAACGCGTTGCCGTATGTACTGACTCAATTGCTTCAATTTCATCCATCCAAAATATATTTACCGAACATCCTATTGTGTGCTATTGTCCAATCTAGACATGGCTCCTACCAACTTAACACATCCCAAAAAATAGCAGTTACTATAATTTGGTTACCTTCCCACATCGGCATCGTGCAGACCAACAGCCAAAAATTGCATCAACATTTACCGTCACTTACGCCAAATACAGCACTCGATAGGTCATCCTCAACCAAGTAGTTTCGCAGGTCTCTCAAGGCAAGATTTAACTGTGGTAAGAAGAATAAGAATAGGTCATTCAACGGGTAACATGGATATCTAATGTCTACTACCTCCAGACACATTTGTTCCAACTGTAACTCCGTACTAACCATGAAACACATTTTGATTGAGTGTCACAAATATGCCGGCCAAACACAACAGTTTCAGTTTAAACAGAAATACAAAGAAAGGTTATCTATGCTACAAAGACATCCTAAACGACTCCGAACAAATTATCTACATATTTCAGTTCCTCAAAGATGTGCACTTTATCATAAACTATAGATCAATTGTGCAATTGTGTACTCATATTAAACTAATGAAAACTTAGTTATATTTTAACCGCTTCTGTGCAAGTGGCTATAATAGCCGAACACGTTAATTTGAATTAAAAAAATCCAGAGTACCTATCGTATATAGATGAATTCTGAAAACCATACAGCGCATTGGAAAACTGGCTACATAACTGTTTGAATGTAATAAATATCATTTGATTACTGCATATTTTTGTTGCACAAAGTTAAAATTTATGGTTATTGTTTTCTGCATACTATAAATATGAATTATATCTAAATCTAATAATGGCAGTCACCATTTTATATCCATTAAGAATTAGATTAAGTATTTACTTAATTAGAATTTATAAAAGTCTGTTTATTTATAATTATAATCTAGCTTGACATATAAACAGTATTGATAAGAGAATTTAAAAAGAACCATAAGCGTTGTTTTAACGGTCTTACGAGCATAAAAATATCCCTGAAATTGTGGATTCAGCATTTGCGTAATTAGTAGAGAACAAAGTGAGTGTTGTGATTATTAAACGTCTTTGTCTGGTTTAAAGACGCTGTCGCTGTATATGAACAAATGAACAATAAGTCGAGTGGATATAAAGAAATGAAGTAGCAAAAGACAAAAAGTGAGGTTACATTGTGAAAGGTTGAAATATTTTTGTTATTTATGCTTGTAGCTTTTCGTATAGAGATGGGATTGACTCTGAACAATAGAAAATACTGTTATACTTTCCTTTTATTTCATTTGTTTTGTGGCGTTACCCGTAGATCCACGTTTTGAGGTAATTAAGATATTCAGATACTGTTTTCAACATAGACTTCAGTAGCTTTGCGTATACCAAAAACAAAACTGTAACTTAAGCAGAATTAGTACAATTCCAGATATTTTTTATACTTTTGTTTAAATGCAACACTCAGTCCATTCTTAAAAAGCCATTATATTTAGCTTTGCACTGGTGTAATAATTTCGTTGAAAATCAGTCCATAAACAATGCGTTAATAATTTTTAAACTTTTTTAAGCGAAAAAAAACTAATAACCAATAACCACATCAGAACCTAGTAATATTGAAGAGCCTACAGTTATACATAAACTGAAATAATTGCGTGTGTATCTATGTGACTAACACAATTTTTTGTAGGAAATTATGGAAGAGACTGTTCCATTGACTCTACAAAATAGCAGTTCTGAAAATACATATTTCATGTTCTTAACAATCTCAAATATTATAAATACTTGATAGGTACTTATAACAAATTTACATTAAGATATATGACTTTTGTAGAAAAAATGGAAGCATACCAGTGCTAGCAGCTGTGACACCCAAAATCAATTAATGCAACATTCTGAGAGGTTGAAAGAGGTAGAGCACCAGCTTCGGGTCCAAATAATGAAGGAGCAGCATGATATGCACATGCAAATTGAAGAAATGAATAAAATACTTGCTGAGGAGGAACACCAGGTTACTCTATAACGCAAAGAACATGAAAAATCTGTGCAACAAAAAGAAAAGGAAAAATTAAATAAAAGCACATAAAAATATTTTATTTTGAATTTTGTAGCTTTACAAAATTGTGACTAAAAAATAAATTTACTTTATCTTGAAAAGTATTTTCAATAAACGAAGCTTTAACAGCATTACCTCGAATAATACTAGGAGAATAATTTATATCTTTTTTAGCATTTTTAACAGCTGCATTTTCTACTTCTATATATAGCAATATTATGCAATACAGCTAGCGTTATGATATTAACTTTTATGTTTTCCAAACTAGTTGTGAAACCATTAAGCAAACATCGAAATATTTGCATCCACAAACCAAAGTAACGCTCAACTACATTTCTTGTTAAGATATGGGCTCTATTGTCGTATTTGTTTCTCAGTTGAAGGATTCAATGCAGGTACAAATAAATAAGGTGCATGCAGAACCATAATCACCTAGCAATCTTCTTTGAAATTCCTGAGTTTCAAATCTAACTTTCAAAGAACTTTCATTTAAAATCTTTGAATCGTGTGTACTTCCTCTCTAACGAGCCACAATATCATTAATTTGAAGCTTATAGTTACGAACAACCTGTAATAAACATATTCATTAATAGTTTTACCTACTAAACAAAACTAGTTAAGCAGATATCACATTTGGGAATGTCTGCAAATATTTAATTCATTGACAGGTTATGAATAAGTAAAGTGCTTAATGTTGGTTCATAATTAATATTAAATTGACTTCTAAAATAATATAGAAACCTGAACATTTAAAGAGCGTAGCCTTTTCTGTTAATATAACATTATCCAAAATCACCTCCTTCTTATGGAATTCCGATATGTGTGCAGTCTATAGCACTTATCGCTTGTCTAAATCCTGCAATATAGACAAGCCAACGCTACAGCTGTTTTCTGGCTAATTATTGATATTTGTGGTTGGCTAATACCAGAGAGATCTCCCGCATCGCTTGAGCCTGTAAATTACAATTAATGTTTATTTATGTTGATACACAGTGTAAGATATAACATCGAGCCCACACTCTAATTACAGATAATACTTGCAAATAGGGAGGAATATGACCACCTCTACTGTCACCAGCCAAATCATCTCTTAATATATCTATAATATATGTTGTAGTACGTCGAAAGAAACGATATTTTTCTTTAAATTCCTCTTCTAATAATGTCTCCAAAGGATTGTCCCGAATTTTATAAAATTTAATTTTTCTGATCGGACGAATATTTTCTGCTTCTTCAAATTCTTCCATCATTCTTAAAACATCCAAATAATATCACCCTTCCATTGGCAAATTGTTACTCAATGAACCACAATGAATACTTTATAAATATAACTAATTAATAATAATAACCCATAATAAAAATAATAATACGAACTAATATTACGAAAACAGAAAACTAAATTCCGAATTAGGTTATTACTTATATCACAAATGATAGTTCAACCAAAACTAAAATTATATTCAGTCGAATGTTATCCGAGCTTAAACTATTACCTACCTCCTTGGATTAAAATTACTACCGAAGTTGTTTCCAGATAACCTTGGAGTAGCGTATTCCTTGTCTAATACGCATTTATTAATAGCGTAACTTTCAAACTAATGGTTTAACCTGCGAATAAAGGTATTCCTAGGTTATTCCGTGTTTATGAATAAGATCTTATGACTTCAAGCAAACATACTTACGGTAGATTGGAAAAAAAAACTACCATGCGTTGAAGCATCTATATTTACCAGATAAAACAATTGACTAGTTAAGATGTCTCTGGCAAAAAGATCGTGAAGAGATAATAAGTTATAAAATCGGAAATCAGGTGAATAGAGGACGGCGTCAATGTTTAACCTGTGCATCTGACTTGGCCTTAGTAAAAAGATTAGAAAAATAGTTATATTGATGTATCTAGGAGCACCAAAAAAGGTGATTTGAGAAACAGATGTAGAGTAAGTATATGATTATGGGGGATACGCAAAAAGAAAGAGAAAAGTACGGGAGCTGAACATCACATGAAGGGGAATAAAATAAAATTGAAACTAGCAAAGATTTGACATAATATAATAAATGCACGAATAGCTAGAGGTAACCAGAAATATTGTACCAATGAAGTCCAATTTCGGACCCGGGTATTAAAAAGATGGATGAGGCAGAAATGGCGGATCGCAAGAAAGAGAAAATGGTGGCTGAGCAGTGTGATAGAGGATATGAGACAAAAAGGCTTAAGAGAGTAGAGAGCAAAGTACTACAAAAGAAAGAATTGAGAAACATATTTTGAAGCTGCCAGGTAGCCAGTAGCTAAAAGAACAGCCGCAATATTATAAACATTAGCTTCGTCTAATGAAATTAACTAAATAGGTATCAGTTATCAACTGAATGAGGAGCTATTCCTCCACCGTCCCATAGACCAATCTTTCGGGGCCAAATACAAAAATACTATGGGTCTTGACAAGCGACTTTCTGTCTATATCTTTATATTTATCTTAAAGGAAACTAGTATTTGTCACTAAAAAACTGTTCTTAGAATTTGATAGCGTATTTAGAATGACCCACCTCTATAACACAACCATTAAATGAAAAGATGAAACAATAAATTTGAAGGTTGTCACGCAACAAAGAATTTCGAAGAAACAGGCATATAGTGGAGGAACGTGAGACATACGACAACGAACTTATGGCTTGTGAACTCGAGTATATAACTACATACATTTAATGGAATTGCCCTATTCTTGGAATCATATTTTTTATATAATTTTATTAGAGTACAAAAACTCTTTATAAGAATCTATTTTTTTTTCATGAAAACTAGAACAATTTTTATCAGTAGACGTGTTTGTACACAGGGAAATAAACAAAATGGTCAAGAATGTTTTAGAAAATTTCGAAAATATATTTTTCTCCAATAGATATACCGAAAATATTATTTCAAACTACATAAAAACGTAATACCAATAACAAACTGAAATATGTTCACAATCTTGGTTTACCGCAACTCTCATCTAGTATGCAAGCTCAAAATCACGTTGTTAATTCCTGCTTGAAATACATTTGCTCATTGTACTCTCAGAAGTAGGTACTTTAAGTTGAATCCCATTTTGATTATGACCCATATACAGAAGAGTTTGTCTTTAGAGCAAGTCTCATGCTCAATATAATTATACTAAAAAACATATTAATTATTCATCATCTATTCAGTACTGCATGAGCGATCGACAGATTGCAGAAGAATATCCTTGTTGGGAGAATATTTTCTAAAAGTGTGCCAAGTTCTTCCGTCTATGATGATTCTACCCCGTACCATACAGAATTGAACAAAATATAAAAACTCCGAGTAAAAAAAAGAAAAGAATTAGATGTAAAAAACAACGAATAAAAATAGGATCATGGAATGTGAAAACGTTATTAAAACCAGGAAACCTGCAAGAAATAGCAAATGAAAATGTAGAGTTGAAATAGCATGTCTTCAAGAGATAATTTGGGGAGGAAATGGAAAGATAGACAAGGGAGAATACGCAATGGTATGCAAACGAGGAAAAGCAAGGATACAGCTTTCGTAGTAAGAGGAAAAACGACAAAAAGTGCTGCTTTTTAATGAGATAAACGAACGAATATCATACATGAGGATTAAGAATAAACCGTACATGTCAATCATAAATGTATATGCACCTAGAAAAGTAGCGGAAGAAAATATAAAACATACTTTTTACGAGAAATTAGAAGAAAAATACGATAAGAGCCCAAAACAAGAGTTAATTATGATAATGGGTAATTTTAACGCGCAAGTAGGACAAGAAGAGTTGTTTTAATATGTAGTATGAAAAACACATTACATAAGTATACGAAATATAACGGACAAATCTTATGCAATTTGGCAGCAGCTAACGACACGCGTACTATAATGTGCACCAAGTTTAGACATAAGTGACTTCACAACATTACATGGATGAAACCAAGTGGAAAAGATGGGTTTCAGGTCGATCATGTACTTACTAGTTAAAAGAAAAAAAACATTATAAATACATCAATGATGAAAGATTCTACAGAAGTGAGGAAACATAGATTCAGATCACATTCTGGGAATAACAAATGTAAAAATAAAAAAAGTTGGAGGAAGAAACTCGAATATCAAAAAAAGACGTAAAGATGGAAATTAGGTGATACTAAGATATCACAAACATATAAAGAAGAGTTAAGGAATAGAATAGAAACCGAGATAGATATAAACGGTATAAAAGATTATTAGAATAAGATAGAGGCGGCAGAAAACATTATTGGAGTTAGTATCAAAAAATTGAACAACCACTGGTTTGATAACGAGTGTGTGAATATTATCCAGAAAAAAAACAATGCCAGGATGGAATGGCTCAGAACAAAAACAGAACAAGATAAAAAAGAATAAAAAGACACAAAAAAAGAAGCAAACAAATTATGTCAAATGAAGAAAACGAGATGAATAGAAAAAACCTAGAAAAAATTGAATATGAAAATAAAAATAAAAACTGGAAAAAAGTAACAGAAAAAGCAACAGACGAAATAGAGGAGAATAAATGGAAAATATATTTCGGCAACCATTACTAAGAAAAAAATGAAACAATTTGAATAATTACGAGAACATATTATATGAAAGCTTAAAAATAACAAAGGAGCAGGAAGCGACACGTTAAACTACGAACTAATTAAACATGGGGGGAGGGGGAGGAATTACAGCTAAGAATTCACAAAATTATAGAAAATATATGGTTAAAAGGAGAAATGACAACAGAATGAAGAATAGGACAGATAGTGCCCATGCCAAAAAAATGAGACCTATCCAAAAGCATGTACTACAGCACTTTTAAATATTACTTACGAAAACCTAACGATGATAATGCGAAGCAGACTTACAAAACGCGCTGAAATGATATTGGGAGATTACCAATTAGGATACAGAAAAGACAACAACATATGGCATACATACAATAAGACAAATAACAGAGAAGCGCTATGAATATGACATAGACCTACGCATCTTATTCCTTGCTTATAAGCAAGCATTCGACAAAATAATAAGAACAAGACTGGTAGAAGATTTAAAAGAAATATAAACATCTGAAAAACTGGTACAACTAATAAACATGACAATGAACGAATCCAAAGCTACAATACGTCATATCATCAGACAGTATTATTAAAGAAAGAAAACAAGATAGGACGATCAGCGATAAATTAATTAAAATCATAGCATATGCAAATATATCAGCAACAAGGGTATAAGGGTATTACTAATAAGAGAAGATAAGAAACTAAGCAAAAACAAAAGAATACAGATACGACCGATCGTAACCTACGCCACAGAAACACCGAATTTAGTACTAAATAGAAAAAACATAGTAAGATTTTACAAAGCACAAATAATTAGATGGTATGAACACATATACAGAAAAGAAAAAACGTCGGCACAAATAAAAATAAGTGATTGGATAGCACTAAAAACAAAACCGAAAGGAAAGTTAAGGTCGAATCAGACCTCAAGAAAATAAAGGTAAAAAACTGGAGACACAATAGAAAATAGAATAGAAAATAGAATAGAAGGGACAAAAGTTGTTACAAAAGCAAAAACACAGCAGGATCTATAAAAGGGAGAACAGCGGAAGACAATGTGGACTAATCCACCACGATGAATGGATTATTGAGTTCTCATAAACAGCTTAAATTTCTTCGGAAATGTACAGCTTATGTTATATTATAAAAATTTCAGGTTTTATGTCCTACATAAAATTTATGATGAGGCATTTGCAATTTCACAATTTTTTTACTAAGAAAGTAAGTGTTTAGACAAACGTATAGAATCGAAGAGAATATGAAAAATATATTTTTTATTATAATTCACTAGTTGATCTATAAAAAATAAATACATAATTTTATCCGAATTTTACGTTTAGTGTTATATTTTGTGAAAATATATCTCCGTATAACTTTCACATATCCGCATATCGTGAGTGGAAATTCTTAGTCCTGTTCTTACTCTTGATCTCATAGACGTCTTGTACCGTATCCATATACAGAAATCTCAAATTTGCATTTGTGATACTTTCCAAACCGGTTGCATTCGCGGTCAAAGTTTAATAGGAATATTATACAATAATTTATGCACAAATTTTGTTAGTAGTTTGTTTTACTGATATTTTATTTTTTGTTAGACTAATCGACTGGATCGCAAATAAAAGAGATCGTTGTATATTATTTATCTTTTTACACCCAAAAAACTTTTTATTCAGAAAAGACAATTTGACAGAAGTGCTTCCCTTAAGAATGGGACGTAGAATAACCACAGATTCTCTGGTCGAAAGAAAACGAGTAAACAAAACACGCTTAGCCAAAATGTTAGTCGTTTCCGAAATACGAGGTGTTGAAGCTGAAAACCGAAAATGTATTAATGGCTATAGCTTATTCATTATATTATGGCAATAAAAACATTTTCTGAATATAGTAAGTTTATAGAGTTTAATAAAAAAATTATCGCCATTAAGAAACTTTTAGTGCTGCATGGAATACCCCAATGTACAGGGTATACACAAGCGATAATTTTTGACATTTTTTGAACTCTAAGAGTAATTTGCAATCTGCCTATGTACATAATTCTCTAGTAAGACATCTCTTTTGAATTAATTTGAACCTAAATCATATTCTAGGTTTTCTTTGTAGGTCTTAACATCTAAACTTTTCGGTGTTCATCATTTAGATCGTATGGCAGCACGCGTTTCAACCTTTGCACTGATATCGCGCAATTTAGATAATTAGCTTGCCCATTAGGTTGTACTCTCACTCTTTCAATAATAAGAAGTTTATTGCCATTGACAATTGTTCAGTATGTAATAGAACGCCCTGTATATATATATATATATAATGTATACAAAAGCGATAACTTTGTACATGAGTTCACAAATATTTTGTTTATACAGAGTAATGTTTTGGAATTTATAGATATTTATCTAAATTGCATTAATTAATGGCTTTGTTCATCAATATCTGCAAAAAGATTGAATTACGAAATACAAAAAAGACTACATATTCATGTATTGTTTCGAGCTTTAATTATAAAAAAATCATTATTTTGACAATATTTGTATTTCCAATACTTTATTTAAATGTGTTTATGCAGCTTCAATATTTTAGTCCGGGTGCCGAGGCCCTTTTTTCCAAATCATTAATAACAAGCTAATTCTTTGAGAGCAGCTTCATTTTACCGAGACGGCTAACTTTTTCCTGTGCGAAAATTACGAAAAAAGGTAGCTAACAGAACGCGCAGGTGTAAAACATGTCGATTTGGTAATTATGAAAATGTCATTCTCAACAATTAATTTTTTAGCTAAATGTGGAGATAATTCTATACATAATTTGAAGCAACATTTGACCGACAATATAAATGGTTTGGTCTAGGGAGTCCTTTCTTTTGTGAAAAGTTGCAAAAGTGGTAGCTAATAGAGTGAGAATATGTAAAAGACGTTGATTTGGTAATTATGCAAATTTGATTAATAACCGAGCGATTTTTTTACTGTAGCTTGTACAATATTATTGTAATTAAATTGCTACATCGTTCTACAAATAAAGTGGTAGGTGTTCTTAGTCCTAGAATTTTCGTGAAAAGAGAGAGTTTATTAAAAAATTCCCTAAAGACACATGTTTCTAACGTACAAAAGTTATCTAATGGCTGGAAAGCATCATAACCACAAATACCATGATGTTAAACTACCGGACAGTTGGGATGACGCCGCGACGTAATTGGGTATCATTCTTGCTGCTTCAAGGAATTTAGAGTAATACCGAAATATTTGCCTTATGAAAGATATGTGTTCATATTTTTTAAATTAATATTTAAGAAAAGTATAAACATAGTGAATAAATATTTTTAATTTATTTATTTGGTGAAATGCACACATGCAATGTCCCACTGACCAAGAGCCAGAAAATTATGGGTGGACAATAATTTATAGAAAGTACGAATACTACTGGTTCGATGGTCCTCAAAGTCCATCTTTTGAAGAAATTTCTGCTGAATTATAAGGTAATCTATAAACAAAAGTTATACTTATTATTTTTCTGCAATTAACTAATTTCCTTATTATTTCATTACAGAATCCGATTTTATAAATCATGAAATTGATGACGAGAATAATCTGAGCAGCGACGAAGATGAAAAATCAACGGACGACGAGGATTAATTAAATGTATTTTAATTAATAAATGTAGTACTTATTTCATATTACCTGAATTTTGTGTTTTTTTTATGTAAGGAACTTACACAAATTAATTTCAAAAAGTATTAATTCGATCCGAATTAAAAAAGAGATTAACTCAAAATTAATTACATTATATTCAATGTAGTATAGTATATTCAATCCGGGTTGCCTTTATTAGATTTTAATTATACATATTCAATCCCAAAGAACCATTTTTAATGTTAATTATTCATAGTCTATCCAAATCATGTGTCATGATTGCTAATTTTTAGTATGTAATCTGAATTACCTATATTAAATCTAATAATAAGTTAACCGTAGTGAATCAGAATTTTTTAATTATATTAAATATCATACATACATTAAATCGAAATTAACCTTAAAAATATGGATAGAACACATTTAATCGGAACTGCTTTGATTTAAGTCAAGTTACTATACTTAATCCAAATTAACTATGTTGAATTCCGTCTATCTACATTTTTCCACATTAACGCTATGAACTTAATATATCAATTTTGTTATTAAAATGATAAATCCTTTTGTAAACTTAATTATTGGAATGTTTAAATTAAAAATACAATATATTTGATTTTTCTACTCGATTCAATACTAAAAATTATCGTGATTTGGGAAAAAATATTTTCTTGATTCAATTCATAAAATATTTTAGTATACGCTATTTTGAACTGGTTCAATAGATATATTTTGCAGGTTATCTGTACCAAGGTATGTATTTTGTATGTAAATATTTGGAGTACTACAATAAGACTATATAATATAGCTTATACAATACATATACATGCAGTCACTACATATTTTTTGTCGATTTAGGTAGAGAATATTCTGATCTATCATTTGGTTTTTGTGTCCTACAGTAATGACAAACGTATTACCGTAAGATCTACAACTTTAGAGTGCAGGACTGGGAAAATTTATCCTTTTATTAATAGGACAGTATGACCAATAATTTATACTAGTATATACCAAGCATCAGTAAAAAAATCAGCCGGTTATTAATCACGTTTTATGACCACGTAATTGCTAAATGTTTGATACCCTAGACCAAACCATTTGTTTTGTCGGACAAATATTTCAAATTATTTATGAATTATCTCATCATTTAGCTAAAAAATTAATTGTTATTAATGACATTTGCATAATCACAAAATCGACGTGTTTTACATCTGAGCACTCTGCTAGCTACATATTTTCGCAGAACGTCTCGGTAAAATGAAGCTACTCTCAAAGAATTAGCTTGATATTAATGATTTGAAAAGAGGGCCTCGCTTCCCGGACTATTTGGTGAATCAAAATATTTTGTTTGTGGTATTACTTTCATTCATTCAACTCATTTTTATAATTATAATTAGCCCATTGATCGACGAAGAAGTATAAACCGCACCTCAGCTATAGAATTTCAAAAAATATATTGTTACGCTTTTTATAAAAAACTATACAATAATAATCATGTGATAAAAAAATGAAAACTCCCATCTCCTCTGGTACCGTCTCTCCATGACACTGATGTCTTGGTGAAATCGTTCACTCTGCTCGTCACTGACAGCTCCCAATTTCGCGGAAAAGAATTCCAGAGGAGAGTGCAGAAAATGAACTTTAAGCGACATTCTACACCCCAGATTGTTGTAATTGACTAAAAAATCTTCCACCGACTCGGTATAATTTGAACTTCTTCTTTTATTCCCATAAAAATTTGCACATATTTTGGAGAAAGAGGTCCAGGTGGCCAGTTCCTAATTTTTAATTTTTTCCTGGAAATTTTGTCTTTGACAAACTGTTTCATTAAACACAATATTATGTGTAGTGGCGGAAGAATCACAAGTTGTGGGTCTATTAATGCCTTAAATTTTACGTTATACTTGCCAGGAGCAAAGCTGTCTCGTTGGTGCCATTGTTTAACGTTATAATGTTATTGGTCAGCACGGCTAAACCAGAAAACAGAAAACAACAGTACTTAATAAAACCACCTTGTAATCCATGCAGGATAGCAACAACCTTAAAATCTCCACAAATATGCCAAAGATACTGGTTATACTGAAGTAAATTTAAATTTATCGACATAGATTGATATGTTTCTTCACTGGTTGTAGAATGGACCAAAGGAATCGATGGTCTCTTGTTACCATTATGTAATAAAACGGCCTTTAAACTCGTTTTAAATGAATCTATGAATAGATGGCATTCCCTGAGATTATGGTTGAAGCCCAGTTCTTGCGTTAGAGCATCTATGCTGTTACAAAAACAAACATCATCGTTGACTTGGTAAAAGATACTCAGGTTTTCATGTCGTCTTTTATATATCGATATTCGAGTGTTTCCACTCTTGTAAACGTGACTCTAACAGTTTAGCCCATTTGTAAGTTTTTAAATTGTCACGCCGTATACAATTGTATATAGTACACGTATGTTAGTAATGTACTTGATCTACCAAGAGAAATTAGGCAGATTATTAATAGTTTATCTAAAAATTAATTCTTTAATAAAAGCCAAAATAATAATTAAAATTATAGTGAACGTTATGGTAATACAATTTTAAATCAATTTCCAATTTTGTGTACGAAATTACATTTATTATACATCACAATAAATATTCACAAATTAATATTACTTGTTTATGAGTGTACATTAGTTTTACAAGTTATTATTACGAATCTCTTAAGCTGCGATAATCGACTAATTTTACATGGGGTTCCGTATTTAATCGGTTTAAAGATGTGTACTACAACATAAAATATTGTAGTAAACTTATTGAATATATTTGAGAACAAGTTCACACTTTTTCAGCGAGCATAGGTATGTATGTTATTTGAAAATCTCGCTTTCACCATATTTTTAGCGTGAGAACTATATGGTAATTTTGAATTAGAATATATCTAGTTGCTGTATTTTTTCGGTCATGTGGTCCGTGACAATAACAGATAATAAATTTTGAAAATGGATAAGTTTATTATAATATAATAATAACGAAAGCTTTTGAATATTTCATATTTGCAAGTTATCAGCAAATCAAAATAAATACGAAAGGAAGTGCAGAAAATATTTAACAAATATCTTCTTATTTTTCCAAAAAAATATCAATTTTAAACCACATAATATTTAGATTACAGGTGTAAGTGAACCATTCCTAAATAATTTTGAAGAGTTTTCAGATGAAAAATAGATTTGAATAATATCTGATTGTTATGTCTCAAAATGGATATATTATATCATTAGGTTTATGTCATATTTCACTTTTGACTGAGAAGGGAGAAGGTACTTTAAGAGTTCTCGTTATAATAATCGACAAAATATTTCTTACGTTGGTATATTTGTTAATAAATAATATATTTGTTTCAGACTTTTTAAACGATAACTGGAATCACCCTATAAAAAGTAGTTGGATGAATTTGAATATGATGCGTCCGTTTTTCGTGATGTGGGTTCTTTTAAAAATCTGTATAAGCCAGGCAAAGACTTATGAAAATATTTAGGCTTATGTATATATGGGGGACAGAGAATAGCAAACCAGATCCCCATTCTTGTGGATGATTGATCGATTTAATATACAAATACTTGACCGTAAGGGCGAACAAAGGGCCGGTGGCCGTTGCCGTACCTAAAAGATCGTTTACCACTTGCATACATTAACAACTGACTTAAGATTAATGGTAGTCGAACGTACGGAATTGCTTGCTTGGCATTGCTTCGTCTTTGCTTTACTGGTATTTCCATGGGAACCAACTAAAATTTCACAATTCAAATATCCCTTGGTTGCTGTGTTTTAGGTTTAATCGAGCATGTCATTGAAAATTTTTACCATTTGAAAATTAGAACGGAAAAAGAGTTCAGAAAGTAAAACAGTATAACGTAAATTTTATATTATTAGCACATAAATGTTATTAAATCTCTAAAAAAATCCTCTAGTAAACCATTTTTTTCATTTAGTTTTAAAATTAATCACTAAAAATTTTTATTATGCAAAACTTTTTCATTATTTTTCTTTCTTTAAGAGTCATTGTTGATGATTCCCTGTTATATGGCGATAATAGACATTGCTGGAAGTTGATACCTACAGATATGGAGATCGTGAATTAAGAATAGGGAAACGCATAAGACACAACGGAAAATACGGATATGAAACTCTGGGACTGACTCACAAATCGTCCAATGCACTACTACCTCCGTCTAGGTGAAGAGACGACCTGAAAAAAATAGCTGAAAGCTTTATCCAAAAAGGCCAGAATAGGAATGGCTGAAATTTATTGAAGGAGGCTCATGTCCAGTAGTGAACGCGAGGAGCTATATCATGAATATCAAGGTCTTCACATAGAACAAAAACGAAATTAATGAACTGGTTACTGGGAAGAAGATCAATCTTTAAAAAAACAAAGTTGTATTCTAGAAGATTATATTAAAACCCATATGCACAACGAACATTCTTCAAACTTTCCAATCAAAGACACTCAAGTCCGTATGATAGCAAACTCTCCCTGGTATGTAACCAAACAAACACTCGCTTTATGATCTTTTCAAATAATCACAAGCCTATATACTTCTTCCAAAGTCAGTTTTAAAAAGATGATTTTACCAGGGCACTGCGATATTTCGTTAAAAAAGTGCTTTAGGCGTATACTGAATAATACCGATAAATTTACCAATACATATCGGGGACCCCTTTTTACAAGCTACGGGTGGCATAGCTTATTTTTGAATATCAACGTCGATAATAAGATTTATTCAAATCGTCGGTTGACTATGTAATCGACAAGTGTACTTTGAAACAAGCTGGAATGTCGGACGTAATAATTTTATAAAAAAGAACATTAGCGCGCGCCGTTATCTGAATAATTTCGCAGTATTCTTCAAGAGATTTTTATTGAATGCGGTTTAATTATTTTACAGTCGTGTTTGATTTGTTTTAGGATATATGTGAAATGGCTTTCTAGAGACCTTTTGAGATACATGCTAAACCTAACGAATTGCTTATTAATCACATTAATAATGAAATTCCTGCTAATGCAATGTAAGTTATGACAATATTCAAATTATTGATGAAATATATCTTAATTCTAATGAATAACAATTTTGAGAATTTAAATATCAAGATTAAATATGTATTCATGCTTAAAAGCTGAAAATGCCAATTCAACTCAAGTTGAAATAATTCAATCATCAGCTAGATACGTATTACAAAGAAAGTCAATTCCCAACATTAGAAATTACACTTAATTAATTGCAAGATTTTAACGATTTTAAATATAAATTATTAGGAACACTTCGACAAATTTTAATAGAATGTGGTTTTAATTATAAAAAATTAGATAGTCGAATATGTATTATAGAATCGTGATGTCGTTCAACGCGGTTGGATAGACATTTCACAAAATTTTGTCTTAAATGCGCCGTGCTCGAGGGGAAAACACGTAATAATTTTGAACGCTGAGAATGAAACGACTTTGTATCCAATACTTTCTGTCTTTCAGCAAAAAATATCAACAAAGCTCTGCTTGATAAATAAATTAATTTTGAAAATATACCTGATTTAAAAATAAAATTTGGAAGAACTATACCAACATCAACTTGTGTTATAAAAAGAATATTAAAAGTGATCAGAAGACCTTATTAGTTAGGTGTAATGGAGAGCCGTCAATCTAAACATATTATAATTAAAGTAGATTGTGAATATACAAAAATAAGTAAATAATAAATAAACTTGAAGGTACCTAACACGAAATATATAAAAATTTGAGAAATAGATTTCAATGTCATTAAATTAATCCGTAGGATTCCGATACATGATTTCATACCACATAACATTATGAAGAGCTGTACTGACGTCTGTGAATATTTTTTTGGATCAATAGAATTTCAAAGTATTCTTGCTTGTTTTTATTTTATTTAATCAATATTGTCCAGTACCCGTGGAGATGTAGGGTATTATAAATACAATGTATCAAATTAAATAATAATATTCAGCTTCATTTTATAATTGTTCATTTTTACATTTTAAGTATCTCTTTCAAACATTCCTATTCTGCGCTGATAGTCTAACCTCGCTTGACTAGAGCTCCCACTTTTATGCCTCTTCTCGAACCTAGTCTTCCCATTTCTGTCGTGGCCGCCCTGTTCTCTTCCTGCTGTCTATTTTGGCTTCATACACTTTCTTTGTTATTCTAGTTTCGTCCATTCTATGTAGGTGGCCTAATCAGCTTAGCTGTCTTTATCCAATTATCGAGTCTCTGGGCTTTATATTTAGTTCAGCTGTTACTACCTCGTTTCTAATTCGGTTTCTTCTAGTGATTCCTTTTATTTTTCTTAAGAATCTCAACTCAGTCGCGATCATTTTACTTTTATTAGATTTTGTAAGGGTCCAAGATTCGCTGCCGTATATTATCGATAGCCTAGCCACTTTTTTGTATAATTGTGTTTTTGTTTAATATGGCATCTCATTCTTCCCAAAACAATGTAGACCACAGGGCATTTTATTTCTTCATCATTTTTTCCTGATTATTCTATAAATGTGCATATATAATTGTACCTTGTTACCTGTTCTAGTTCTTGCTCTTCGATTTTTATCTTGTGTCTTTATTTCTTCGAAGACAGAAGCATGGTTTTACTTTTTTCGATGTTTATTTCCAAATTTATTTTCCTTAGTTCTTTTTGGTATATATGTAGATTATGTTGTAGTCTGTCTTCGGATTATATAATCAGTAGAGGAAAGTCGGGGATTATGAATTATATTCGGTAATATGGAATACCACACTTTTGGCAGAACTACTAGCGCCATCTATGTTCATTAGTAATAATATCATTCGAATGAGTTCACCATAGACAAATAATAATATAAGAGACAGTTTAATGTATAAGCGGTATATGGCACAACGTTTCTCCGCAAGTTCCCCGCGCATGGAGTCTCTACTGTCGCGAACTACAAGACTGTTTTACATAAACAAAATAGAACAAAATATCATACATTTCAATACATATCAGAACATCGCCTTTAATGTGGATAAATATTATAAAATATCCTAGTATATTAATTTTTACGTCATTAAAAATGAAAATATACAAAACCAATCTTACATTGGTTGGTGTGAATATGGTTTATGTTTGTCAAATGCAAGTGACAGTGTCAAAAATAACAATTCCGAAAAAGAAGACAATACAAGAGTGAGTATTTTTTAATTTATTTAGGATTTAGTTTTTTTAATAAAGTAAATAAAATTAAGTGAACCTTTAGAATGTCACCACCAGGTAAAATTCGTCGTAGTTGTATAGCAAAAATTGTAATAATACATATTTTTGGCTGCTTCGCAATTTGGAGTTTGGGAACAAAACAATTTTCAAATTTCCATCTGACATTAGTCAAAAGGAACAGTGGTACAAAATTTTAGAAATTCCTTATACATCGAAAGATCAAAGGTTTTGTGAAGATCATTTTGATGATGAGGCATTTACAAATTCATTACGCAAAATACTTAATAAATTTGCTTTACTTTTGCAACCCTTCCATCATACACCACCAAAAGTAATTGAAGGTAATAATAATAAAACTCAAGCTTTTGAAAATACAGTATTGCCCGTAAAAAGAACGCTTATTTTTTGTAACAATAATGATAGTCTTAAAGAAAATGAATTTGAACCTTTGCCTAAAAAACAATGTTTGGAATCTAGTATTTTAAGTAAAATAAACGAAACTAGGGTCAGTAATTTATCTCACAAGAAGAAAAAAATGTATTGCATTAATAAAGATCAGAGAAATAGAATTTGTAAATTAAAAAAGGCACTTATCAGTAGTAATAACAAAATTAAAGAAGCAGTTAAATTGTCAGAATCAAAGTTATTTCAAAATTTTAATTCAAAATTAGATCCAGCAGGCATGGAGTTTTTAAAAAGTAGTACTGCTAACTCTATAAAGAAACATAAACCTTCATGGTCAATAACGGATAAGGCCATTTCATTAACCATTTATAAGAAGGGACGACGAGCATATAATTTTTTAAAACGTTTTATAGCTTTGCCCAGTAAATCTACTTTACAGTCACATCTAAGATCAGTGCCATTTGAAACTGGAATTAATAAATCAATTTTTGATAGGCTTAAAGAAAGGGTGGTCAAAATGAAGCAGATAGATAAAAATTGTGTCCTCTTATTTGATGAAATAACTTTAAAAGAACAATTGACTTTGGATGTGGCTAATGACAAACGAACTCTTTGCAAAAAGTCATATAAATTTTGATTGGTTCACTTGTCCCCTTATTAATCAAAAAATATTATAATGATGGTAAGAGGACTAACAAACAAAAATAATTATTATTTTTTGGTAACAATGTACTGCGTTAAATTTTTTTTTGTTCCAGACCTGTTCCTGTCTTCATGTAAAGGAGAATCCTATTTTTTAAATGCTTTTTATTAAAATATTTGATGTAATATTGGATAAACTTTCTTAAGTATAATGCTGTAATTTGAGTAGAAATATGTAATTTTGTGATTAATAATAATATGTAACTGTATGGTAAATTAATGATATAGATAATAATAGTTTTTTCATGTTTTCTGTTACCAATTTAAAACATTATTTAATATTCAAGCTAGTGTGCCATTTTTACTTTTAGTTTTCGTATATGTTTATGTTGTGTATTTATACAACTGTAGGTTTCCTCTGATTTACATGTTTTGTCTTTTTAATTAATTTAAAGAAAGTAAATGTGAAGTTTCTTGTTTTCTGAAATAAAAAAGTTAAAAAAAGTGAGAGCTGGGCATCTATGGGGATGGCGGAGGCTGCAATAGGATTTGTTTGAAAAATGTACAGTCGTATAAATGCCTATTTATAGTGAGTGTGGTAGGAAAAATAACTTTGAAAATAAAATTGTGTGCAAACACTGTTAAGTGATATTAGAATAATTGTTTTAATAATAGGAGATATTATTGAAAATTTAAATTTTTTGATTATTGTAACTGATAATTTAATCAGATCTTTTTGTACTTTAATATTATCGTTAACTATTAGAATAAGAATTTTAAAGTTATCAATGTAATAACATGTATAAATAACAGACCTATGTATAGTAAACAAATATTTTATTTAATTTGTTTTTATATTATGTGCAGGTTAATAAAAATTTTAAATATTTTATATATATATATATATATATATTTTATTATTTATTACCTAAATTATTTGTCTCAAAATTGTTTATTATTATTATTTCATTACAAAAATGAAATATAATTTTTTGGAATGAAATGATTATATAATAAACAATTTTAAGACAAACTGTAAAATTTACCTACCCATAATCAAAACTACCAAATTTAAATATCCCGCCTGTAAGAATTAGTTCTGTTCCCCGCATGGGGTGCGCTGAGATCGACGCGATGCCAGTTGTTTATATGGGAACGAACACTCTCTTAATATGTTTATTTCTCTATGGAGTTCACGATGCTTTCACAAGAATGTTTAGTCTATAGGCATTGACCGTTTGGTTGTTTTGGCAGCTGATGTGATTTCGGTCCACATGAGAATTTTAGGTAAGTATATTAAAGTTTTATTTTAAACACTTTGAATGTGATTTCGTTTAATATTATTGCTTACACTAGGTTAATGAATGGTGTATGAAATCCAACCGCTCATTTTAGATACTTTGTATTTTTTTCCGACCTAACCTCCAAATGTTGATAGGCTGCAATTATGAAATAGTATTCCATATTACCCGACTCTTTCTTACTATATTAAAATTCTAAAATTGGTTTCAGAAATGCCCGGAATGCTTAGGAAAATGAAAGAAAATGCCACAACCACATCGCCACAACGTAAAAAGTAAGATGAGGAAGACATAAAAAAGCTGTGATAGCAGTTATAATCAAAATAATGAGTTATTTGAAGGCATGCAAAACATTCAATGTGTCTCGTGCTACCCTTTTCAGACTTTGTAAAAAGGATGGTAATACTGGTGAAGTATATCAAACAAAACTAGGAAGAAAACCTACTTTGCCGGATCATACGGAAAAGGAGCTAGTGAAGCATTGCCTGGCAATGGAGAAAACCTTTTATGGATTAATTATATGGGATGTCTGCAATCTCGCATTTCAGTTAGCTAGGATAAATAACATTCCAAATTCTTCCTCATTACTCAAAAAACGGCCGGAAAGGATTCGTTATATCGTTCTAGATTAAGACATAAGTACGAGTTAAGCGTACGAAAACCGACGGGAACGTCATTTTCGCGAGCACTGGGATTTAACGTTGACGAATTTTTTTATCTGTTAGAGGAAGTAATGGAAGAAAAAAATGTTTCAGCTAATCAAAGATTTAACGTCGATGACAGTGGTCTTAGCATAGTTCAATCAAAGTACCCTGAGGTTTTTTCTCAAAGGGGAAAGCGGCAGAAAGGAGCGCTGACATCTGCAGAGCGAGGGTCTCTGGTGACTTGCATTTTGTGCATGAGCGCAAGTGGCAATTACGTGCCCCCTTCGCTAATATTTCCTAGCAAAGATGCCAGCGAATTGATAAAGAAGGGAGCTCCACCAGGAAGTATTTATCCTTCCATCCATCTGGGTGGATTCAGAAATACATATTCGTGCAATAGTGCAACTATTTCATAGATTATGTAAGACCAAGTGCCGAAAACTCTGTAATTATAATTTTGGACGGGCATCAAACACACACACTAGAAACTTAGATGTTATCCTCGTTACTAGGGAAAACCATGTGTCTATATTGTTCTTACCACCTCACACTACGCACAAGATGCAGCCTCACGACAAATCTGTTATGGGGGCTTTGAAAACCTACTACAGTGAGGAAATTCGCAAATTTTTAAGGCAAAATAATCGCCCAATATCTCATTTTGGTCTCATTGGTCTTTTATCATCTGATAAACTGTAACTGTAGCGGAGGACTTTATTGTGGGCTCATCTTACCTCTCGAAGAATCGGCCCTTGCTAAGTTTACCGACATCCGGCAATTGCATTTGTTTGACAGTGTTCCTATGGTTCCCCAATGACTGCAAAATAGTATTTGTCTCCCGTAGCAAGTTTCTTTTCTGTGTCCTCTTTTACCGCATCTCCAGCAGTAATCTTGTCAGTTGTAATTCGGTAACTTGTTACCGCTTTGTGGACCTTGTCCTGCGGGGCGATTGTATCGGGTTTTATAATCAGGTAAGCCGGATTTCTCGATTTATTTCTGGATATTTTCTAACTCATCTATTCGTCGTGCGAGGTCTCTTATTGATAAAATTTCGTTTCTTCGGACGTGAAGTTTGTATTTCGGGTTCATATTTCTATATATCCTTTCTAGCTGTTGGCTATTGTTGAAAACCATATGTCTCTGCATTAATGTTTGGATATCCGTGATGTATTGTTTAAATGGCTCATGTTCTCTTTGTTTCCTCTCAATTATTTTTTCTTCTAAATATGTTGATAAATCTAACGGTACTTAAAATGCCTCAAAATCTTCAATGAAATCTTGCCAGGTTTCCCAGAGATGTCTATTATTCCAGACCAAAGGATTGCTTTACCTTTTAACACTTTTGGCAGAGCTCTAAGTATAATTTCGTCGTTTATTTGGTAACATGTTCTGAGTTCCTGCAGCCTTTCGATGAATTCTATCAGGTCTTTTGAGCCATCAAAATATATTCCCCATCTTCTTATTTTGTCCAGTTCTGTGCAATCTTCGTGTTTGTGACTGTACCTCCTATCTCCATTTTCGGATTCGCTGTCTTCCGCAATGTTCACATTTTCTGTGGGTTTTTCAGATTCTTGTATTCCGCTTTCTCGTCGGTTTCTGGTATTAATCTCTATTTGATTCCTTACGAAGTGTACCATTCTGGCCCGTAGTGTGTCGAAAGTACCTGTTGTGTCTAATTCAAATTTTTGTAGCTCTGTTTTTAAATCTTCCTTTTTGAGATTGTATATCCATCCTACTTTTGCGTCTGTTACTTCCAAACCTACGCCTGCATATTCTTCTGGGTCATTCATTTTTAGAAAGTCTTGTTTCTTTGTCCTTTACAGTTTTATGCTAACCTTTAGTTCGGGCGCCAATTTATAATTGCCGTGGGTAGTCATAGGGTAGAACATAAAAAGGCCTGTTTGGGTAAATTTGTTTATTCAACGATAACATGTGTGTTATCTGCAAACTAAAAATCAATAAAATCCTTAAAAATTAAAATTAATTTTATATACAGTTATATATGTACAATGGTTAATCCGCGACTCCCCGCGGCTTCCCTGAGGGTGGTCGTCTGGTCGGGTCGTCCGCTGATCACCTCTTAATATGCGGCTTCTTCTTCAAGTGCCGTCTTCGTTCCGAAGGTTGGCAATCATCAAGGCTATTCGTATTTTGGATACCGCTGCTCTAAAAAGGTGACTATTGGTGGCGTTGAACCATTCGCGAAGATTTTTTAACCAGGAATGTCTTCTCCTTCCTATTGATCTTCTTCCACTTATTTTTCCTTGCACAACGAGCTGGAGCAGTTGATATTTGTTTTCCCTCATAACGTGCGGCTTACGTGTTGTAAATAGTCTGGATCGATCGTTACCTCAACCTTTTGACTGTGTGACGAGGATTGATTGACGAAGCAGTACGGTTGTGTAACTCAGTTTCATCGACCTGAGATATTCGTTTTACCCCCTCGTTCTGGTTGCCTAAAACAAACGTGATGTATTTGGTACCAGATCCCGCGTTCAACACACAGCGGGACCTCGGTGAGATGGGAGTTCACTTCCGTCTCGGGCTCAACACGCACCGAGACTTCAGCTAGACAGGAAGGCTTCTGTTCTGGGCTCAACACGCTCCAGGACTTCGGATAGGACGGTTGGCTTCCCTTCTAGGCTAAACGCGCTCAAGAATTTCGGCTGAAAGACGGGGTTTGCTTGTGTCTAGACCTTCGGTTCAACACACTCAAAGGGGTCGACGACAAGCCGGGTGTCGATTACGATCCCAGGTTCAACACACTCCAGGATATAGTAAATCAACTCGGTTAAGCGTACTCCCGCTATATTAGTTGGAGCTGCTTCCATCAATGAAACTTTACTTTCGCTTGTAGGCGTAAGGATTGAACTTGTCGATGTATTGAAATGTTTCAGCGTTAACAATATCGGTCGTTCTGTTAGTGAGATGTCGAAAATGTTGCCCTCTAGGTACTGGACGCTCAACTTCGTCTATTGTGATAATTTCGTTTGGTAGCGTTCTGTATTCTCGTCACCAATGTTTTGTGTTAATTATGTGTGGAGGCTGTAAACGTTTATTTTTGATGACAGTGTCGTTACAACCTGTTTGGTAAAGCGTATTTAAAGATCCAAACTGGCGAGAGGGCAGTCAATGGATTTCGGGAAACGGGTCTCTTTCCAGCAAACAGAAATATTTTTACCAAAGAGGATTTTCTAGTGGAAACAGCACACAAAAATAAAGAAGCACCTGCTGAACATGAAAATGAGATAAACGCGCCGCGTGACCAGGAAGATGCCGATGAAGGGACAAATGGACAACCATTTTTACAACATAATTCCTATTCCTGTTCAAAAAAAAAACGACAAGGCACAGGAGGCCGCAAATTGGGAACAGCTAAAATTTCGACTACAGCCCCAAACAAAAATGAACTGAAAGAGTCAATTCTATCGAAAAAAGCAAAAATAAAGTTAAAAGATGAGTTGAATTCAACGGAAAGAAATATCCAGCTGACAATTGCAAAATTGGTAGCAGCAAAATGGATGTTGACACCAAAGCAAGTTCAAGTTATGGTAGAAAAAGAGCGAAAACGGAACTGGTAGAAGACGACACATCTTGAATGAGTCAACTGACGAGGAAGAATTTTTGGATATCGACAGTGATCCAAAAGAGTATGCAAAATATATTTTCTGTTCAGGACGTTTTACGACTGGATACACTGCAAGATGCGAGCTGTGGGAACACGAACTGTGTACCGATGCGAGAATGCGATTACTATGTTTGCGTTTTCTCATGGGAAATACGATAGTATTCCAGATTATCCCAAATACATATTTCATATTACCCGACCATTTTTTCGGCAACAAGAAATGTATTTTTTTTATAAGCACAAATATTTATTTATGTTGTATTTTTTAACTTTGTTGCCATAGTTCGATATAATAAATCTTTTGGACAAGCCATTGCCATTTTTTCATTTATAAACTTACCGACTTAAAATTCGAGCCATTTAAAATAATGATTTATTTCAAAATGCTCTTACTTTCAAATGGCGAAGCTGATTTATTTGAATTTTTTAACAACTTTTAGATAAAATACTGTAGTTTTAAGATTATTATTCGGACATCTAAAAGTAATTCAGTATTCGCTGATTATACAGGGGTGAAAAGAAAACAATTTTTCCTCTACTTTTGACATACCCTGTAGGTTAATTCTGCTAATAGATCTGCACACAATTAAATTTACCAAGAAGACTGATTTAATTTAACATCATGGTTTTAACACCTACTGATGCAGCACGAGCGGTTGCTCTGGTACAAGATGGTAGGTCTCAGTATTATGCTTCTAGAAAATTGGGTGTTACAAGGTGTAGCGTCCAGAGAGCTGTACAACGTTTCAATGAAACTGGTAGTTTTTCGAGACGAAGAGGATCTAGCAGACGACGTTCTACAAATGTTCGAGATGATCGTCTTGTAACATTAAACGTTTTGCGAGAAAGAAATACTACTGCTGTCATGGCTCGAAATCGTTTGGAAGAAGTACGCCAAGTAGCTGTTAACGAAATAACGATTCGAAGGCAATTACGAGAACATGGATTACGCTCCAGAAGACCTGCAACTGCTCCGGAGTTACTTAGGAATCGCAGAACGATTTGCCAGGGAGCATCAACATTGGAATGTCGATGATTGGAGTAAGATTTTATTTTCTGACGAGTCAAGGTTTTGTTTACGTTCTCCAGATGGCCGTGAAAGAATATACCGAAGAAGAGGCGAAAGGTTTGACCAAGCAAATTTTTCCACAAGACTCAGTTATGGAGGAGGATCGGTAATGGTTTGGGGCGGCATAAGCATGGAAGCTCGTACTGATTTAGTCATTGTTGGCGGCGAAGCAATGACAGCAAACCGATATATTCGTGATGTGCTAGATCCATATGTAATTCCATTTGCACCGTTTATAGGAAACGAATTCATGTTTATGCACGACAACGCTCGACCACATATTGCGAGGATTGTATCTCAATATTTGGACGAAACAGAAATTCAAAGGATGAACTGGCCATCACGTAGCCCAGACCTCAATCCAATTGAGCACGTCTGGGACATGATGGGCAGACGAGTTCGTAACCGAGTTCCTAATAGAGGGTATGACACGACGCATTGAAGCAGTTATTCGCGCTCGTGGGGGAAATATTAGTTTATTTGTTGTTTGATTTGTTTATGAAATTATGTATAACTCTGCTAAAACTGAATAAAAAATTTAAGAATGTTGCATTTTCTTTAAACCCTCACATTTCACAAACAAATTAAGATATCGGGATAAATAAAAAAACAAAATGTTGGAAACAAATCAGTCTCCATGATAAAGTTAATTGTGTGTAGATCTACTAGCAGAATCAACCTACAGGGTGTGTAAAAAGTAGAGGAAAAATTGTTTTCTTTTCCCCCCTGTATATCCAGCGAATACTGAATTACTTTTAGATGTCCGAATAATAATCTTAAAACTACAGTATTTTATCTAAAAGTTGCTAAAAATTTTAAATAAATCAGCTTCCGCATTTGAAAGTAAGAGCATTTTTAAATAAATCATTATTTTGAATGGATCGAATTTTAAGTCGGTAAGTTTATTTTATGTTTTAGCTTTCGAAATAATTCGATAAATAAAAGTGGTATTCCATAATCACCGACTTCACTCTATCAGCGAATATGTCTTCCCGGAATGTTACTTCATTAATTTTCCATTTTCGTATTGTTGAGTTTTTACATTTTTCATTACACCTTTTTATGGCGTTATCTATTACGATGGGCAATAGTAGAGCGCTCAGCACATATCCTTGTTTGAGTCCAATTCCATATTATGTGTTCTTACTTTGTTTGTGTTGTTTCTATATAGAGCTTTTACAATCGGGATCATAGGCTGTTCGACTCTCATTTTCCTCAATCTGCTCAAATATAGTTTCTTCTAATTTTGTCAAATGCGCTTTTTAAATCTACGAAGCATATGTACATTTCTTTTGCCTTCCTCCTAACTCCATGTTATTCTTCCTTGTTATTATGCTACATTTTACGAATTATGTAATGTCATTTATCCGAAGTGAGAAACAAAATGTTGTTTTGAAATATATAAGAATGTACTATATTTATTTTCGATATATCTGGTTGATTTACAACATTAGCATATGACGTTTAACGCATATTAGGACGCCGGTTAAATATACCAAAATCAAAATTTTCCCAAGTCAAATTTAAATCAGGGGAAAGTGATACATATACTTCGGGATTGTACTATGAATTCCTACTTTTCTGGAGTAAAATCAAGTATTTAAAATTCTTTTGTTGAAATTCAAAACCTCAAAGATAACATTATAAGCATTCTTCAATTCACAGGTAGACACTTCCGCATAATAGGTTCTTATTTATTCGAGTTAGCCAAATTGATTTTGCGGGTAAATATACGGTTTATTTGAATAACCCTAGAAAAATAATGCAAATGTTGTTTGGTATAGCAATAAATCGTTCTTATATTCTTGATACAAAATTCTAATAAACCTAAGTCCGTTTCCCTATGTTTTCCCACGAAAAAAGAATAGAAGACCGGATTTGAATAAAGCTCTTTTAACATGCCCTTATGTTGATTTACATAATATCTACTGGACACTGGTCATCCAATTCCAACCCCTCAGAAGGAATCGTATGGTAAGGTGTATGCGAAATAAGAACCAACCCTTAGAAACAAGTTTTATTTTTACCTGATTCTTTTCAATAGCTATATGACACGTATGCATACCCGTCGATTCTTTTGTGAATACCTTTTTGCCTATATTATATTACGACTATGTGAAAGGACACAATCAAATTAAATGTTTTTGACTTTGTCTAGATTACTTGGCGCTCATTACTATTGAATAATTGTGCCACCATCGGTTTCCATAGGACCGTTGCTCAATATTTAGAATATATTCACTACTTCAACTAACTATCACATGATACAAACTCAATGTCTTAATATTTTTATATGTCTACCTGTAACTGATTCCGAAAGAAATCAAATTTAAATAATACGTATTAATAGGTATAATTTTAAAAACTATCCAGTAAACTATCTTCCTATGGCTCTTAAATAAAGCCTTTATACTTAAAGATTAACGAATCGTATTGAATATACTTCATTTTTGAGCTAGAGGGAGTCATTGATATCTAAGTTTGCAATTCTACTTTTGACAGATGATCGAACAATGTTATAAGCAATGTCCATTTTGTTATTAAGTTTGAAGTATCTAATTGTTGCTTTATTAAAACAAACAACAGTTCTTGCCTGAACTAATTGCAGTTTTTGGATATAGACTAAAATACGATTCCAAGTACCAGCAGGCTATTTTGACTTCAAACTGAAGGAATGTAAAATGTATCTCATCATATAAATTGTGTATCAGTTAAATGAAATAAATTCGATAATAAATAAAGGGGGGCGTGTTTGAAAATAAACTCAACTTGCGTTTCTCATTTTTACAACAAACATTTTTTATACAGTGTGTGTCATGTAATAGTGGACAATACCAACCTTCCTATTCTAAATACAACACTCTGTATATTATTAATTTTTTTATCCCTCAGGAAATTCTAGACATATTTCATATACAATGTTTTATATCTACTCTCTACTGTTGAGGAGTTACTGTCTCGCAAATATGAAGTGTTTTCTGTTTAGGTCTTAACAATGAGAAATCTTTCAAAAACCATTTCAGCGTTTCTGAATACTAAATAGTGTTATTAACTAACTAATAAACAGTAGGAAAGCAAGGAGCAAGACACCATATGAACGTAAACAGCACCATGAAAATATATATATTTTATAATAAATGAAACATACAAATTTACTCTTCAAGTAGATAGAAAGCACTTTATGAAAAAAGTTTTACAACGAAAATCGGTACACTTACTTCTTCATGTGAATATTTCCTTATCACATTAGTAAAATCAAGTAACTTGATCTTTTCATTTGATTTATAAGAAATATTTCTTCATCCGAACAACTATCTGAAGATGAAAGTAATACAGTTAGCGATACTAATTCGATTTTTTTAATATTTGGAGCCATTTAAAACTGAATTATCAAAACCTTTTGGTTCAAGTTTAAGTTTCATTTGAAATGTATTATTATTATTTTCAGAAGTTTTATACACTTACGCAGCACATGCTGGTAATATCGCAAAGGAGATTAGGCTCTATAATTACATATTTAAAAATGAAATTTGGAAACTAAATAGCATGTGTTCAGAATTGGCCTTCTTCAAATCAATATATTGTGTTTTGATTTGCTGAGGCTAGCCTGTAGATTTGTGGAAATGAGATTATTGAATAATCTGTACCCCTTCCACCTTCTCTGCCTGACACATCTGTCCTTTCTCAATAGCAACATCAGTATACTTTGCTGTTTTCTTGTATTTGTCTCGAACATTGTTGACATCCAAGGAGGATCATGCTAACCTTCTTATCCGCTACCATAATATTGAGCTGGTTATTTGTAAATGAGATCAATATTACCATCATATTAACAAATATTTACTATTATGAGCTTGTACCACCTCTTAGAAGTGAGTTTAGATTCCATTCCATTGTGTTATACTGATTTCATAATGCCAAGTATAAAACACAAAAATTGGTGGAGTGATGTTCAACTATTTGATATCCTTACCTAGCCATTTAAAATGAGACATGCCATACTTTAACTATTTTATTTTTATTTTGCAGCTCTGTAGTGAGTAAATTGGTTCCTGCAGCCATTCCAAATATTCCAATCCATATTTTGTTTAAACTGCACCGTCCTTCGTTTCAGGGCAAATAAAATTGAACTGAGGACGCACTCAGACAGTGCTGCTTGTAAATCGAACACGTGAAACATGAGGAGTGCAAGTCTGAAAACCATAATCGAACACAACTTTTGAACTTGCGCACTCAGTTAAGCCGGGGCAGGTAAATCGAAAACGTTATTAGAGTGTGCGTCAACAATTATCAAAAAATATTTATTTAGAAAAGGACCCAAAAAATCTATATGCAGTCTAGACCATATTTCCTGTGTGTGCAATTTTCACAAGAACTACAAAGTGCCTCGATATCTTTATCTAGCTTTGGCCACCAAAAGTAAGATTTCGCTAAACTTTTCATCTTAACAATTCCCATATGGGAGCGGTGTAGATTATTTAAATGTAAATTCCTTAATTTTTGTGGAATTATTAATCAATTATTCCAAAGTAAACATTCTTGTTTAATACTTAGATCATTTTTCATTTTGTAAAAATCAATCAAGATTTCCTCAATTTTACTAGGCCACCCTGTACGCACATATTTGATAACCTGTGCTAAATTTTTATCTTGAGTTGATTATTTTTGAACTAGTTCAAAATCAATAGGAAAATGTTTATTATTTTCAAAATAATTTATAAAATGTATATCCTGTCTCCTTTACTAGATTTTGTTCAGGCAGGGGTAATCATGATAAGCAATCCGCATAATTTTTATCAGATGGTACAAATTCCACATTATATTGATAATTTGATAATATTAATATGACAGCGCATCTGCGCAAACGGTTAGCTGCAAATTTAGGAATACTTTTCTGGATGAAAAATCGAAACGAGTGGTTTGTGGTCGACTACCAACGTGAAATGCCTAGCAAACAAATATTGATAAAACTTACTTAAACCAAAAGTAATAGCAAGTCCTTCTTTTTCAATTTGTGAGTAGTTAGCTTCAGCGATTGATAAAGTCCGAGAAGCATAATATGCAATAGGCATCTCGGTACCATTAGTATAAATAAAAATAAACGGTTTTAAAGATTAAAACTAACTTTTCCGCATCTGTGGGTCTGAACAATATTCTATCATAAAATTGTCACTTGTATACACTTCGGGGAATGTATCGTGCTAACAAACCGAAGTTTCTCCAAAAATAACCAAAAATGTAGTATATCTGGATTTATAGGACCCGCTGTACTCGCTCTCGTCAGCTGAAAATCAATAGGGTATATCTGTAAGACACCTTGAGCAATATTCAATCATAAAATTGGTCACTTGTATACACTCTGGAGGCTGTATCGTGCTAACAAACTGATGATTCTCCAAAAATGACAAAAATTTGGTACTTCAAGTACCATAGCACTCGTCGTACTGACTTTAGTGAGCTAAACATTGATAGGGTTCATCTTTGACACGCTCTAAATAATATCCAATCATAAAATTAATCACTTGTACATACTCCGGTGGCTGTATCGTGTTAACAAACTGAAAAATGACAAAAATATCGTACTTAGTACTGTAGCACCTGTTGTACTGGCTCTGGTGGGCTGAAAATCCATAGGGCTCATCTGTGAGATGTTGTGAATAATATTCTATCATAAAATTGGTGACTTGTTGAGCTCCGGAGGCTGTATCGTGCTAACAAACTGAAATTTCTCAAAAAATGACAAATATTTCGTACTTCAAGTACCATAGCACCCGTTGTACTGGCTCTGGTGAGCTGAAAATCAATAGGATTCATCTGTGACATGTCATTCACAATATTCAATCATAAACTTGGTGACTTGTTGCACTCCGGAGGCTATATCGTGCTAACAAGACATGTAACGAAAAGTGGCAGACGACAACGACGACGACGACATACACACAGGATTTTTTTTTCTAAAAACCATTTTTTCGTGTTGTTGTTGATAAAAATCGTAAAATTTTTTTTTCAAAATTCCAACTTTTTTTGAGGTAAACCAATACTTTTCTCGCATATTAGATAGTTTGGCAGAAAAGTAATATGTGTAATAACCGCACCGATGCCATAACTTGATGCATCGGTAATTAACCTTAATGGTAACTCCGGGTTATAATGCACAAGGGTTTCCGCCGATATTAATAACTCTTTTACTTTATTAAAAGCTCTACCACAGTTTGTTGACCACAACCTCTCAACGTTATCTTTCAAAAGAAACACAATTGAAGACAAATTTGGTACAAATTTTCCATAATAATTCACTAAACCTAAGAATGATTTTAATCGTGTCACATTTTGAGGAGTCGGTGCATCAGTAATGGCAATTATTTTATCATCGCAAGTATGCAATCTGTTTTTATCGATATTAAATCCTAAGCAACTAATTTGAGTTTTAAGGAATTCGCATTCATTTAAAGCAATTTTTAGTCCTGCATCTTGCAATTTATTTAAAACAATATTTAAATTTGAAATATGTTCCTCTCTAGTTTTTCCGGTTACTAATATGTCATCAAAAAAACTATCACGCCCACTATACCATTTAATAATGATTCTATCGTCTTTTGAAATTTTGCTGGCACACAAGCAACTCCGAAAGGTGCTCTGGTATATCTATAAGGGCCTTTGTGAGTTGTAATAGTTACTAAATCTTTTGACTTATCGTCTAAACACACTTGTGTATATATGCATTAGACAAATCTAGTTTACTAAAATGTTTGTTCCCCTGCAATTACACAAATAATTCCTCAATACGTGGCACTGGATATTGATAAATTTGTATAACTGGGTTTATTGTAACTCCGCAGAACCTAATTGAACCATCTTTCTTCAATACTGGAACAATCGGTGTACCCCAATGACTAAAATCAATAGGCTCGATCACTCCTAATTTATGTAATCTATTTAATTCTATCTCGACTTTCTCCTTCATTGCAAACGGAAGAGGTCGAGCACGAAAAAATTTCGGGGTAACATTATCAGATTATAAATTAATTGACATCGTACCTTTAGTAAAAGAACCTAACCCCGGCTCAAAAACTTGTTTGTATTTTCCACTTTTCCGTTGTATTTATATACTGATTCTCTGCAATATTTAATTAAAAAATATTTAAGAAATAACGACCTAATAAAGGTGGACCAGTAGCGCCCTTTATTACATAAATATCTCAATTATGTTTCTTATTTCGTCACTACAGAACTAAAATATCATAATGGAGAAATAATTTCGCCGTTATACAAATGAAATTTTTTGTTTGTTTTATTAATAATCAAATACTCAAAATTGTCTTTATACAATAAATCTGAAATCACCGAAAAACTAGAACCAGTATCTAAGTTAAAAGTAAAGGGAATTCCTTCAACAAAAACATCAACTAAAATCGGATTAACCTTGTAATTTAAAGTAAACAAAGAGTAGTCATTAAAATCAGCTGGATCTAAATAATGTTTAGTATTTATAGAATTCAAATTTATTTGTTTGTGATTGGTTTTGCCGGAAAATCGGTGCTAAATGTACTTTCTTTTTGCGAGAAAGACAAAAACCATGTTTTCTTGGTTCCCCACAGGATAAAACTATTAGCTATTAGTTTTGAGTGTGATGTAAAGAATTTCGGAAATCCAATAACTTAAATTTTTTAATGTTAATTTTTACAACAAATCGGAAGATGCTTGATATTTTTAAAATAGTTGGAAATAGATATACCTACATAAAAATTAAATTCCAACTTTGGATAACAATTTGTATGGAATCATGAATTGCCAAGACTTACCCAATATTTCTTCTTCTTTAGGTGCCATCTTAGTTCCGAAGGTTGGCGATCTTCATGGCTATACCTATTTTCGAGACAGCAGACCTGAACAATTGATTGTTGTTGAAATTGTACCATTCTCTTAGATTTTGAAACCATGAGTTTCGTCTTCTTCCGACAAATATTTTTCCCACAATCTTGCCCTGCATAATAATTTGTAGCAATTGGTACATTCCTCCTGTCGTAATGTGTCGTAGGTATCGCAATTTTCACCATTTAACTGTCAATACGACTTCTTTGTTTTTGTTCATCCTTCGTAAAACCTCCGCATTTGTGATTTTCTCTGTCCATGATATCCTTAGCCTGTGCTACATCCATAGTTCAAAGGCCTCCACTCTCTTAATATTGATCTTTTTAGGGTCCATGCCTCCATTCCATAAAATTTAAGATGAACTTTTATTTCAAGACTCAGATCTCTTCCACATAATACCCACTTCATTTTGGTGAATACGGCTCTAACTTTTTCTATTCTTAATGAAATTGACTATCTCGACCCTTACTTCGTGGAATATGCTCATATTAGTGTTTGTAAATGAAACTCAAGGTCTCTAGAGACCTTGAGTTTCATTTAAAAACACTAATTTTCTATTCTTATTTTGACTTCTTCAGACCTATCGTTGTTTTCGTTGATGACAGTACCTAGATAGTTGTATTTGCGCAGGTTTTCGATAATTTGATTATGTATACGTAAATTTCTTACTCTTCATTATATAAACAAGAGAAATAAAAAGAGTTCGCTACAAGTTCACACGAAGTAAATAAAACGTTGAAAATTACTTACATTTACTAATTCCTCAAGAAACTAATAAAAGAGATATTATATTATTGTATATCAAATTAATTAAATTTACTGTCTCGACCCTTACTACGTGGAATCTACTTATATTACTGTTTTAAATGAAACTAACTGTTTCTAGATAATTCCACAATATATTGAAAAAATGTTAAAAAATCCTAAGAAATTGACAATTGTTTCAAAACAGTTAGTTTCATTTAAAACAGTAATTAAATTACTAATTTATTATTATTTTATTTCAAATTAATTCTATTTTTTGTTGAATATTGTAATTATTTGGGTTTAAGCGGTATCTTAATTTTGTCCAGGAGTTTATAATATGCGTAAAGTTCCGAGTAGGTACTTTCGTTCTACTTTTTCAATTTCTGCTGTTCTATAATGTATCTATTATACATATTTCTCGTGAACGTTGTTTAGCTACTTCTATGCTTCTACCATTCTCTTCTAGGTTGGCCCAGTTTTTCTTACATCTTATTCCCAGATATCAAACATTTTTTCATAAGTTTTCTGAGTAAAATATTCATGTGTATCCAATGGAATTCAATTAATTTTGTTAATCTCCTAATTTTTTTAATACGAACTCTAAATAATATATAATTTGATTCTGGTGGTAGTGAAAAAGTATATTCCTCCAATTGACCTAGTATTTTTTGCTTATTTCACAGTTTTTTTGAGGGAGGGCTGGTTTCAAATTAACCCTGTATATAACTAGAACAAAAATAATTGCTTTATGACATATTAATACAAAAAAAATTTCGAAGTAGTTTCAGTATAATATTCTGTTTATCGTAATATTTTTTTTCAGGACGCAAATTCATTGGAAATTAAAGCGAAACATGATATTTCATATTTATTGGAGGAAACTACAGGCTCTATGTATAAATTAATGTTGTTAGATGAAAAATAGCCGTATATATATTAAGAACATATAATAAACAATTTCGTTTAGAGTACGCTGTGGGAATCACAAATCGATTTATAAATGAAGAAACAAATACAAGAGTTAGGTAATAGTTTAGTCGACAAGTTGAAATTCGTGAAAAATAGAGATAATGCTCCTAAAAATATGTGTGATAGCACATTGAAATCGGAATTTTGGCTAGTAAAATGCACCGAAAGAATTTATTAGCAAAAGTTATAAACAAATTATGATGAAAAAAATACATTTTGTTTTTCGTCTATTAAGAAATTAAAAAAAGATTCTTAACGAGGAGAAAATTTCCGATAAAAAACTCGTTACTCCCGGATCTCTATATTTATTATTAATAATTTTAATTTAACGCTGAAAGTGTGCGCGGAATCAAATGCTAGTACGCCACATTAAATATATTTTTAATGTATTAAAAAAATTTCGAGAAAAATATGTTGTATTCAGAAAACTGCAAAGATTTTATTATTCCTGTTGGAAATTTGTCTTTAAATTAATTTTTCACCAAGATAAGCGATTGTTAATTAACAAAATTTTCTAAAACTTAGGTCTTCAATGTAAATAAAAGAAATGTTTCAATAATTTGCCTAAAATTATCTACTTTTTGAAGCATATTTAAAAAGATCACGTGATAAAAATTTAAAAAAATTTTAATTCATTTATTATTATTTATTTAGTTGAAAAAATGAGAAATCGAAGTATTGTTGTGAATTTTTTTTAAAATTTACTGTCATATTAGTATAATGTCGTATTAATGAAAGACATTAATTAACTTGAGAAAATAATTTTTTTCGTCATTTTTTTATAAATTTTTTATAAACAAATAGACCAATTTGATATTTTTTTTACAATTTTGTTGTCTTGAGAACATTATGATTTAAAAAAATTTCTTAATGAAAAGTTTTAATTGTTTATAATCGTTTTTTCATATTTGAAATGTTTAAATAATTAGTTAAAAACTTTTTTTAAATCCTATTTGACTGTACTGTGGATAATAACGAAGAAAACACATTTTTTTGCTTATTTAATTGTTTATTAACTTTACTTCTTTCCTGAAACTACTAAAAATTACGAAACCAACCATATAAGGCAAAGTACTTACAAAAATGTTTTCCGTTATTTATTGTACGTACGTTGAAAAAATACGTGATACCGAATTCACAGCGGCTGCTTTTCCAACTAAAATACTAAAATATCTTAGAAACTATTTGAGATACGAAAATAAACATTCAAGTGATTTTTATAGAACATGAAACTCTATTTTAAATGAGTTGTTAAAAAATGTTGTAGTCATTGTTAATCAGTTGTTATGCGTATTTTTTTATAAAAATTAATGCTGTTTGCCACGTTTTTCGATTTTCTTTGACTCGGTTATAGACCTTAAGGGCAATTTTGTTAAGTAATAAAATATGCGACAGTTGCAATTGTTGATTTATAAATAAATTCATTTCATATGAATTTACATACTTTTTAGACAAATTTGTAAACGTTTTTCTATATTTTAATAAAAATTATTTCAGCTAACATTCAAGAATCTTTAAATATAATGTTAGAATAAAGTTGTATTGTTAAGTAAGCGTGTAGTTATAATTAATATAAGAGTTTTATTTGCACGAATTACAAAAATAATAGAAATATCAATCATAATCATTACAATACAAATAAAACTAATGATAATCACAATAGTAATTAATATTGACAGATTTATATATACTCAAATACAGCATTTCTTTCTTTTTTTCGGGAGCAGTTTTAGAACTACTTGGATTATTTGGTTGTGGTACTGATGGGCCCACATCTTTTTGTACGTCACGTGGTAGCCTTCCGGTGTCTTGTTCTTCTTCTTCTACTTAATCTGCAAATTCTTCCATTTCTTATTCTTCTTCTTGCACGCTTGTTTCTTCTAGTTCGGCGGCCTCGTCAGATTCTGCATCTGAGTTAGACCTGTAGATATCCTTGCATGATTTTCCGATACGCTGGGCATTGTACATTTTGTTGATCTATGATCATTCCATACTCGAAGCTATAATTTCCAACATCATAATGCCATCGGCTTTATCTTCATCATCGTCATTTGTCTTTCCAATATTCAATAATATCAGAAGCATTTGAGCAATTTTCGCCTTTGCATCCTTTGCAAACTCGGGTGCACTTCATTCCCGCTTTTCCACAGCCGCAACTTTTACTGTAACAGTGCAGCCAGTAAATGTGCAACTTCAGTGAACTAGTTTCAGTAATTCTGATGGCGCCAATTGTTCCGCTGTTCTTATGGGCAGAAACAGTATCTCTATATTTTACCATTCCCGATATTCAGCTTATTTATATTGTAATGATTATGATTATTGATATTTCTATTATTATTTTTGTAATTAATGGAAATGAAACTCTTATATTAATTATAATTACATTATATTTAAAGATTCTTGAATGTTAGCTGAAATTTTTTTTATTTAAATTAATTTTTGATAAAAAATACAGAAAAATGTATACAAATTAGTCGAAAAAGTAGGTAAATTCATACGAAATCAATTTATTTAGAAATCAACAATTGGCGCAGATTTTATTACTTAACAAAATTGCCCTTAAGGTCTATAACTGAATATGCATTATTTTAAAAGTTAGAAACCAAACAAGATTGAAAAACGTGGCAAACAGCATTAACTTTTATAAACAAATAAGCATAACAACTGATTAACAATAGCTATAACATTATTTAAGGACTCATTCAAAATATCGTTTAATCCTCTATAAAAATGACCTGAGTGTTTATTTTCGTATCTCTAGTAGTTTCTAAGATATATTATCATTTTAGTTGGAAAATCATACTCCGCTGTAACGTCGGTACCACGCATTTTTTCAAAGTTCAATAAATAATGGAAAAACATTTTTTCGATACTTTGCCATATGTGGTTGTTTTCGTAATTTTTAGTAGTTTCAGGAAAAAAATAAAGCAAAGTTGCAAATTTGTTGGTGACAAATTGTTAAGTTAATAAACAATTAAATTTGCAAATTTTTTTTCTTTGTTACTATATAGAGGACTGTAAACTATGATTTTAAAAAAAAATTATAAACAATTAAAAATTGTTATTAAGAAACATTTTTTTTAAAAATCATAATATGCTCAAGACAACAAAATTCTAAAAAAAATATTTAAATATCAAATTGTTTACAAAAAAATTATAAACAACTGACGGAGAAAATTATTTTCTTAAGTTAATTAATGTCTTTCATTAATACATAAACGGTAATATGACAGTAGATTTAAAAAATATTTTTCCCCAACAATACTTCGATTTATCATTTTTTGATAACAAAAAAAATTATAATCAACATATCATTAATTTTATTAAGTGATCTTGTTAAGTATGCATATAAGAAGGGCTTCACGAAGCGAAACATTTTTGGGCCAATTATTTCAATTTTTTTTTTATTTACAATGAAAACCTATGCTGTAGAAAATTTTGTTAATTTACAATCGCCTAACTTGGTGAAAAATTAACTTTAAGGGAAATGTGCAACGGGGATAAATTCTTTGCAGTTATACAACATCAGTTTTTCGAATTTTCTAATTAACACCTTAACAAAATGATTTAATGTGACGTACTAGCTATTGACGTATTCTTAGCGTTAAATTAAAATAATTAATAATGAAGATAGAGACCTGGGAGTCATGAATTTTTTTTGTAAATTTCCTCCTCTTTAGGAATTTTTTTTTAAATTTATTATATGTTAATAGTTCATGAGATATAAACGAAAAACAAAATGCCTTTTTCTCATCTTATTTTGTTTATTACTTTTGCAAATTTTTATGTGCTAATAAATGCTCTCGATACATTTTTCTACAAAAAATTCTGAATCCAATGAGCTATCACACATATTTTTCACGAATTTCAACATGTCGACTAGACCATAGGTATAAATAAACAAAATCTGTGTTCGTAAAAAATATAACTGACGGACAGAGAATATGTACTTATGTTCCTATACAGTGTGCCATAATTCACACGCATTTAATACAATTTTTAAACGTTTTTGAATCTATCTGTCTTGAAAGACCCTGTATTATTTGTTCATCCATTTGATAAAAAATACAGTATAAGGAACACCTTGTTTCCAAATGAGAAACAGTTTTTCCTCAATTTTAAATTTAAATATGTTACAGCTCTCTTAAAATATATATGTATATTTTTGCGCATGCTGAGAACAAAATTATAAAGTTACTAAAATTAATGTTGATAGAATTCGAATAGTGAGATGTATTTAACTCTCTATGAAGAACATTATTGGACACCAAATATTTTAGGTTAAATCGTTTATTTAAATTTGTAGTATATTACTATTTGATTCTTGAATAGATAAATATTTAAGTAAACCATAACCATAAATTTTAAAATCGTCTATAGCCATATTTCTCGATTCTTATACATGTGTGTATAACCGGTATCGTATTTTTATTCAATTATGTTAATTAAAACCAACAAAATCTAATTAATATGCAATCGTATTCTGGTTTTAAACAAATAACGTTTTAAACTAGAAGTTTCAATAACCTCTGACCTTTTTTTTATCAAATTAGTTATGGAAGAAATAAAAACAGTTAAAGTAATTTTTGAAATGCGTTCATAACAGCAGCGTGGATTAATTAAGTAAATATTCAAAATTATGAAAAATTTAAAGCATATCGGTTAGGTGTCGTAGCATAGTGAAATTGATGTTTCGTCGTATTGATAGAATCTATTGAAAAGTTATCAGATATTTCATATGAAATTCTACTTGCTTATGAAACGAGAGATATCAAGTCGTAAATAATGCATAATGTATTTAAATTTATAAAATAGAAGACACAACAAAGTGATGTTTTAATTCCTTTGGTGAAGATAAAAAAGGATTGCGCAGCAAGGCAAAAATACTATAATATTGATTACACAACATTTATTTATAATAAGTTTAATTACAATCTAATTGATTACAAAAGAGTATTTAGTAATTGGATGTATTTAATGTGAGTTGTCATGGGTAACGCTCTCCATATCCGCTTATTCACCTAGTCTTCAAAGCAGATCCTGTCTTACACCTAGTGATGGTACAATTATTACGGCGGGCGTAATTTCGGCCGGTAATCCCTTGGCCTACCTGCATAAATCAAAGGGTACCATTTATGACAGGGGTAATTTCGGCCGAGGGGTTGATGTTTACGATGAGATTAAAATATTGGTAATTACGCTTAATAGTTTCCTTTAAATGTATAAAATTCACAAATAACAGGTATAAAATTATTATAGCTAGTCAGTATTATAACTTATCTTTAAGCTACTAGTCGATAGAAAGCATAAAATATATTATTTGTATACGATGGCATCAGTTTCAGTAATTAAGAGTTCACGCGGTTGTGACTTACTAGTTGTAGAAAAGTTTCAGTTTTGTAAACAGGACGTATTAAAAAGTGGTGAAGTACGTTGGAGGTGTATAAAGAAAAATTTAAGATGTTTAGCCAAACTGTACACTGTTGGTGCGGAATACACAGTTACTAGAAGTGAATTAATCCACAACCACGAGTCCGATGAAACTACGTTGGAGAGAAAAATAGTGACGACTTCATGCAAGCGCAAAGCTGAGGAAGACATATCGGAGAAACCTTCAAAAATTATTAAAAGCGTTCTTTCAAATCATTTGCCAGAGAATTTGTCATCGATAGATGTCAGTCTAATAAGAAGAAATTTGTACAACAGCCGCCGTAAGCTCTTACCAGCCCTGCCTAAGGATATTCACGATGTACATTCTGTACTCGATAGTTATGGACCGAAAACCACAACAGGTGAAAATTTTTTGTTTATTAACAGCACAGCTGATAATATCATTGTTTTTTCTTGCCATACAAATATAATAAGTTTATGTAAAATGAAAGATTTTTACATGGATGGCACATTTTCTTATTGTACAAAATATTTTTATCAGTTATTTACCATCCATGGACTGGAAAATGGGCATTATGTTCCTCTTTTGTATTGTCTGTTGCCCAATAAGACCAGTGACACATATATGAGACTTTTTCTGTTGGTAAAATCTAAAATTTTTGAACTTTATAATATTGTTTTTGAACCGAAGGAGGTATTTGTGGATTTTGAAATCGTAATTCATAACGCATTAAAAGTTGTCCTTCCCAAAACCAAACTAAATGGTTGTAGATTCCACTTGCACCAGGCGTGGTATAGGAAAATACAATCATTAGGGTTAACCCAAATGTATAAAGATAAAAACTGCGAGGAAAGCAAATGGCTTACTCATACTTTTGGGCTAACTTATTTAGACCCCTCTGAAGTTGAAGATTGTTTCATATTTGATCTCATGTCATACAAACCGGACCATAAACTTATAGATAAATACGCAGACTATTTATTAGAAAACTACATAGCGCCAGAATCTCATTTTCCACCAAATATATGGGCATATGAAAACCCATCAATTAAAAGAACCACAAATGCCTGCGAATCATTCCATTCGCACTTTAATTCTAGTTTTTATTCAAGTCACCCTTCTATATTTATTTTTATAGAAAAATTAAAAGATTGTCAGATCGATGCATATTTAAAAATAAAAAATTTAAATATTCCAGCAAAAATTAAAGACAAACAAGTAAAAAACAAACTAAAATTTATCGAAAACATGGTAAATATGCTTCGATCTGACAATATTTCTAGAATTAATTTCGTTAAATCTGTATCACATCAAAACGTTTTTTAAAAATTTATAGTTTACCTAAGTTATAGAAATAAGTTGATGTAATAATTTTATTGAAATAAAGAAATATTTTAATATAAAGCATTCTGTTATTTTATTTGATTTGCGGCCGAAAATACCTATGAGATAAGGAAGCAACTTAAAACCTCCGGCCGAATTTACCTACCGGCTTTTAGTACCTGCCCTTTTTCCGGCCGAAATTACATCCGCCCCAATTATTATATGATTTAGCTTTTGTGTTCAGAGCTTCTTTCTTTTGTTCTGTTGACGTGGATTCACTGACATCTTTGATGATGGTAAGGTTTGAAATGGACCACAGAACATCTACTATCATTGGAACGCTTATACACTGGAAGTTTTGAAGTATTTTGGTGTTGAAAGGTTTGCTGAAGTTCCAGAGCTTGATCCCGTTTGTAATATTTGGTTTTTGAATGTAAGTGAATCCAACTTGAATATCAAAGAAAAAGTACAATTGGATCAGCAGGTATGGATAACAAAATCCTCCTACAGATCTTTTCCACCGTCCAAAATTTGAATTGGGGCTAGTTTTATTCACTTGCCCTCACTTAATTTCAATTGTTTCTAGTAACCATCGTGAAGGTCGTCCAGACATTGTTAAAACATTCAATGACAACTTAAATATTATTCGACGTATCGTGCAGTTTCTTTTTTAAAAATGAAATCCCAACTTTGGATAAAATTCATAGTTCTGAGATAAATTGTGATACGTCTATTTGTTTAATTTGTTTAGTAAATTATTTTGATACCAAATCTGTTTTCTAAGTACTGAAATTACTGTTTTCAGTGTGAGGATTAACGATAATAGGTTGACTTTCCAATCTACTAAAAACTAGGCCCACTTTCATAACGTTTGGAATTTTCCTGTTCGACATAGGTACCTGATCTCGGTGGGAAATATTCCAAATACGAAATCTGCGGAGGAAGTGATGACAAATACATTATTCTGGTAAACTGTATCACATTCATATATATTTGATGATTTATTTCTAGAACAAAAAAATATTTGTTTTATTTTTAAATCAAACAAGTTTTTGTATTCACAACGGAATAACTTCTGATATCTATTTCATACTTAAAGGTGTTAATTTGAAACAATATACAAGTGATCCTCGTTTCTCATATAGCTTAATTTTCGTTTCTCTGCTCTCTCAATAATTCTGTTTACGTATATTGTGGTTCCCTTTTTATCAATTATATACAATTGATCAGAAACGACTCAGATCTCACAATTTTTAAAAACAAATTTGTTTGATCAACAAATACAAAACTTTTTAAAACATTAAACTTCAATTGATGTGTCAGCAAATATGACAACTGCTGTTAACCTTCTTACTAAAGTAGTCACCAAACGTGGAATTATTTATTGATTTAATTTGACAATTCGTTATATTGTGTCTTTCGTTTTCAATAACATGCATAAGTTCGGTGAGTATGTGTCTATTAGCTTAATTATTCTTTAGTTTGTGGTTCATTATTTCCAGACTGTATAATTTTAGTATGAATAATATTTTATGTCATCGCTCCCAATCTAGTAACTTTTTTAGTGATTTCTAGTGGTGTGATTCATGTTTCTTAAAATGGCCCTCCTAGTTAAAAAACAGACTATAGTTTATTATACGACTATAGGCTACTGTTAGTGTGATTGCAGTTTGTCGAGACGGCCATGATATAGACAATGATATAGAGAATAATGGGTTGAATCAATATTAAAACATATTCAGCTTACATCTATGGTGAGAAGGAGAGAAGACTGAAATATTAACAGATATGTTTTTTGGCAACACGCCAAAACAAATTGCAGATCACGTTATTCTATTGACCCATTCATAATTATAAAAAAAGATAATTTGCATCTTCATTGTTCAACATATTTAATAAGGAAAAATACTCTTTTAACTATATCGGTCGTTCATTAAATTGTTTTTATACTAGAAGCAGAAAGTATTATTACCAATTTTGCATGATTTCTAAATCTCTGATTGGCTTTTGACATACAATTCCGGTTTCTTAAGTAGGCGTAATTTGAAGGATAAGTAGTGTAACATATTATTCGCCTCGAAATTTTAAACACTGCGGATGCTGCTTTTACATTTTCAAATATATTACCATACCATGAATAGTCATGAATTCTATTCACGTCATTAAATATATCCGATAAAACTTCAAATCAAAGCTTGTTATTCTTTAACTACTTCATGTTTATTCAAATGGTTATACCAGAAATATTTTTATTCTCATAAAGCTTTTATGAAAAAATGGTATACTTAATGAAACCATCTCTAGATTTATTGACATACATTCGTAACCGTTAAGCTGATTAATATTTTACCTCGCAGATACAATACATTGTATAATAAAAATATTATAGGCATTTATGGTATTATTTCTTTGCTAGCATTAAAAATAGAATTCGTCGGCATACTATATATCAGTGGATTTATAAATGAATAGATAACCTTTGGGCGTATATTAATATTAGTTAATGTCATCGATCAATAAATAAAATGGAGAAATACTTTTATTTTTACAAAATCAATAAAAATGCTCTTTTTATGACTAACTTCACTGGTGATCAAAACATCTGTTGATCAAAATGAACTACTATGTTTAATTTTCGAGTACCTGTTTGACGATAGGGTGAATAAATTACTTGGATTTGTTTATACTTGGCCAAACTTGTAAGTTTAATTACCGTAAGAAGGGTAAATATTAAACCTTTGGGATTACTTTATACCTAGCCCCGAAAAAGTGGTCAGTTGAAATCTCCCAACGATTTTTATTAATAATAATAACAAACACGTACATGAAAGGACAACTAAAGGAAACTTCTTGTTATCAATTAGTTTACATAAAATGAAAAACAAATTACTTCAAAGTTACAATGACGTGCCTAAGAACCTACACTAAATGAAGAAAAAGTAGGTAATCTAAATTGTCTGAAGGGTGTTGGTATTTACTAAAATGGTAATAGAAATTGGTTTAAGCTACCTGATTTAAGAAAAACAATTAGCATTAGTGAAGATATTGATAAGAAATATAGAACAATAACAAGTATTATGCATTGATCAAGTAAAATAACTGCTTGAAAATAATAATGGATAATGTAACAAAATTCCACTTAAATACCGTTTATCAAAAGAATTAACGTTATGTGTATCTATAATTTAAGACTATAATTATAATGCACATTATTTTGCTGAATATATAGAAAACATGTTAAATTTGTATTATATTGTATTTTTGGGCTATAGAATGCTGTATTTCCAAAAATACTTTATTTTTTGGCATCTATTTACTAGTTATTTATTTTGTTACAACTTCTTTTAATTTCTTATGATTATTTCTCCTTACATGTATTTCTGTTTTGTTTTTGTAGTTTATATTGACACTACGTCATGTTTTTTCTAGTACTCTTAAATGCTAAGCTCCTTGATTTAAAAATGGAAGTTATTTGGGAAATAGCAAATTAACATATTCAAAATTTATCCTCAGAAAAAGTAAATAGAGGGGAAACTTCATCCAAGATGAGATTTTTAGTTTTATTACAACATAATGAGTTTCTGATGAGATAATGGAACCTATGTTATGATTAAGAAGCAGCAAATTAAACTTGAAGTCTGGGAAATGAAGATATTCAGAATTTGTGGTGAAAAAATAGTAGGAAGTTGTGAGCGACGAGCAAATAATGAATTTTATGAGTTATATACTATATACTATCAACAACTACTAATGTAATCTGTTTCAAAAGAGTACAGTAACTTTCTAGTTGAAGCGAATAGAACAAACAAGAGATTTCACGGAGGTGGCATCGAAAATTCCAGAAATGAAAAACAGATTTAAAGTTGAATGGGATAAAGCAGTTAAGCAGGGCGTTGTAAAAGAAATAAGGGACTGAAAAATAAAATGAAGCAAATCAAAAGGAAGAGAATAGTGAGAATTATACTACTTTCATATTTTCAATATACTCAAAACTTAAATAATCTTTTCAATATCGTATTGAACGAAATTTCATTGATATTCCTATAAAAATCGTGGGTACCTTATTCAGAGAATGTCCTATCTAATAATAATTTAATCTATAGACTTCAAAGTCTCAAACGATTATGAGTTTTTAATTACACGTTGCATATTTATATTCTATCAGCATTAGCATATTAATATTTTTGTGATAAAAATTGATAATGATTGTACTGACCGTGTATTGATGAATAAATTGTACATCCATAGTATTCGAAAAAGCTGACAATATACAGTAAAAAGTAAATAAGGAATTCTAAAATTATATTTGTCTATAAACCCTATATGTATACATCATTCATTTGTCAACTTCATATTGACAATTATTCTGAAGCCTCAAGCATGATATGTACATTTTTACTCTGTTCTTCTGGATGTTAATTTATATTTTATACTCATTTACTGTAGGTGCCCTTTCTGGATTGTTCATATTTAGCTATACACCATCTTTTAGCGTGACTGAAGAAGGAATAAAATTATTCCGAAAACTTTCACCAAATTAAAATAATCGTTAACCTTTTACCCTTAGGTGTAAGGTAGTTGAAGTTTTAATAATACATGTAAATAGCTCTGTATAAAGTGATGTAAAAATTAATAAATTTTCTAATTGAAGTGTTGCATAAAAATATAGGGTAAGATAAAACTTCAAAAAATTAATATATTAAAAGTATACGCACCTTCCCTCCTCATACCCATTTTCATACATTTTTTTAAACGGCAGTATTGACATTGATTTCTATGGTGTTGATCGATGGGGCAATTTCTGCTTCCTCGACATGAATAAGTTAAATTCCTTCGAACACTCCTCTTAAAAAATGACTTGCAACCTGTAACACAAAGCGAAAAGTGAGTTACATTCTTTTTATGCTCTCTGCTGTCTATACTTGTCAAAGACAACGTAATGAATGTATCAACAGTTTTTAGGTTATTAAAATTTTACTAGTATGTTGGAAACAACTAAGAAATTGTCAAAAACATATATTTAACAAATGTAACTCAATTACAATGCGTTTATACTTCCGTAGTACTTAAGAAACCTTTTTTAAATTCTTCTATACAAACTATTTCTGCACCTTCCTCAGTATTATTCCGAATAAGAAAGGTTTCTTAGTTTTATAGGCTTTCACATATACAATTACGACTGATATTGCTCATTCATTGATACAGGTGTTTGGATTTAGTAGCACTCATGTGTTAAATGTTCCTTTTTAAGGGAAGTTCGTTATTTACCTAAAAAGCCAAACTGAAATTGGATAAGGGAATTAAAATGATAATTATTTTTAAAATGACGTTATTTGGTGACACTTATAACAAGGGTAGTGTAACTAACGAAATTCGTATAAAAATGAATTTTAGATATTGTAATTATTTAAATACTAACTCCATTAAAATGAACATAATCCTCGGGAACAAATTTTTTATAACAAAAGTTTTGGTTTACATATACATAATAGAAAAAGTCTTGTTGCAGATTTTGAAATAGCTGTAAAATCTCGTTTTGCATCAGTATGGTACTGAAGTTTTTGTCATGATCATGAATTGTTTGGATATTTCCATAAAAATTCTATTTACAAAGAAACCTTTTTGTCTTAGATTGAAGTGCAAGCAGAGGCTGAAACGACCGCGACGTTGGTTGAGCTTTAGGAATAAATTGGCAATACCGAAACTAGATATAGGCGACGGCCCTTACATATGGGTGCAAACTAAATTAAAATACAAAAGGGGCGCAAAATTCTCGAGGAAACATTTTAACTTCTCCAAATATAATAAGAAATGACAGATTTACGGGAGACTTTAATATTTTTGGTTGTTTTCTGATTTTTAACACTACCTACTTTTCCACTACATGGCCCAAATTAAGAAAACAGTTGAATGTCCTCAGCATCGCTAAATAAAAATGTTTACAACCTTATCCGGCAACTATCCTGAGGGAGTTTTAATCAAACTATTTAAAAAAATCTATCCCGCCTAAAACAATAACGCAACGATTTTGAAATTTTTCGAAAATAAAAATGTTGTTACTCTTAACATAAAGAATCGTTACACAAAGTAAAAGTCACAATATTTTTAGGTGCTGCCCCTCTAACAATACCATTTATCATATTATATTATGTGAGTTCGTTTATTACTTCATTTTTCTTGTAAAAATATTGATTTGTGGAGTAACACTTACAATGTATTATTAGAAATACTGAGTATTAATTTAATATACTTTTTGTATGGGAGTTACATTATCTTCTTTTCTTCAGTTCACATTTTTTAATAATTATTTATTATAGTCTTTAAATAAACTGGTTAATTTCCTTCCCCTTTAGTTATAAAACTTTTTTTTTCATGTTAGTGAACAAAAAATAGATGCAAAGGTTATAATTGTAGTTAATTGATCCTTATAAATTAGATTATTTATATATATATATATATATATATATATATATATATATATATATATATATAGATAATATTAATATGTTTTACTTTATGAAATTCAGTGCTGATTAATTTGTGGTGAATCAACCTCTCCGATCCCTGTTTATATAGACCTGCATATAATAACAGATTTTGGAAAACAACTTTATTCAGTCTGCCTCGTTGTATGCTCAAAGTATATCTTAATATAAACTTACAATGCGCAAGCGTTGGAGGTTTCAGGTGTGATAACATTTGCAATAAATAAATGGTTCAAAAAAATTGTACACTTTTTTACTTTGTTCAGTCTGCGGTTGTTTTAGAACCAAACATGCAATAAAATAGTAACGTCAGTTTATTGACAGACGGTTTTCGGTAGTATGGAACTTTTTATCCTCAATTGAAATCGTTAACAAAAAAGTTGTTTTTTTACAATGTCCAGTCTGCCAAAATACGAAACGACGACACTTACCAGATAATAACGCCAAGCAACTAGGCAGACAAATCCATGTGAGACTCTGCCTTACATTTTATATCAAAATCGACCGGAAATACAAGAATGGTTTATCATTTTTTTATACCGTCTGCCTTTGGAAAATATAACAACTAATAGTAAATAAAAACTATTAAATCAGAGTGGCAAACGGTTACAATTAATATGTTGTGTAGGCAGACGGCAAAAATTTCCCAAGTAAATTTTTAATTTTTTAACAACGATATTCAATCTGCCTATCAATCGATAGCATTAAAAAAACTCTACAGGTAGGTATTTCGAAAGGCAGACGAATCCTTCTAGGACAAATTTTTTTTACTATTTTACAATTCGCAAAAATTTTAATCAGTATTTCAAATAATTTTATTCAGTCTGCTTTTTTAATGTGATTCTTCTGACATAATTAGAAGATAATTATAACAAGAAAGCAGATGGTTTCACTTGTTATAAACAATTTGTTGCTATTTTTTAATTTGGGAAAATTGTTATGTATACGCTAAATAACTTTACTCAGTCTGCCTTCTTGATACTATTTTCCTAACAGTATTTTAAGTTAATTTACAAAAAAGCAGACGGTTTTACTTATTATCATTGATACAGATTTAAAAAACGAATTGCTCTTTTTTTCTTTGCACTTCCTCTCTCTCTCTCTCTCTCTCTCTCTCTCTCTCTCTCTCTCTAAATATATATATTTTTTATATATATACATACATATATATATATATATATATATATATATATATATATTGTATAGGTTTCTTTATTCTTTTATAATAGAATTTATATTTAATTATTACTATTGTTGTTTTATTTTCAATATTAATTTATTTTTCAAAAAGTTTTATTCAATTATTGCCAGACTATTATTTTAACTTTCAATCGCACCATGCAAAATTACTTTAAAAATTAAATTATGAATTCTAAAATGTATATCAATATTTTGTGAATCTCATCAAATTATGTACTAAAATTATTATTTTTATCGTCGGAATGTGAAATTCAATTAAAGTAAATCAATGATTTCAGGAATTATTTTTAATCATAGAAGATATTTACGGTAAATATATACACATATCATCACGAGAATATAATACAGTTATAATTTCCTTATTCTAAAAACCGCAAATGACCATAAATATGATGAAATGTTAATTTATACTCTCCGCAAATGTTAAAAGTAAACCGAAATGACACTAATTACGCACAAATCCGCTTTATGAGCTCATAAAATCAATAAATTTTGCGTGCCTTATATCACACCGGATTTGAGGTTGTGTGGTCCAAAACAAACTTCAACATCTTCAACAATATCAGCCAAAACCTCTATAAGAACTCGGAAATCTATCAACCATCCATGCATGGATCACTCAACTCGATTCAAATTTTGAACAAATTTCAGTATGTATCAAATTCCATTGTATTAGTTTAAATCCATTATTAGTTTAAATAATATTCTTTCTTCATATCATCACTTTAAAATTGGGTTAACTTTCCTTTTTTCTCAAATATAAACATTTGAATCGTTTTTCTTGTGGAGATAATTTATAATATCCTTCCTAATCAATAAAAATCATCGTTATGGGTTGTTATGGAAACTTTTGCTATACAATATGAACTGTTTAAATTATAATCTGGAATTTTCTTTCCTCTTTTGGTCTATTTTGCTATTATTCACGATAACTTTTATTTAATAATTTTTTTAATAAATTCTCACTTTGCCAAAATTCCAAATTATTACTTTTTCCGGACATTTAATTTAATTCTTTAGTCTGTAATCGGAAAAATCTTCTATAATAATTATTACTTATCTAATGGAATACTAGGTGTTCACTCAATTAACAATATTTTCGAATTACTATTACTCTATCAGCTCTAACTGTTCATTTTTTCCAATTTTAATGTATCTTCTAATTTTTTCTACCTAAAGAAGTCTCTCATCATTCCTCACGCTAGTGTCCCACTCAAAGCTAAAGCTTTTCATTCGAATATTATATTTAAATTATTACTACTAAAGTCCGTTCCTTTTTAACTCTTTTGTAAACCCACTAAATTATTATACAAATAATTATTACCATAACTTATTCACTATTTATTTAAAATTCCTGAAATCTCTTGTATTAAATAACCTATTTACTAACTATATAAAAAATTTGTCATGTATGAAATGTATGTCTCTTTTAAATTATTTTAAATTTCATTTTAATTTCGACAAATTCTTTTGAAATTACATCATCAACTGAATTAGTGTTAATTTCCGTTGAATCTGAATCGGATTTTAATATTTACGATTCAGACGGTTCAACGACTATATCGTCTGTTTCAATATCTTTGGTCAGATTTTCTTCAGTATTGATGTGAGGATTTTGTTCACTGTTTCTACTATCGGCATCTATAATTGATTTAGACATGTTTTTTTGTACAATTTATAAATATTCGTTAAAATGATGGCTAATGAAGTACAAGATCGGAGAATCAATTTGACTTATTTCACGAATACTATTAATCCCTATTAAATTTCTATGCGCATGCGTCTGCAGTATTACAGTATTGTATATTCGCAATATACAACATCGTGTATGGTTCACGTAAGAGATATAGTGCGAACTTTAAAGTTTCGGCTTATCCTTTGATTTGAATACTGTCATAGTCCAGTCAATATTATAATTTAAAATGCTTATTAGACAATATATTCATTTACCATTATAATTTCAACTAACAATCGTTAAAATGTATCTATTTAATAATTTTATAATTATTAAATACATCTTAAACATAACATCATACAATTAACACTACCTTATATCTCGTTTTATTAACAAGAATTAGTAATATAATTTCCAAATACCTTATTATATTCTCATATTTTACTGAACTATAAGTATATTTTGAGAAATGAATTTTTTCGAACACGCAGGTGGCCACTAGTGATAAGCAACGCTCACTATTTACTTGGTAGGCTAGCATCAAGATATAGTGTAGTTTGTAAGCGCTATAGGTAAAAGTAAACAAACTATTAAGAACTTTCAGAGTCTAGCTCCGCAACATAACTTAAAGGGGGTATACCATTACCATTCGGCACTATATGTTTTGCGCGAACTATACACGTGCATGTATATATATATATATATATATGCATTGGTTCTCATATTTTTCATTGTAACTCCTGACTGCTTTGTAAATACTGCGTTGTACTCATGACTGTGAGGTTTTACATTTACAGCGTGCTATATTTTTTCAGTTTGCTTTAAAGCACAAGCCGACATGGATGAAACTCCGAATTCCAATATGGACGAAAATGCTTCGAGTGATGATGGTGACGATGATGAAGACGATGACGAGCAAGAAACCGACGATGAGAACAATAATTATGAAACAGAAGATGATGAACAGGAAGATGAAGATGTAGAACCAAATGATGGAGATGATGAAGAAGAAGAAAAAAATGATAAAGAAAATGACACTGAAAATAAAAAACAAAGAGAAGAAGACGAAGAAGAAGAAGATGAAATGTAGGAAGAAGAAGATAAAAATTTGGCAATACAATAAAAAATTAATTTTTATATATTTTTCTGTGTAAATAAAAAAATTTCAGAAAAGTAAATAATCAACGCACTTATTAAATATTTATGTTCATAAAAATTTTTATATTGTTTCTTAAGAACAAAGCTAGTTATAAAATTTTCGCTGATAAATTCGTGTTTCTCGGATCAGAATACTTTAAACTATGCAATAAAATTAAAGTGTAACGTCATCTTTCATCTAAAATCTCTAGATTTAAAAAATTCTAACATTAGAACTTTTTACTTTAGAAACATAAAAAAGCTCTTAATAACAGGTAAGATTTTTACGAAAAAAAAAATTGCAAAAAATTGTTTATAACAAGTAAAACCGTCTGCTTTCATGTAAATGGTCTTTAAATATTGTTAGGAAAATAAGTAAAGTTAATTAGCATACACGTAAAAAATTTTACGAATTGAAAAATAGCTAAAAATTGTTTATAACAAGTAAAACCGTCTGCTTTTTGTAAATCATCTTGCATTGATGTTAAAAGAATAATATTAGAAAGGCAGACTGTGTAAAATAAATTTAAAAGGTACTAAAATTATTGCAAATTAAAAAATAGCTAAAAATGTTTCAGAATGCTTAAAACCGTCTGCCACTTTTTGTAGTTTATTACGAAAGTATCTAGTTTACAAAGAAATTATTTTAATTTGTATGAAAAAATGATGAAGAATCCTATTTTGGTAGACTGTACATTGTAAAAAAACAACTAATTTTTTTGTTAACGATTTCAATTGGGGATAAAAAGATCCATACTACCGAAAACCGTCTGCCAATAAACTGACGTTAGTATTTTATTGCATGTATTGATTCTAAAACAATCGCAGACTGAACAAAATAAAAAAATGTACAATTTTTTTGAACGATTTGCAATTTCTATTGCAAATGTTATCACACCTGAAACCGCCGACGCTTGCGCAATATTAAGTTTGTATTAAGATATACTTTGAGCATACAACGAGGCAGACTGAATAATAGAGGGCGCATAATTTGTCTTGTTCCTATACCAAATAAATGGCTAGTTTCGGTTCTGTAAATTGGAAGCTGGATTCGATTTATTTGATTAACATTAAAGTAACAAAATATTCCAAATTAATTACTTAATTATTGCCTCCAATATAGTTTATCCTCAACATCCATAAAAACAAACTGAACTTGCAGTTGTTATGTATTATGGTGGTATCAGACAAGCTGATACTAATTTAAGAATGGTAATTATAATTTTAATGGTCGTTTATATATGCAGCAATGTGATTAAATCATATTATTCAGGGGTAGCCATTAACATCGAAACAAAATTAATGTCATATTTTGTGGAATTTCATCTGCTTCGAAATATGATGGTCACTTTTAAATATTTGTAATAGGTATTTGAAGTAACTATCAGCAAGGCAAAAAGGAAATTGTAGGCAATACGGCCCAATGTAGAGGAACAAAGTGTGTCTCGTATAATTGATGGACACAGTTGAAAAATAAGAAATCCGAAAAAATGTGACATAGAAGTGTATATAGAGGATACAGACTAGCAATTTTGTGTGTGCGGGCTGCTATTCTAAAAGTATTCATATATATTGTTAAATAATTATATTTATCTAGTGGTAAGAATTCTACTGTTCGAGTTATTGGCTATTGGTTTAGAAGACTAAAAAGTTTTTAATGAAAAGTTGAAATATGAATTGTAAATCGAGATTGGACCTGTATTTAATTTTTAAATAAATTACGAATTGTCTGTGTGTGTGTGTTGGTAGCAATGGCATCAGCTCTCGCTATTTGCCACATACTATCTGATACGGATAAATACATTAATTATAAATGAAATTAACTGTCTCGACCCCTACTTCGTGGAATCTGCTTATATTAGTGTTTTAAATGAAACTCACGGTTTCTAGTTAATTCCACAATATAATAAAAATTATTGAAAATTCTAAAAAATTGACAATTGTTTCGATAAATCAATATCATCGTCAGAATGACAGAAGTTACATTTCATTTGATGCCTACCTGATGTTTAGTAGTTATTTTTGGCTAGACCAAGAAGTGACCTAACTTGTGATTGTCTTAATATATGTTAATAGAAAAAAGAAGAAGATGTGATATTACAAATATTGAAGCTTAGATATTATTATCCCTATGGTGATATCCTGGATATCATTTTTCCAATTAAGATCAGTATAACTGTGCAATGATATAGAAAACCAGGAAAACTATATCTGCTGATCTTTACAATTATCACTTAAGAAGACAGTTTATTAGTGGAGAACTCCCTAGATTTAACTGTTCATTGACAACTTCATATTGTGGGTTCCTTAAATGTCTTCTAGTTTCCATTTCTTCAAGGAAATCTAGTTCTTGTTTCTTTTCACAAATATGCAGCACTTCTAGTTTTGTGTTAGGTTTCAATGAATGATTGGTGTCAAGTAGATGTTTTGCGTAGTGGGATTTATCTGGTTGTTTTAATCTGTACGCTCGTAAGTGTTCACTGTATCGGATATCAAAATTCCTAAGTGTCTGACCCAAATAGACAGCATTACATTCTGGACATTTGAGTTTATATATACCTGACTTCTTTAATGGTGGTATTTTGGTTTTTACATTTAACAATTTTGTACTAACGTTACTTTCTGTTTTAAAAGAAATTCTTGTATTCGTTGCTGAAGATATTATCTTTGAAATATTATTAGAAATACTTCCTGCATATGTGATGGTTTTATAAGTTTTTATTTCATCAGTTTGTTTAAGAAATATTAGTTGTAATGCCACGTTTTCCTCTTTTTTACTAATTAGCTTATTTATCATATCTAATGGATAACCGTTGGATGTTGCTCTATGTATCATTGAATTATATGCCGCTAGTCTGTGTGACATGGGGTGATTGGAATTAAATGGAATTCTCACATCAGTCTGTGTTGGTTTTCGGGAAATTGAATAATCAAGTATATAATTAACTCTTTGAATTTTTAAATCAAGAAAATTGATTGAGCTATTTTCTTCAATTTCTAATGTAAATTTAATTTTTGGGTGTAAATTATTGATGTGGTTGAAAAATACATCTAATTGTCGTTCACTACCCATAAAACAAGCTAATATGTCATCTACATATCTATACCAAAATAAAACATTTTTCGAAATATTATTTTCAAAGATCTTTCTTTCTAAATTGTCCATAAAAATGTTTGCTAAAATAGGTGATATAGGGCTTACCATTGGTAAACCTTCATTTTGAATATATATCTTATTGTCAAAAGTGAAATAATTATGATTAATGCATACATCAAATAAATTAAGTATATCTGATATTATTCCTGGATTAATATTTTTATCTTCTAGTAATTTTCTTACAAGTATTAGACATTCTTTAGGAGGAATTTTAGTTACATCGAACAAAATGAGTTTATAGTTATCTTACAAGTTGATTGCTTTCAACTTTTTGATTAGTTCTATTGAATTTCTAATTGAGTACTGAGACTCATACCCGTAACTATTGAGTATATTGTTGAGCCTCTTTGCCAATATATTATTAGGAGCATTAACATAAGAAACTACAGGTCTGATTGGTTTCGTTATTTTATGTAATTTAACGGTTCCATATAATTGTGGACAATGAGGATTCTTATGTATGATAGACCTCTAGTCGTAATCACTTAAAAGATAATTTGAATTATTAACAGTATCCCTTACATTCATTATCAAATGTCCAGAATGTAATGCTGTCTATTTGGGTCAGACCCTTAAGAAATTTGGAAATCCGATACAGTGAACACTTACGAGCGTACAGATTAAAACAACCAGATAAATCCCACTACGCAAAATATCTACTTGACACCAATCATTCATTGACACCTAACACAAATTTAGAAGTGCTGCATATTTGTGAAAAGAAACAAGAACTGGATTTCCTTGAAGAATTGGAAATTAGAAGACATTTAAGAAACCCACAATATGAAGTTGGATATCACCATAGGGCTAATAATATCTAAGCTTCAATATTTGTGATATCACATCTTCTTTTTTCTATTAACATATATTAAGTCAATCACAAGTTAGGTCACTTCTTGGTCTAGCCAAAAATAACTACTAAACATCAGGTAGGCATCAAATGAAATGTAACTTCTGTTATTCTGACGATGATATTGATTTATCGAAACAATTGTCAATTTTTTAGAATTTTCAATAATTTTTATTATATTGTGGAATTAACTAGAAACCGTGAGTTTCATTTAACATTAATTATATATCAATCTTAGTTGTATTGACAAATTTCACTATCAAATCGAATATATTCTTATCTCCTGTATCTAACAGGGATGTGATACAAGTTGGTAGTTGTATATTAGTTATATTATATGAATTATGAATTAGTATGATTCTGGAAAAAGTATAATTTATTGGGTTTTTGCATATTATTATTTATTATTTATATTCTGTTAATCTCATTTATAGAACAAATTTTTGCTTTCACTTGGCTAGGTACTTCTCTCGTAGTTGTTTGTATTTGGTAATGTTTGCTGGTTGAGGTCTGGAAATATTATTACCTATTATCATTATTAAAGTCTATAACAACTCTATATATTTTCATGAGTAACTTTGATTGCTTATGCTCTATGACCGATATATATTTGTATTACCAGAATTGTAGAGGTTTGAATACAAAAGTAGCAGATTTTCAGAAAAATTCACAAGGTACGTTTGACATAATTGTAGCAGTAGAAACATGCCTTTAAACGAGTGTTCTTGACGGTGAGCTGGTTGATCGGTATATATTATAGTAAAAGTAAATAGAGATCTTGCAGTAACGGTGATGGTGGTATATTCATTGCAGTAAAAAAAGCAACATATAGTTTGAGTTTTACACGACATTGCTCCTTATTTGAAATGTTATCTCTTAAATTAAAAATACGCAACAGATTGAATTTTTTTGTTATTGGAGTAAATATTTCTTCTAATTGTAGTGTTAATGTTGTGAACTTATACAAAAAAATATTAATCATACATTTATTGTTGTGGATTTCAATATACCCGAAATAAAGTGTCTCTAGGAATTGTTGTCTATAGTAAAGTAGGATCCGCCACACCCATCTGTGGACATAAAACTTACATTTACAAAAGTGAATAGTAGTAGGGCAAACAAAATAACGGATAATAAATATAATTTCAAAAAATCGAATTTTTTGCGAATGCTCGAACTGATGAGAAGAGGATCTTGGGAAGGCGTCACAAGGCAAAACGATCCCAACATAGCAATTGACCTAATTTATGGTAAATTATATTACATGTTTGATGAGTGTGTACCAAAATACAAACTTTATAACAAATATAATAAATTTCCCAAGTAGTTTACATCAGAAATAAAAAAATTGCTTCAAGATAAAAATAATTTAGAAAATTAAAATGAGTTTCAAAATTTTATAGAAATAAATATTGTGTTCAGGGACTTGATGATAAAAAATCGGGAGTGAGTAGATGACGTGCAAATAATGTTGTAACATAAAAAAAATTTCTCATACGACCCCTCGTTTCTAAGTTATAGGCCTTTAAAGTTGCGAAATCAGAACTTAAGTTTAAGTATATTTTCTAAATTATACATTGGAATATTATGATTTTTTAATGGATGATTACATATGTCCATGTAGTGTGTTTGACGGAATAAATAATTCTACACTACTATCTAAAGGTCGGGGGCGGATCATGCCCAATGGTTAACAATCCGTAACTTTTACAGGGACAACATGTACAATCTAAAGATAGCAACAATGAATTTTTCAATCAATTTTTTAACAAAAAGGAACTCTATGTTTAACTCGATATATGTTTTATCAGATATGTAGATTTTTAGATCGTTGTACATGCCAAGAAAACCGTTCGCGATAAAGAGACATTCTGGAGAAAATAATCATTAATTGTAATTATTTATTGAAAATACTTACATGAGGTATTAAAACGCAATCAAACATTTCTAAATGAACTGCATACTGTCGAACATTGAAATGTAGATAAATTTAGTTGGTTAGCCTACAACTTATCAAATAAAAAGAAAAAAATTTATAATAAATGTTCGAAGTGGGCACCTTGCACTTCCACACACTTCCGGAGTCTACCGAGGATATTTCTTTGAACTTGGAAGGGCATTCCAAGATTCTGCCTTATAGTGACACAATGGAAGTTTGTTCTATCGATCATTTCGCTCCTTGTGTTTATCGGTGTTGCATATACCCTTAATATCTTCCTTCCAGTTAATAATATCAAAAATCGAAAGAACAGGTCAATTTTCCAAGAGAACACTTTAAATTAATATTTGTAGACCTCGTAATTCAATCCCCTAGGGGTGATAAATGTTGCCCTTAGAATCTTAAATGGGAAGGGGGCCAAGTTGCACATCATTCTGATAGGTATTTAACTCCTTTCCATTTTTCTCATCAGCAGCTCTAAATTTACACAAGTAATTAGAACTTGCCTGCACTGAGATGCATTGTTGTATTGACTCCTTTTAGTATAGAAATAGTTAGAATAGTAGGTTGCACCGTTCTACCCCTTAAATAACAGGAATATATCTATTGTATACGTGTGATTTTTTATTTGTTGGTTACTTTCCTTTTACAAAATAATAATTTCCGCCAAAGCAATTTCAAATCTAGAATCAAGTTGCGCCTCTCTTATAAACTGTTTAAAATGTTGTCCATTTCGCATTAAAAATCTGTATTCAAACTATCCTCCAACATTTTGGACAACTTCACCGGGAATTGACCGCTATGCTGCTGTCATCTTAAGTTCATCAATATCACAATGCTGTATTTTATAAACACCAGATTTCTGTTGTCCCAAAGAAAGAGATCTAAGGGAGTTAACTCCGGTGGTTTCGGAGGCCATTCAACTGCTCTCTTTCTGCCATTCCATCAATCCAGGAGTCTATTGTATAACCACTATCGGACTGGTCGAAAATAATGATGTGGATCACCATCCTGTTGGAAATGTAATAGATCCTCCTTCAAATACCTTCTGCATCAATTTGAGTTTTTAGGTCGTGAGTTATGAGAGGATCGATAGTATCTTCAACCATATCAAGTTACAAATTGCCAGTCAAGTTTTCTTCAAGAAATAAAGGACTAATAATGGCAGTTCCAAGAATACTAGCCTAAATTTGAACTTTTTGTTGATGTTGGGTATGTCCTTGTTGAAAAATATGCATGTCGTCTCTACAAAATATTAGAGATGGCCAGGGCCGGATTTAAATGAAGAGGCCTTAGGTTATTCCACTTATGAGGCCCTTTCAACTCCCATTTTTAACTTTGTAAATTACATGAGACATAATAAAATACATCAGTACTGTGATATGTCAATATATTAAATGAAACATGCTGTGATTGTTATTTACCTTTATAAAAAATGTGATACGGATAATAAATAAAACAAAGACGAGAACACTTATTAGGACATTTATTCTAGGCCCCATATATAGTACTTATAACAATAACTTATCACACATTTACAAAGAAACAAAGTTCAAATAATGAAAATCTTTGACTTCGAAAATAAAATACGCAATATAAATTATCATATTGTCTATCAAATTAAATTAAATATATTCAATACATTGAAGATTAAACCAAATTAAATTCAGATAAATTTATTTCATAATAATTCGCAGTTAATAATTAAATATGAATTAATATTAAGTTTGAGTCTTAAACTAAAACAAAAATGGAACATTATTGAAACAAAATCCATATCACAAAAAAGAAAATATCAAATTGTACATCGTATTAAATTTTTTGTTAATATTTATTTAGTTAAGAACTGAATAAATCCAAGTATACATTTAAATCGAAATAGTAGATTAGAAGTATTTCTAAACTTTTTCACACAGAATTCTTCTATAAGTTCATCAAAATATATTTTTATGAAGGTCTCATTTTCAATGGACAAAATATTCAATTCAAAAATGTCTCAGCATTCCATTCCATAAAAACGAGTTCATATTCTATTTTCTAAAAAATTGTTGGTTCTCAATCTAGTATCACACTTTGTATTATTATCTGAATGTAATAATTGAGTGCATCGGTGATATCATAAGGTAATTTTCTAAAATAGCTTCTGTAGCTTTTATGTGTGCCCATCGAGTGTTTGATGAATATTTAGGTACTTTAAAATGACGTTTCAAATGTGAATTCAGAAATGCCCACATGGAACACGAAAAAAAGATATAAACTTCGTTCACAACACCAACAAAATTTACAGCATCAAGGCAGCAATCAACAACTGAACGACCTACTAAATTTAAAGAGTGACCAGCGCATGGAACACATCTTGCAAACTTGTTTTTCCGATAATTTTTTGCTGCATACCATTGTATCTATCAGCCATATAGGCTGCATTATCATAAGACCCTCGACATTTTCTGAAATAATTTTCAAGCTGAGTAGTGATATAGTTAAATACTAAATCAGCTATTGTTATAAATGAAAGTAACTGTTTCTAAATAATTGCACAATATATTGTGTTATCAAGAAGTCCTGTAAACATATAAATTTAGAACACACTACTGTTCATCTGTGTTTCTAAAATAAGAAAAATCATTAATTAGATCACAAATGTAAATCTTTATTTATCCCGTTAGGTATTTCCTAAATCTCACACCCTCCATTGCCTAGTATGGTTTAAAAAGTATCTGCCATATGTTGATTAAATCGCATGTTTCGTGTAAAAATAGCTTCCAAGGAATTAAAGGAGCCCTAGCTAACCACCGTAACATCGATGTCTGTGCCTACTAATTTTTTCACGTGGTTTCGCTCTAATGCACTGTGACAATTACATAAATCTGGAAATGCTTAATTGTCTGACAATGTCCGTCAATGCAGTGTCCGGTACGATTGTTTTGTTTAGATTTTTACTAAAAAGAACTCTATTATTTAATATTAACGGAAAATGTATTAAGGCAGGTGTGCTCATGAATTATATAAAAGACAATTTTACCGTGTTCAAGCCTTTGTGTTTACTTCATGTTATCCATTTCAGCTGAATTTGATTCAATATCTATTGTATTAAATATGTTATATTTATTTGAATTCTACACTGAAAAAACTACTCCAATAAAAATAACGGTCTACATATTATTCGTAGTATCACCAGTAAATATTACTGTTTTATTTTTATTTACATTATCACTGAACTGAGGCTAAAGATCTTTTGAAAACCTTATACTAATTTGGTATTAGGAAGCTGAAAAACCGTTGTTTTTGGTTTCGAGTAAACTTCTATTTCTATTAGATACAAAAAGGAGAAATAAGAGTTTTGTTTATGTTTGATGAATGCATGCTTTCATTATCGAAAACTGTTGATGAAAGCATAAATGAATATTCTCTAATCTACAAATATTAAGATTTTGTCTTTTGACATATGCAGTATCGTAATAATCAATAAAACAGCTCTCTGCTTATATTAACTTTATTTAGTTGCTTTATTTGTGAATGCCCTTTTCCTATTACAAATCTAATAGGTTATGGGCCCAGATTAAAAATGCGGTGTTCTACTTTCGGTTTCGTGTTTGTTGGTATTAAGTTTAGTTATTACGGATACCAATAAAAGCCATCGTAGTATTAGACAATTTGATGGCGAATGTTATAGTATTTGGGAATTTCGTGTAAGAGCTATACTCGCAGAAGAAAACGAATTAAAAGTGACTGCCGAGGAGGCTCCAATGGAAATAGATAGAAAATGGGAAAAACTCGAGCGCCTAACCAAAAGTATCATAATGATAGGTATCGTTACAGAAGAAGTATGAGCCCACCAAATATTTGAAAGACTTGATTCCATCTATGAAATAAAATGTCGAGCAACACAGTTATCAGTTCTAAAGAAATTTGAAGGTAATATGAAATTAGCAAAACATTTCCTAGTTATTGATGAACTAATGACTGAGCTGATAGCTGCTGGAGGAAATTTAACTGAAATGTCGAAATTAGCTCACCTCCTGCTCACCCTACCATCACCCTATGACGGTATAGTAACTGCAATTCATACATTAATTGATGATAATTTGAGCCTTGAATTCACAAATACAAAATTACTCGACTATGAAATAAAATTACAAAACGAAAGTAGTAACACCAGTAGAAAGTATTACATGTAGAACAGCAACAAACTAAAATCTTCTCTACAAATAAATATAAAACCATAGCCAAACGACTAAATTTTCTAACCAAACGAGGAAAAGATATTATACAAATCAAGGACATAGAACATCTACAGGACAGTTTCATTCCAATATAAAGTTCAGATATTGTGGACGGAAAAATCATACAATAAAAAAACTGTGATTTTTACAAGAAAAATTAGTATAAAGGTAAAGAACCTCGTGAACATACTTTACAATCAATTCATACTGAACCAGATAGTGAAAAGAGTTTTTCCTTCATTATGAAAAATACAGCTTTTCAGGCAAATGAATCAGAAAGACATTTAACATTTATACTAGACTCTGGTGCTACGGACAATATGGTGAACCAAGCTATTTTGTTTACAACATTCAAGCAGTTGGAAAATCCAATTAAAATTTCAGTTGCGAATGCTGGTGTCTCAATTACAGCCACGTTGAAAGAAACCATCAACGTTACAACTGAAGATGGCATGCCTGGTATTCTGGAGGACGTCATGTATGCTGCGGACATCCCGTATAACCTTCATTCAGTACGTCGTATCCAAGAATCTGGTGACAGTTATTTTTATTAAAAATGGTTCTATGACTATTAAAAAGGGTAACGAAACAATAATGGAAGGTAAGCTGCAAAATAATTTAAGAAGTTACTCTAAAAGTTAATAAACCATTGAAAATGGTTCATAACCCATTAAAAATACAAGCAAAGGCTATTTCTGGAAGGACATTAAATAATTATAACCTTTGGTATGCTCGTGTAGGTCATTTAAGCAAAGATCAATTTTTACAGCAAAAAAATATCGAATTTTTAAATGACAATAAATATTTAAACAATATCCAACTCAGATATGATATATGTGAAGCTTGCATTTATGGAAAACAAACGCGTTTACCTTTTGCAAAAGCCTAAGATAAAACTCATATTAAAAGACCATTATTTATTGGTGGCACAATAACTCCACCCACTATCGATGACAAAAATTATTTTGTCACTTTTATTGACGATTGTACTTATTATACAGTTACCTATATATTTGCGTACAAATCTGAAGTTTTTAAAATGTTTCAAGATTTTTTATAAAAAAGTGAAGCACATTTTATTTTATCAACCAAATGGGTATAAAATAGTAAATACCCAATCTAATAAATTTATTATAGGACGTGATGACATTTTAGACGAAATAAATTTTATAATATCAAGACCGAAACTTGATGAAGGAGTTAATAAATTAATGAGGGCTTACAGCGTGAAAACTCCATTCCTAATAAAATGTATAAAATAATATTAAAATCTAAATCTATAGAACTTGTACAAAATAAAGAAACAGGTAAATCTATCACTGAAATAGCTAAACCTACCACCGAAACAGATAACAAATACAATAGAATATCTTTGCCAGATGAACATCACAATAATAGCGATTTAAGACGAAGCAAAAGAATAGAAATATTTCCTTCTAAATCATTCAACGAAACATCCTGTATAAATGATTATATTTTGTGTGCACAATCACTAACTTGTACAATTCCTGAATCTTTCAGTGAAATAAAATAGGGAGACGACAATATTCAGTGGGAGCAAGCAATAAAGGAGGAAATAAGTTCTTTATTAATTAATTAAACATGAGCTATAGTCGATGAACCTGTAATCAAAAATATAGTTGATTGTAAGTGGGTCTTTCCTATTAAAAATGACGCTTTTGGTAATCCACAAATATACAAAGCTCGATCAGTAGCGAGAGGTTTCAGTAAAAAATATTTACTAGATTACTTTTGCACCAGTGGCTCGAATTTCAACGTTTAGATTTTTAATCATTTTAGCTAATTAGTATAACTTATATAACTTATTGTTAGGTACATATAATGGATGTTAAAACAGATTATCTTAATGGAATTTTAAAAGAAGAAATTTATATGCGTATACCCGATGGGTTTCAAGCAAAAGAAAGCAAAGTCTGTTAATTAAATAAATCATTATACGGTTTGAAGCAGGCCGCCTGAACGTGGTATATGCGTTTTTACGATATAATACAAAAACATGGCTTTAAAAATTCGTCGGTAGACCGTTGTTTATATTTCTTGAATATAGGTCACGTTAGTAAAAATATCTATGTAGTATTATATGTCGATGATCTATTAATCGCCACAGCTGATATAGATCCTAGTTTTAAAAATTATTTAAAGAATCAGTTTAGTATGAAAGATAGGCAAGAATTAAAACTTTTTCTATGCCGAACGAAAAAAAGGTACAATTACGTTAAGGTTAAACCATAGTTCATATGTGAAAACCGTTTTAAATAAATTTAATATGTTCGATTGTAAGCCAGTTAAATATTACAACAAGGAAAGGGGTTCGTCAGGGTTGTCTATTGTCACCGATGTTGATTAACATCTATTCCGAATTTGTGATGAGACGGATACTGGACGGCTGGGATGGTGGTCTAACTATTGGTGGAATCAGGATATCGAAATTAAGGTTTGCCGATGATACTACCCTTACTGTTGCTTCTCAGGATGAATTGTTAAATTTACTCAATATCTTAGAACAACACAGCGCAGAGTGTGGTCTCAGTATCAATCGCAGCAAGACCAAAATCATGATCATCGATGGGGAACATACCAATTATCCTGAAATTACATCGGTGGGTCGTTGTCAGGTGGTCCAGAGTTTTGTATATCTCGGTTCCCTGATTGACAATTCAGGCGGTTGCGAGGCTGAAATTCGTCGGCGCATTCAGCAAGCACTGTCAGCCACGACAAAACTGACTAAAATATGGCGCGACAATAATATCACCAAAGCCATCAAGATGTCGCTGGTCCGGTCTCTTGTCTTTTCAATATTTTTGTTTGGCTCTGAAAGTTGGACCGTTAGCAAGGCACCGTATAGACGATTTTGAAATGTGGACCTGGCGAAGAATGCTAAGAGTTCCTTATACAGCCCATCGAACTAACACCTCTATATTAAATGAACTCGGCAATCCAAAGCGACTATCTCCCTGACGTTCTTCGGCCATATTCATAGAGGCGATAATATGTAAAAACTTTTTATCCAGGTCCATGATCCGAACGAAAGGCGTCGTGGCCACGCTCCTAAACGTTGGGCGGATACGACAAAACAATTACTAGATACTAGTGCATTAGAGCAACCGAACTGACAAAAAATCGTGAAAGAAAGAAATACCATTTTCGGTGCAATTGAAAATATTCGTGCCCACAATCCTCCAATTGTGACCTAATACATTTTAGGAGTTCACAACATGTCTGACAAGATATTGTGACTATGATGATGAAGCCAGTTAATACGCCATTGCCTAATAAATTTAATTATGTTGACTTAAATTCCGATATGAATATTGATGCACCTAGTCGAAATTTAATAGGTTGTTTAATGTATGTAATGTTATGTACAAGGTCAGATATATGTATGGAATTTATTAAGTAGATATTAAAATAGAAGTGTGATACATAAAAGGTACATTAGAACTTAAATTAGTTTTTAAACAAAATCATTTTAATCATATTTTGGTAGGAAACGTAGACTCCGATTGGGGTAATAATGAAACAGATCGTACAATTTGTTGGAATACTAAAAGACAAAATTCTGTAGCAACTTCATCTACTGAAGCTTAATCTATGGCACTTTTTGACATTGTAAGAGTAGCTTTATGGCTTGAATCCCTTTTAAGACATATTTATTTTAATATAATAGAGCCTATATAAAACATAGAAAATATAATATCTACGAAACCCTCATAAAGAGCAGCCTATTATATGGGTCAGAAACGTGGCGAATAACAGAAAACAACAAAAGACGATTAGAAGCTGTAGAAATGGATGTATTCAGAAGATCGTTAGGAATCAGCAGAAGACAAAGAATACGAAATGAGGACGTACGTCTCCAAATGGAGATAGAAGGCTCCTTAATAACGGACATCGAGAGAAAACAATTAGTGTGGTACGGGCATGTTCAGAGGATGGAAGAGAAAGTAATGAACTGGATGCCGCCTAATCGTCGAAAACGCGGAAGACCTAGGAAAACATGGAAAGAAGGAATAGCGAAGGCGATGAGCTCACGAGACCTGAGAGAGGGCCAATGGGACGATAGGAAGAGATGGAAGTTAGACATCGGACAACGTCGAAAGACGTTTTAAAACCGATATATATATATATATATATATATATATATATATATATATAGATATATATATAGATATATATATATATATAATAGAGCCTATAAGTATACGTGAAGATAATAACGGTTGCATTGCAATAGCTAATAATCCTGTTTCTCATAAACGATATAAACACTTTGATATCAAATATAATTTTACAAGTAAATACAAATGTGGTAATTTTAAAAAATATTTCAACAAGTAACCAATAAGCAGATGTTCTGACGAAATATATTGCTTTTCCTAAGTTACAGGAACTACGTTTTAAAATGGGCTTGATGGAAATCCAGGACATAGATGATAATATTAATTATAAATATGATTATAATTAATTATAATTTTAATTAAGTATTAATAAGTTTTTTCTCTACTTTTCTCTTTTTGAGTGGGAGTGCCTTTCTATTAGGTACAAAAAGGAGAAATAATAGTTTTGTTTACATTCGATATATATTATCGTAAACTGCTGATGAAAGCATAAATGAATATCCTCTAAAATAAAAATATTAAGATTCAGTCTTATGACATATGCTGTATCGTAATAATCAATAAAACAGCACTCTGCTTATATTAACAATATTTACTTGTTTTATTTGTGAATGCCCTTTTCCTATTACAAATCTAATATAATATTTGGGATGTAATCAGTGATTTATTCTATTTATACCTTTTCTAGTGTCTGATGTGTTTTAGTGTTTAATTTTATCTATTTCAGCACAATTTTATCTAGGTCAAAATCTTATTACAGAAAAAAAGATCGTGGAATTTTATATAAATTATGTTCCAACTATCTGTCTATTCCGTTCTAAACGTCAATATCTGAGAAAAATCTGTTTCTTCCTTTCGTTTTTTCTCTGCCAATAGCAGCTTGCATCTATCATGGTCCAGCAGTTTTGTTTTGATAGCCTACAATTACAATTGTGGACTTCCTCTATTTCTTTTGTCTTCAAATATCGTATTTTGTCTATTAGTGTAGCTGGCACTATTTTATTTTGTAACTTGTGTCAAGGCAAACGTTTTTGTCTTGAACTCCTCAATTCCCTGTCTATCTATCTTCCCTACGTTCATCATTTGTATTTCTTATGTATTTATTGTACGTACAGGGCGGAGGACCGATACTTTATTCTTTTAAGTTTCTCGTAACTCTGATTTGTTAATCTTGGTGTTAATTTCTTACGGCTTGAGTTTATCTTAATGATTATCTTTGATTCACTTATTCTGTCTGATCTGTAATCAGTACCTTATTATCTGCACATCACAATGGGTACGGAGTTTTGAATACCGTCTGTTAATTTCAAAGCAGATGCAAATTTGCCGTATTACCGGATATCTATCGTTGATTCTTTCGTTTTTCCAGAAAATCTTTATCACACAATGTTCCACAGTATCGAATGCCTTTTCGAAGTTATTTCAAACTGAAAATGAAGGCCACAAAAGGAGAGAGACTGATTGTTAAATTCTCCTTCCAGTCGAATAAATGTTCTTAAAACAGTGATGTTATTTAATAGGAAACATAGAATGTCATTGATCGAATACTCCCTAAAGAGAAGTTGTGTTAAAAAATGCCGAGACATCGTTATAAGGGATCTAGGGCTCTACGTTGAAAATTTGACAACCCCTTTGGGACCGACGAAGAAAAATGAGTCTTTATAAAAACATTTTGAGCAATAAAACTATAACGACGAGACATGTATGACAGCCAAAGTAAAGACATATTAGGCCCATTAATTTGATATACGAGATACGTTGAAAATGTTTATTATTTTTTATTATAAAAATGTTATACCTTTACGAAATATTTTGAAACTTCATATTATATACAATGTAGAATTAGCAAGTGTTGATAAAAAATTATTATGTACTATTTTAATAATAATTGTATAATTGTGTATTTAGTTCTAACACACTTAAAGCTAAATCATATATTTTTAGATATAATGTTACAGATCACTTCCCTTACATTAGAAACAGAACGAAATAATATCCAGTTAAATGAGTAGTTGAATTACAAATATTACATAAATTATCCATTGCAACGAACATGAAGTTGACAATATGGCTCTTAACTTTATTAAGTCTTTGAAACATTACATTAATGAAAATACAAGTGAAAGTGAAAGTGAAGCATTAAAAAAATTATTACAAACTTGGATAAATCCTACATTAGTGAAGTTAATTGAGGAAAAAAATTAATTGTGCAAATTAACTTTAAAATATCCTGAGAATTTAGTAACATAAAGTCATTTCAATGTGTACACAAATAATGTAAACAAACTAGTAAAAATCTATTATAGGAAAATTATCCAAAAAAATCAAAATTTCCCCAAATATTTGTGGGGAAGATCTGCGGCAAAACAACACCTAAAAAAACTATTGAAACAATTAAATAGAACTGAAAGTAATGACAAATTGATTATTGCGAATAGCTTTAATACATATTGCTGTAGAAACATACCCGAGGTAACAAATTTTACAGAAAATTTGAACCAATGAAATACAAGTATTTTCTAACGTTGCCATAAAACCAATGGTATTTTTTCGGAAATTTTTTCATGATGGTATACCAGCAGGAGGATATAACAACGGCATTTTTTTTGACAGAACAAAAAGTGACAACACGAAACTTTATTAAAGATTAACTGTCAACAATTAACCAATTTGTTTGGTTAAACTATCTGTATTATTTATCATTAAAAGAACAAAACACCCCAACAAAACAAATCTTTAGTATTATTTAATTTTCCTTTACAAATTTCAAATATACCTGTTTTCTCTTCAAAGGCGTAATTCGAAAAACAATTCATTTCAGAAAATTGAATGAAATATTCCGACGAGCAGCCAACAGCAAGTCTGGAGATTTTGCAAACGACTTTTGACATTTACTTTGACATCTGTTGCCTTCAAAATATGCGTGGATATCTAGATAAAAATAATAATTAAGTATTCCTGTGCGATGGGTGAATCATTGCCCGGATGCTTTAGTAAACTAATTTTCATATTTAGAAATAATATGAAATGTAAATAATCTGAAACTGATGGTGTTTTCGTGTTACTAAGACTAGTATTAAAAAGTTTAGGCTCATTAGGTATGCAAAACCGATACAGGGTGTACAATAAAATATATCCGAAGTTTATCTAATTTTGTACTAAAATTTCTCATTTGTTACGAATTTCAGGTGGACACCCCGTAACTCTGAATTCGGTTGGGTCGCCTATTGTATTGAAAGGGTCGCTCTATTGTATTTGAATGAACAAATAAACAATTTAATCCTCAGAGGCGTGCAATCAGGACAAAACAAACTTGGTATATGAATATGAAGGTACTATGAAATTATAATTACGAAAACTATTCAAAAGAGTTCACAATATCGATTCAATAAAAACACATTTTTTTGTGTTCCTATGAATAAACAATAAACATAAAATATTATATAAAAAATAGCAAATTTTTTTGCAGTAGGTATCAACTTTACTACTAATATACCGTTTACAATAGGAGAGGAAAAAAAATGCAGGAATAAAGTACGAATTAATGTAATATTTATAACAAAAAGTTTAACAAATAATAGTAATAACTAACACAAAAACTAGTCTATATATCAGAATCAGACGATTCTGTTGAGCTTCCATTATTAACATTGATTATAAATGGTTCAATCATGTGTTCACTTATATGATCCATTTCCTACATATTTAGTTCTTCTTGTATCACGTGTTCAACACATTTCTTCCAGTTTTCTTTGGTTACGTTACCTAACGCGTCTTCGAATAAAACTTTTACGTCACTCATTTTGAATGTCGTATTCTTTCTTGAAACTTCCCCTTTCACTTGGGCCCATATTAATTCTATGGGATTGAGTTGACAGTGATAAGGAGGAAGCCTCAGCACCGTTATACCACGCGCTGATGCCATTTGATCTACAACGTATCTACTATATTTGTGTTTATGTGAATTGGCCAGTTGCAAGAGCTCATTTTTCAGCGGGTTATCTAGGCATTCAATATTTTTCGAGGTTAGCCAATCGTGGATATCTTGTTTACACCATGCAGTTGAAGGTAATTTCTCCACTAACCTGGAGTGATAACTTGCGTTATCCATAACAATGACTGAGCCCGTTGGAATTAGATCTAACATTTGTGAGAAATATTCTTCGAAAACGTCTGCATCCATATCTTCATGATAATCTCCGGTTTGCTTCGACTCAAAGCACAACAATACACCTTTAACAAAACCTTCGGCACTTCCGATATGAGTAATGATGAGTCGACGTCCTTTTCCTGCTGGTGGATTGAGGCCTGTTGACCACCCTTCAAGAGCTGCCTGCCTCCGACTTTTGACATTCGTGTCTTGCCAAAACATTGAAACAGTATGACCTCCATTTAACCAAGTCTCATCCAAATAATAAATTCGTTTTTGATCTAGTCTTGCTTTCCGAATATTGCGCAAATAACTCCTCCTCCAAATGACAATGTCGTCTCTATCAATCAACATTGCGTTCCGATTATTTTTTTTATATTCAAATCCAAGTTCCTTCAAAATTTTCCATAATGTACTTCGAGACATTTTCGGAAAATCTGAATCTTCTTGAACCGAAGCCATAATTTTGGAGAGAGTTGGGATCTCTTTCCTAAAGAAAAAAGCATGCACCTTACGCCTTCCATTCTTCAAGTCGTCATCCATTTCAAGTTTGGGTCGGCCTGGGGACTTTGCTGGGGCTGTGATGTTTCCATTTTTTTTCTCCTTCATTAAATTATAAATTGTTGTTTTTGAAACACCCATCATTGTTGCAGTAATCTCCAAAGTTTCATCAATACTTCCTGTCAAATTCATGATTTTTCTTCTAATTTCTTCGTTCTTCAACGAGGAATAGCAATTTAATATCAGATTATTTTCGTTCAGCGACAATGGGCCAACTTTAGGTCGCTTAGATGGTGATAAATCCTCCATATCTGGTCGAGTTTGGTTGGAACACTATATAGTTGGAAGGTGTAGTTAGGTGTTTGTCTCGTGTGATGAGAAGAGAACTTGTATAGATGAACAAAAATAAACACCAGTTAACAATAACGGTAAAAAATAATAACAAATAACAGTAATAATGGGGAAATCAATCAACACAGCAGTTTCTCCAGAACAGATGAACTGTAAATTGAAAATATTCAACCTTTCCGCTACTTTTATAGTTGAAAAGTATTATGGGGGCATTTTCTTAGAACTGAAAAGACTATATTTCACAATAATAGAGCCATTTTGAGCTACCTTCCCCGATATATTTCCAGCATATAATCTATTAAGAAAGATTAAGCTATAATCACTTCTGTCATTACCTGTGTTCTTATACAGAAGATCCTGAGTTCTTCCACTTTACCTGAATTAATCCTTAATAATTCCTCCACTAGCTTTCCAAGAATTTTGGGTAAAATTTTCTAATATATTCCTGTGAGTAATCTAAGAAATGTTTGTCAAGTTTCTTCAATTACCTGCTAATTGGGTGAAATAATCGGCAAATGGGGTTGGTTTGGATATATATATATATATATATATATATATATATATATATATATGTATTTGTATAAAATTGTTATTAACATTTATTTTATTATTTATTGTATGTAGGATTATAACTACCTGGAGCTTAGTGGAGGGACTCGTCTACGCCCTTTTATACATAATAATAAATTGATGATGAAAATTGATGTCAGTGATATAATCCACAGTTTATTATATTATTGATAATTTGAAATTTCATTTTAAATAATATTACAAAACGGTTATTTTCGAAAATGAGATAATTTTAGAATGACTAAATGTGGTACGCCTATGGTTCCGGCCAAAATGAGTGATGTATTACTCCATGCCTTTTAAAAACGGAGTATAAAATTGGTATGAAAAAATTTAAGACAACCTTAAAACATAGATTTATGCTAGAATTGTCCGTAAAATAAAATATTCTACCTACTTTAGTAAAATAAATTCAATATTCACAAATAATATAAAATATAAATAATCTGAAACTGGTGTTTTCATGTTACTAAAACTGGTTTTAAAAAGTTTAAAACATCCTTAACTACTGGATTCAACTTATTACTGGATTTGACAAATTACTGGAATTGACAATTTAATGGATTTGAGAAAAAACTTATTTGTTCATGTTTTCCGGCCAAAATCCAAGCAGTAATAAAAACTACTTCTGTGACTGTTTGTTCAATTTAGTGTAACTATTTTCTATGTATTAATGTATATATCTTTTTATTGAATAAATTCAATACTTTCGGATGATTGTATATAGAGTTATGTTAAGTAAGTTTGGTTCAAATTCGGATTAAAAATGATATAATTTATCAGTTCACCAATTAAAACTAAGTGGAGGTACGGTTGTTCCATAACACCTTAATTGCATTGGGGTCGAGTAAGAGGTGCTTTTAAAACTTCTGTAATTTTCTTCACAAACTCCTTGATTCAACACGAATTTACTTAATCTGCTTCTTGTTCTCTCAAATACTAATCCACGGGTTTTTTACAAATCCTGTATTCTCAAAGCTTGTTAATTTCATAGTCACAAAATTTATTCATGTAAATTCATAATATAAATTGAAACCTGCATAATTAGTCAAAATAGTCCGTACCTTTACATATAGTCTGTTAGTTACTGGGAAATAGACATTTAAAATGCCCACTCGTGGAGTTTGAACGTCGTATGTTATTGAGTTTAATTACAGTACTCCATTTTCTCAGCCGTTTTAAATTTTGGATGATGTATGAAATTTAGTGTGCGGAAGCACGGAAAATGTTGCATGAGGCTTACTGTAAAACGACTTTAACAAAAACACGTGCATATTAGTGATACAGTGTATTCAATATTCAAAAGCAATCGTTATGTAGTGTAGCACCTCGTTGTGGGCTGTGGTCGGCTATTAACGTTTTCAACTAAATGTTAACATAATTGAAGTAACTCTCTAAGGTTAGATTAGATTAGATTAGAAAGGTCTTTATTTACAGTTTTTGATTTTCATATTTACAGTAGGTTAAAAATAGAATATATACAATGTATGTGCCGATGGACTGGCTATTTTTTGAAACTACTATCTTTCCCGTGTGTCTTCATGACTCCTTGCTTGCAAGCATTATCCATATGTTTCTGCTATTTAAATAACTTTGTTCCTAATACGTAGTTATGACTCCTAGCATATTTTGGCTCAGTTTTCCCTGAAAAACAGGGTTTCGAAATGATACGCGGTAGTAGATTTCGAGAGAGCAACATGACAGACGTTGATTTTGGTGTTATATAATTTGTGAACTATATTGAGTATTACATCACACACAGTGAAACTGTGCTGCTTTTACTCCCTATGTGAATCGTGTGGGTTTGGAAATGAACAACCAGGTTATGTAATTAACGATCCATGGAGAAGCCTACATCTCGGATGCTTTCGGCGCGATTTGCGATAGTGAGTTTAGTCCGAAGGTCTTGTGGCAGACAGTAGTTATAAAAGTTTGCTGAAATTTTGTTGATGAAGTCTTTGATAGTGGGTATATTAGCTTTGTCATGTAACCAGGAGGTTTTTGGAAGTTTGGGATATACCGTAATATGCTTCATTGCCATTCTGAGACATTATTTTGTATCACCTGCAGTGAGGTCTATGATGACTGAAAATCGTCGTTTAACCCTATCGCTGCTACAGTCCACGCAACAGTTCCGCCAAGTGTTTTTAATGAAAACTGTTATTTAGAATTAAAAACAGAAATATTCTTAGTTATTATGCGATAAAACGTCTTTAGGTTTTTTTGGTTCACGTCACTCATTGGTGCCATGCGCATTCAACAAAGAATTTGTTGTCCAGTGTGCCTGTCACTCATGTGAGCCGCGATGTTTTTAAAATGATTTTATTGGTAAAACTTCAAAATAATACTCCAAACAAAATGTAAATGTTACTATTGTAATAAAAGCCAAAAAGACATAACTTAAACATATATATTCGAAATATAAAAGAACACTAACAGAAACAAATATTTTTTCTCGAAATAAACGGAAGTAAAATTCTTCTAAACTAAATATGTACCAGGTACACATTAGAGTAATTTTATAGATCAATACATTAGAAAATACTGTAAATTTCTACTTATAAAAATTATCAAAACATGTTACACACAGTCCAAGTTCATCAGGACACGCTACACAAAAATACGTGGTCATCTGCCGGTTTTTTTGCTCTGAACAATAACGGCATCTTTTTCTCTTCGCTCGTCCTTAATTGTATTTAGTTGTAATTTTTGAGATTACAAACATGTTCTGTTTCTCTCGCATTATGCATTTTTGTAGTAATAATATTCAGCAGTCGTTTTAGTACTGCCAGTCTGTAGTCTTACAGAAATAATTTCCGCCCCGAATACTTAGTATAGAAAAAATAAGAATTCGGTAACATGAGATGAATCAAGTGAATTCCCAACTTCTTGTACCAGCGTCTTCCTCTCCCACGGGTAATATGCGCTGAGTTGGTCCTGGTGATCGACACCACCCATGAATTTATTATAATGAAATATTGGCGCCGGTTTTTCCTTCATACGGTTTTGCCTATCGGTATACTGAATCATACAGTTTTTATGTTCGTTGGATATATATATAAGACGTCGCGCTTATCTTCTAATTTCCGTCAACAATATTGTGCAACAGTTTCCCCTTTTTCAGTTTTTTTTGCAATAATAGCAGTGGGATTGTTCTTTATTTTAAAATTTGGGGTGCCCGAGCATTACGTATTACTGCTCGTCAATGTATTTGCTAGCTCAAAAGATTTATAAAAGTTATCTAAATAGAGAGAGTGTCCTGAATTTGAATAGTTCTCCATAAGATCGAGCACTACTTTCGTAGTATGTCGTTTTCCTCCTAAATTGTCCATACTGTAACGATGTTTTTTTATTTTTAATAACTGGCGAAACACTAGTCTCTCCTTCCACAACACCATGGATTCATCTAATGAAAGTTCTTTTTGAGGATAATAGAGTGCCACCATCTTTTTATTGAAACATTTCAAAAAATGATTTATTTTGTGAAGGTGATTCGTTGGAGTTCTTATCGATATATTCTCTGCAAAATGCAAACATCCTCTCATTATAAGTGGGAAACAATCTCAAATCACATGATTTGAAAAACATTGGAAATTGAATAAGGGATGCGTCTTCCAGTAGTCCTGAAAGCGATTCAACCGAATTGTTCCCGTATGTAAGACTATGCCAATGCAAGTTAACATTTCTGCAGAAGTCACTGGTTTAATTCTAGTTACTCGTCAGTATTCCTTGTCACCCGAAGACAAAAACACTATTTCAGAGTAATTATTTGTTTCTCTGACAATGCGCTCAAGTAATGTATTGTCAAATATCGCGCTCGGAAGTAACCGATTGTTTCATTGTTCCCTGGAATTATCTGCAACAGTTTATTCTTATACAAAAATTGGAATACCTTTGGGTCTGTAGGATCTGACCAGCTTGGAATGTTACTTGCAGCCATAGCAATAGTTGAATATGTATCTATTTCTGTCGGTGGTTATAAACCTGTGACTAATTAAAAATGTATAATAAAAAACAAAATGGAAAGAAAATACAGCATCTACCTTCATCATCATCATCTGCACTTTCCTCTGACTCAGACTGATGACCGTGCTCAAATCATAATTATCGCTATAATTTAATATTTCATCTAATTCTATTTTGGAATCTGATGCTTCTAAAGCTGCTAATAACTCCTTTTCTGTCAGTTTATTCGGATTTCTATAAGTAAATCTAGGTCTATTTTCCCGAAACGGACCTGCATCATTATCTCCCATGATCAGCAGATGAAACGCGGCAATTTAACAAAATCTCGATTACTTCATCACACGCTCATCAAAATACATCCACCTAAAACCAACGCTAGCAAAGAACTGACACACTGAGTACTGAATTAGAATAAACTTCTGTCACCGATACGTGCCAGATATTGCCGCTAAAATTTTTGGTGTGTCAAGAATCAAGTCGTGCCTACTATTTTAAACGATTCATTAGACACCACGATAACGCCCATCTCACTGCTCTTATCAACCTTGCATGTTTTTCAAACCACTGAGTTGCTATTGCCCTTGTTGATCAAAAACGATCTTGGCCCTCTATTGTCCCGCTCACTCGTCGTGTGCCTCTGGCTATTCGTATTGGGCCTTCTGGGTGCCATGTCTGATAACATCTGAGAGCAGTATCCACACTGCTGTTTATTCTACCAGCAATTTCTCGGAACGACAGCCCAGCTTCGCTACTACCAACAATTCAATCTCTCTCGAACTCAGTTAGCTGCCGATAGTTTGCATTTCTTCGCACTCAAGGAATGATAAACATTTGTGAATTTTTGTCTGACAACGTTTAAAATCACTCGAATAAATTCTCTATTTTTATATCGGATTGGGTCGGTTCGTTCAGTAATTACATCAAAAAAATAATTCAATAAAAACAGGAATGATCAACTAATAGCGATCAAATTCTAATGAAATTGACTATCTCAACCCTTACTTCGTGGAATCTACTCATATTAGTGTTTTAAATGAAACTCACTGTTTCTAGCTAATTCCATAATATAATAAAAATTATTGAAAATTCTAAAAAATTGACAAATTTCATTTAAAACACTAATCAAATTCTAAGTCTTTTATGATAAACACACCTATAAGTGAAATATTTTTGAAATAATTAATATTTACTCGGTTTTCGGGTTTCTATGTCACTGAGTGTATTATCCTAACACATAATTTCTTGTCGAAAACGTATGAACTATCAATAATATTATGTAGCTACTTTATTGATCTTTAATAAATTTTTGTTTAAATTGTAATTGGTCAGTTGCAGTTAACGCATAATTTTTATCTTGTGGCCCATTAAAAATTCGATAGTTTACCTATTCCTATTAGTATTGTATACGGGATTGTAGTATCCGTTACGACCCAAATATCACATTCTCATTGTGAATAATTGGCTGGGGATAATACATGTAATGTGAAACTTTCTGATCTGTTAATCCATGCTATATAGAGTCGAATTCAATTCCCTTATAAAATGGTCTCGTAAGTCGCAAGGGTAACTGGTTGAATAGTGGGAAATCCCTATTTTATTTATCCTTGTTACTGCTGAAGATTTTGTATAAAACCTGAAAAGTAGAAGCGTCATTTGAAGAAACGGAATAAAGAAAATGGATACAAACCAAGAATGATTAACGAGATGGAAAAGTCATATATAAAAGTGAAAAAGGGACCAAAGAAAAAGTGGCGAAATAAAAAATGGTATGATGAAGTGAGTGTAAGAGCGGCAATCACACGAATTAAAAAATATTTAAAAGTGTCGACAACTTTAAAACTTCCAGATGTATAAAAAAATCTATAGGAGATTAACTAAGATGAATTTATCAGGACTTTTAAAAAATATGGTAATTTTAAAATTCAAAACAAAGGAGGAGAATAAAAGAAAAAGCGATATGAAATGTAACTAAAAAAACAAAAAGGACCGGAGTGAAAGACAAATTACTGCTGAAAAGTTAATATCAGGTAGAGTACCTTAAAATAATAGAAAATTAGGGCAAATACCACTGAATTTATATATTGTATCCAATATCTAAGAAAAGAGTATGAAACAACATCTTCAGGAACCTTCATGGTAGAATTCATTTTACAACTTTTGGTCTCGGTGGCATTATCAATAGTTCACGGGTTTCATACTATTGGTAAATTAAAATACAGTTGACCATTTTCAGCTTCGTATTTTTTACCTTTGATTTTGCAACTGACAAAGTAAACTTATTAGTTGTCTAATGGAGTTTCTTTACAGAATTAATAGCAATATTAAATCATTCTGTATGTAACCAGAAAGGACAGACAAAGTTTTATTGTAAGTAAATTTGGATATTTATCCAATAAATCAGTATAACAATTAGTTGAATGTATCAGATTTTTTATTTAAGATGGGGTGGTAATTGAAATAAAAAATTAGCCTTACCGTCATTTTCAAGGTTATTGCTTCGTTTATCTAATTATCGGGTTCAGTTTTTATCCTTTCTTCGTAGTGTAAATTAGACCATTTCGTCAGATTTTTTCGCAAAATGGATACCACAAATTGTGAAATGAATACACAAGTTTACGAAGAAAAAGAGTCGAAGTTGTTCTGGACAAGCTGTAAGTGGTTTTTAAAGAAATTTTCTCGGCGGAATACGAATTACAGATAAGAATTGCTCTATAACATCAAGTTGATGTTCCTACATAGGTACAAAAATATTATTATGCATTCTAATATTTGATATGAATAACTGAACTATGAAAATTAAATATTTTTGGGTTGATGATATTTAATTTTTAAATATGTAATTATTTACACCAATAAACAATGAATAATGTTTTGAATAATGCTGACCTCCACATTATTGCAATTATAAAACAGCACGAATTTGGAAAGTACAGTTTGTCATCGATGAAAGTTATTGCGTGCGGTAAAATTTGCCCATTAAATCAATTTTGGTCATCAATCTTACCACCATTTATCAGTATTAAAAAATGGGCATTTTACAATAACCACATTCATGTTTATCTAGCAGTTTTGAAAATTTGTTAATGAAGTTACATAGATATTTAACATTGGTATACTTTTTGACATGAATTACATACATTCTATATTATAATGTGATTTACTAAAAAACATTTACTGTAGGACAAATTTTTTTTCAAAAATACTTGTTTAAAATGTATTATAACAATATGTACGCATTTTTGTATTCGTTGTACTATTGTCTATGATATTTTGTTATATAATGTTACATATCGATAATTTTGTTATGCAGTCTACTCATTTCTCCAATTTTTAACATTTTTTGGGATTCCAAATTTATATTAGTTTGGGAATGTCATCTTCACTTGATTCATTATCGATTTCAAAAGATATAAGAACTGGTTCTATAGTTTCCTTTACCATATTGTCAAGCTCCCAAATATTTTGTTCCTCTTTAATTACTTGTTCTATAGCTTTTTGCCAATTTTCTTTTGTAATTTTTGATTATGACTGCAATAAAAGTTGCCGAGCATCATCAAGTTTAACTGTTGTACGAGGGCAATTCAGAAACTAACCTCTGATTGGTCACAGTGCGGGTAGTGGGGGGAGTAGCGCGCCATCTGTGCATTCACACGCTCAGCAGGTCAGTCGGCATCAAGCCGTAGTCGAATGAACATCGTACCTGCGCTAGTTTAGTTTTTGTGGCAGTTTGAAATGTGTGCTGCAATAGAAAATCCCGCCAAATGTGAAGTGCGTGCTGTTATAAGGTTTTTTACAGCCAAAGGATACTCTGCAGCAGCTATTCATCGTGAGCTTTGTGCCGTGTACGGACCAAAAGTTATGAGTGAAGGAGTTGTCCGTGAATGGGTACGTTTATTTAAAAGTGGACGAGAAAACGTTCATGATGAAGAGAGGAGTGGTAGACCATCCTTGGTGACTGACGAACTCGTTCAGACAGTTGATGCAGAAGTTCGTGAAAATCGACGTTTCACAATGGCGGAGTTGTCTACTGATTTTCCACAGATTTCTAAGACTCTTTTGTACGAGATAGTGACAGCAAGATTGGGTTACCGTAAGTTCTGTGCACGATGGGTGCCCAAAATTCTTACCGACCACCACAAAAGTCAAAGAATGGCCTCTGCATTAGACTTTCTGTCACGTTATGAGGACGAAGGAGAACCATTGTTAAACAGAATCGTGACCGGTGACGAAACCTGGATTAAGTACGTGAACCCTGAGACAAAAGAACAATCAAAGATGTGGGCACATTCAGATTCGCCTACCAAACCAAAAAAGCCCGGCAAGATTTTTCTGCCAGAAAACTGATGGCAACGGTGTTTTGGGATGCCAAAGGGGTGTTGTTGGTTGAATTCATGGAACGTGGGACGACCATTAATCAAGACGTGTACTGTGAAACACTAAAAACATTACGACGGGCTATACAGAACAAACGCCGTGGTATGCTGACTTCCGGTATCGTTTTTTTGCACGATAACGCCCGTCCTCACTCTGCTCGCAGAACAACAGCCCTTCTTGAGTCCTTCAAGTGGGACGTTTTCAACCATCCACCTTACAGCCCAGATCTGGCGCCAAGCGATTATCACCTCTTCATGCATATGAAGAAATGGCTCGGGTCCCAGCGGTTTGATGACGACGAAGAGCTCAAAGATGCGGTCACAGGCTGGCTCAAGGCACAAGCGGGTGATTTTTATGCAGAAGGAATTTCAAAGCTTGTGAAGAGATACGATAAGTGCCTCAATCGTTATGGAGACTATGTCGAAAAATAGTGCAAAGATGTAGTTGTAAGATGTATATATTAAAATATTTTTACTTAACTTGGTGTATTTTTTTCAATCAACCGGAGGTTAGTTTCTGAATTGCCCTCGTATTATGACGAGCCACATATCCTTTCATTTGTGCCCAAATAAGCTCCATCGGATTCAATTCGCAGTAACATGGTGGCAATCGAAGAACAGTAATTCCACTTTCCTTGGCCATTTAATCAGTAGCGTATGGATTTTTTAAATTGCTGATGTATATTGCCTAGCCAACACTTAAAGTTCTTTCTTCAACATATCACTGTTAGTAGTGATTCCCCTCTCAATTTATTAACCAGTCTTTTATGCACTGTTATTTCCAGTTATCCGTGGTGTTGCATTCCCTTGCCGTAAGTTCCTTATATGGTTCTGAACGAACGAGAACTTCGTGAGAAATTATATTATTTTTTATGAAAAAACACTGCTCTTATTTTTGATTAATATTTTATTACTCTTGACAGGACTGTTTCAATATATTTGCTTACATAGTAACAAAATAAATGCCACACAGTTGGTTGGACTTTATTAAGGCACACAGACCATCCTATTGACTTTGTTTTTTTTTTAAATTAAAAAATGATAATGCGAAACTGAACATTCCGCCGCCCTTGAAAGGTTCGGCTTTCAATGAAAGGAAAGTTTATCTTTAAATAGTCTCACAAAAAAAAACACTGAAATAATCATAATCAACTGATTAAGCATACTTTTGATAAATCCCTTAATTAATAGGTAAGACACATATCTTGTTAATACCACATTTAACTAGACCATTCTTGGTTAACACACTTACGACGCGTACTATCGAGTCTGAACCAGGATGTGTTTCGACGATTCTGCCAAGTGGCCAGCAAAGAGGAGGTACGTTTTCCACTTTTAATAAGACCATCTTTCCAACTTTGAGTGGTGGATTACCGTATTGCCATTTCGTTCGTTGTTGTAGCAAGTGCAGGTATTCCTTCATCCACCTTGACCAGAAATGTTGAACCTTTTGTTGAGTAAGCTGATATCTTTTGACATAATTGGTTTTTACATCGATTAAATCTTCCTGTGGAACAGCAGTTAGAACTCGTCCAATAAGAAAATGTCCTGGTGTTAAAGCTTCCAGGTCCAGCGGGTCATGAGACAACGGGATAATAGGTCGTGAATTGAGTACTACCTCCACTTGAGTCAATACGGAATAAAATTCTTCGAAAGTTAAAAATGTTTGGTTTAGAACACGTTTCAAGTGATGTTTCGTGGATTTGACAGCGGCCTCCCAAAGTCCACCAAAATTTGGGGATCGTGGCGGTATAAAATGAAATTTAATTTGACTTTCAAGTAAATAGTTTCGTACCCTATCAGGATATGTTAATTTTTGGATAGCTAATACCTCGTCTAGAAACGAATCTTTTTAGAACATTTAAAAAACCCTCACTAGTTAAATCAGAGATGAGCTCTAGATGTACAGCCTTTGTAGCCATACAGACGAAAACGCAAATGTATGCCTTTATAATTTTACGGTTTTTTAATTTGCCATCTTTTAACTCATAAGGTACGGCAATGTCAACCGATGAGGACAAAAATGGAGAAGAAGGGATTACTAGTGAAGATGGTAATTGACCCATTTGGGCAGTTAAACCTTTTGGTTCTGCCTTAAACATGTTATGCATTTTCGTATACATTTTTTGACTAAATTTTTACCATTTAAAGGCCAAAACGTTTGTCTTATAAAAGATAGGGTAGTTTGAGTACCGGCATGCAAGCTACGTGCATGTTCATTTGTAACCACTGAACGAGTGAATGGATGTGAATAAGGGAGAATAATCGGGTGTTTTGAGTTATAAGAAATATTAGCATTTTCAAGCCTACCGCCGACTCGAATCAAACCGTTTTCCATAATTGGAGATAAAGATTTCAAGTGACTTTTGGAACTCACAGAACCAGATTTTTGGAGTGAACTTATCTCCAAAGGAAACGCGGACAGTTGCACCAATTTAGAAAGAGCTTCTATGCTACTATTTATTTCAGAAGATGATAAAAATTTGGAAAGCTCTCGGTTTTCCATATTACCTTTTAAGTTGTTAATAAATCTTAAACAATAAGCAAAAACACGAATTAACTTATTAAAATTACAATATTTTTCAAATATATTAAGGTTTTCAGTATCAGTGTTAAAAAATGTCATTGTTTGGGGCTTAAATTCAGGAATCTTATCAGAGTTTTTTGCAAAATTAGAAATATTGCAATCGATTGGCCAGTACTCTGAAGATTTCTGAAGAAAATCAGGCCAATGCCACCATAATTGAGAGGTTTTTAAAATATTTAGAGTACAACCTCGAGAAATAATGTCAGCGGGATTAAGAGATGAAGCTATATAACTCCAATTTTTTACTAAGGTTAACGACTGTATTTCAGAAACTCGATTACGAACAAAGTGTATCTGAAATCAAAGATATGTTGCTTAAAGAATCTCTATCATTGGATTGAAATTTACGTATTTCAAAACCATACTCCAATAAAAGAGTAAATAAGTTTGCGCGAATTTTAATTAGGTCTTCACTAGTCGAAGCACCTGTTAACACGTCGTCCATAAACATATCTTCATTAATTATATCACATTCAATGGGGTATTTATCGATATTTTCGATTCCAATTTGTCTGAGGCAACGCGTGGCTAAAAATGATGCGGGTTTTTCGCCATAAGTTAATGTTTGTAAATTATAATATTTTACCTTATCTTGGGGATTATCTCGCCAAAGTATCCGTTGCAGATTTTGATGATCAGAATGTATCAATATTTGGCGATACATTTTTGCTAAGTCTCCAATAAAAACCACCTTGTGTAACAAAATTGAAAAAAGATCGTTTTGTAGAATAGGTCCATTCGTTAAAACATCATTTAGAGATAAATTTGAAGAACTTTTAGCGCTAGCATCGAATACAACTCTCACTTTAGTTGTGACGCTATCTAATTTTAAAACGCTGTGATGAGGCAAGTAAAAAATCGGGGTTGATGAAACTTGGTCTCGTGAAATTTGTCTCATATGATCGAGTTTTTCATATTCGTGCATAAAATCAGTATATTGTGTTTTTAGGCTTTCGTTCTTTGAAAGTTTTTGTTCTATCGAGTATAAACGATTTAACGCGCGGTTTTCTGAATCTCCAAGACTCAAAAAATTACCTTTTAATGGTAGTTTAAGAAGAAATCTTCCCTGCTCATTTCTGGAAAAAGTATTTAGAAAAAGTTGTTCGCATTCGCGTTCTTCAAAGGTTCAAATATGTTTATGGGTTTTGAGGAACTTCCTTGATTTTCCAGAATTTTTCTATTTGTGCACTTAAATTACACTCATTATTATTATTTTGCGAATTTAGAAAGAAACATTTTGACTGTTGTAGATTTATCGGTATGGGACCTGCTACTACCCAGCCAAGAACGCTGTTTTGTATTATAGCTTAATTTGACCCGCAATAAGTAAATTATAAAACAATGATGAACCGATAAGCATATCGATGCTTGAAGCAACATTATAATCGCGATCAGCAAGAGGAAGATCGGGTATAGTTAAATTCTAAACATCAAATGACATCTGCGGAGTAAAATCACTTATTTTGTCAATAACTAAACAAGAAATATTTAACTTGTGTGAAACACGAATCGAGGAAAAAGTATATTATAAAAAACGTGTTCGTTAATTGTTGTTTTTATTTGATTTATTCCAGAAACCGGCATATTTACCTTTCGAGTATTTAAATTCGCTAATAAAACAAAGGGTTCTGAGGTTTTCTGTAGAAGTTTGAACTTCGTTTGGCTCTGGAGTATTTTGATAATTATCGTGAGTAGTATTACTTGTATCAATATTTATTGAAGGAGGTATCTGTGCAAAATTAACATTTCTTCGAGGATTCTGCTGCTTTGACTGAGAACTATCATTATTACTATTATTGAATGTTGCAACATTTTTTGGTTGATGTAAAAGCGTTGAATGGCGTCCATTGCAAATCCTGCAACCAGATGACCTACAATGAATTCCTATGCCCCTTTCGGAGACAGTTTGAGCATAAAGATAAACGTTTTACTTCATTAAAACGAGAGGACACCGAAGAAGATTTAAATTTTGGACACACATAACTAAAATGTTTATCATTACAAGAAGGACAAACGGGATCGGTTTGTTCAAAAGACTGAAAACTTTGTTTTGTGCGGGTTACGGGGTGGTTAGCTGGTGGTTTTATACCTAAGGCCTCTAAGACTTGGCACCTTTGAGTTAAAAACTTAGAAAAATCTTTAATTTTGGGCTTACTAATTTTATTGCTGAAGTTTTCCCACTCACGTTTTGTAGGAAAATCTAGCTTTGAACTCAAAAGATGTAATAAAATGGTACTACTACTGTCGATTGGTTCACCCAAACTTTTCAAAGCGCGTAAATTTTTTAAAAATGTATCGAGGAAATTGCGTAAGCTGACGTGTGATTCTCTATGTAGAGATGGTAACTCAAATATTTCTTTAAGATGCGCATTAATAATGGCCTTCTGATTATCATACCTTTCAGATAATAAATTAAAGGCGGTCACGTAATTAGCGTCAGAAAGATGTAAAGATACAATAACATGAACAGCCTCACCTTTTAAGCATGATTGAAGGTGGTAGAATTTTTCAATATTTTGTAATGAACCGTTATTATGTACCAAGGCTGTAAAAGTATCTCTAAAACCCTGCCATTCAGAGTAGTGTCCTGAAAATTCGGGAATTTTTATGGCTTGCAATTTTGTATTTGATTGTACCTGTTGTGGTACTGATGTTACGGGAGTAGCGATCTGTATAGGAGGTAGGGCACGTTTAGAAATTGAATCTTTAGCGGTAGAAATTGCTTTAAAAATTTTTTTTTTAAATTCTTCGCGTTCCGAACTAGCTTTATCTTCATTTAAGGTACCTGTAACGAGTAAAATATTTTCGAGCTCACCCTGTATAACTTTAAATTCGGATAAAATGTTTTTTGTGACGTCATAGCGAGTTTCGATTTCTGTTAGCGAGTATTTTTCGGGACTATATTTATTTAAGTAAGTTTGAAAACGCGTAAGTTCAGCTTTAATTTGTGCGCGACGAGCTATTAACCTTCTTTCTTCATTTGCATTTTCCATTGTATTGAATTTTTCCTAAATAAAGTTAATTAAGGCTTGAAATTGATTATATAAACGAGTGTACGAGAAACTTGGGTGTTTTGATAAATTTTAACAACCCAAATCTTTTATTCAATAGAAATGTATTGAGACAAGTGAGTTTTGTTGTCTATAACCTGCCGAGAAATGCACGAAATTATCACAAGCAATTAAAAATAATGCGAAAAAATTAAAAAATACATATTAAAACAAGTGGAAACGCGACTAGGTAACGTAAAATCAGCAGCAATGCAAGGATAATTAATAAATAATTTGTACCTGACCTCGGAAGTAATTATTTCTGTTCTGTCAAGAGATTGATTGGTGGATGTGGTTTTCTTATGTGGCGTGCTATCACAATGGTACCACTAAAAAGGTGCTGAACTGCTGAATACTTATCGTCTGCGTCGATTCAATCTGTTTTCCAGCTCAGTTTTCAATGATTGCATACACGTGTGTCTGACATCTGCTCTTTGATTTCAATTTTCGCTTCGGCAAAGCTTTGTTTTCTGGCTAAATATCGGCTGAGAAGGACCAATGTTGCGTTCCCTTGCAGTCAGTTCCTTATATGGTTCTGAACGAACGAGAACTTCGTGAGAAATTATATTATTTATTACTCTTGACAGGACTGTCCCACTATTTCAATATATTTGCTTCCATAGTAACAAAATAAATGCCACACAGTTGGCTGGACTTTATTAAGGCACACAGACCATCCTATTGACTTTTTTTTTTTTTTTAAATTAAAAAATGATAATGCGAAACTGAACACGTGGGTAACGGTTGTTTTAACATTGAATGGATTATTCATTATTATTCAAAACTATGACGGAATTAATAGGAATTAAATCCAGCATTTGATAGAAATACTCTTAAAAAACATTGGCATTCATTTCTTCATGATAGTTATTTTTGGTTAATAAACCTTCTAAAAAAGCGTCTAGAATTTCTAACCGATTTGTATTGCCAAACTTTTGTAGGAGTTTGTCCTTCATTCAGCCAGGTTTCATCTAAATATAATATATATTCAACTGGAATGTTTTTCGCTCAACTACTATGTTCACTTAGGTAATGTTTATAAAACTCGTTATATTGTTCTTTCCTAGTTCCAAAATATTTTTGAAGCCTGAAGATGGCCATTAAAGGCCTAAACTGATAGCTGAATCTTATAAAATAAAATTTGTGACATATCGAGTTTTTATTCAATTTTATTGTCAGTCACATTTGATAAATTGATGAGATTTTACATTTTAAACTATCTCTTCTTTTTTCACCAGTGTTGTTCTACGACCTACTTCTCCCAAATAAAATTTAATTCATGTAAAATTTTCCATAATTTTGTGTCTTTATTATTGGTAAACTTTCGTCATCATTAAGAAGTGTTGATAAAACTTGGCGATTGTTGGTATTTGCTTATTAAGCTAAAATTAATAAACTTTATTCCTAATAACATGTTTAACTGCTTCGTCGATTTCTACAGATTTATTCACTGGTGGCTTCTTCGCAGGTTCCGTAATTAAACCGCTTTTTGGGTTTTAAATGCTTATAAATGGTAGTTTCTCCAATTTCTGTCATATTGACACATTTTGGAAGCTACACTGCGAACGGGACATTTTGGGTGCTCGTGCACGAGAGCATTATACACGTTTAGCAAAAATATTTTTACATGTGTAGTTAAAGCTGCACTATAAAAATTCACTGGATTAAAACTTGGTTGATGCCATTTTTCTCACACATCAAAAGTCAGAGATATAGTTTACTTTTCTTGCTGCTTTGCTCCTAGAAGTTTCCAGACCAAGTCACAGTTTGTAGGTTATGGTTTATGAAGATTAACCTTTTTTTATTGCTTCGCTCAGGTAAATTTTGCTCGCAAACTAAACGAATGGAGTATATATGAGTGATTCGAAAAGAAAGGATAAAATAGAAATTATTGGAAGGCAGAAGCTCGGTAGAAAAACAGATGAAGGTTGAGAAGCACATGGATGCAAGAGATAAAAAAAGAGAGGAAAAACTACAAGAAATACGTATTTCAGTTAACGCGCAAAGGATAAATATTTGAAGGTTTAATTGCATCAATATACTATAGACTATTTTAATATTAATAATACTGATTTATAAGACGTTGGTTAATGGAACAGAAAGTATGAAAACGTCAATTTGTAAAAGTAAGTTAATTTTTATCATAATTGAATTATGAATCACATTGAAAGTCAATCTCTTTACTTTAAAGGTACCTAATTTCTAAAAAGTTAGTAGTTCTTTCTTACTGTAGGCTTTCTGTACTAAAATTTGTTTCTATTTGCAGTTTTAAGCTCAAACTCAAATTTACTATGTTTAAAAATATTATTATAGAAGCAGTTATAATTTTTTAATTTGGCATAATGAATATTTTCTATCTTGGTGATTGGTCGTTTTGTTGCTGAATGTATTTAAAACATTTCAAATATTTATCCACATCCTTTATTATATTTCAGAAGTATATGATTCACAAAATTTACTGAAGATTAGGAATAAATATTACCTAGTTAATTACATTGTTATGTTTTGTCAAACAATTTAAATCTATTGTGAAAAGTTATAAATTCTACCATCGTTTGGAACAAGCATCGATGTTTGTTTATTTTATGTAATTGACTACTGGTTAATGTATTGTCTGTTCTGTAGATGTAATATAATAAAAAGGGAAATTACCATATATAATGTAAACGGTAGACTCTAGATGTAAATACTTTGTAATTGGTATGAATTTTGTTTAGAACAATAGTGGTTTTTAAATGTTTTACCATCGCTTAGAGTCACAACCATCTTTCTTGAATACATGACGTTTTAATTAGTTTTTTAACGGCAATTGTGATTTATTGTAATACAGATACAGTTTTGTATAATACACTAAAACAAATCATTTAGTTTTGTTAAACGATGTTCCCAAGAATAAAATTTGTTGTTTTTCTATACTTCTTATTATTTCATAAAAAACTTTCCTTCAACCTTTTTTCGAGACAGGAATGTTAAAAATAAATTTCTTTAGTATCTTATTTCGACTAATTTTTGTTGAATTATATTAATTGTTAACAATTATTATGAGAAAATGGAAATATGCCATTAGCGTTCTGATCGAAAACATTCAACTGAAGATAGAGTACCTAAGATCCAAATAGCTGCGATCAAACATAAGCTAAACAACTGATCGACGTTGCTACATTGTTCTAAATAACAATCCATTTGTGTTTATTTACATGGACAAAACAATCACAAAAGTCCCTAATTAGTGCATAACATAAAGTTAAATTGTTCACAATGCATGAAGACATATTAATTCTGAAGCCGACTTCTATTGAATGCATATATTATTATATGCTAGTATAAAATTAATCGAATTTATAGATTTATCAGGAAAAAATATCGTCAACGTGACAACCCTGCTATTCTATCATCAACAAAACGTACGCGATTTCATTCATTATTTGCGGACCGTGTTGACAATAGAGTTTAAATGCGCTTGGAGGTTATCGCGGAAGGGTTTTATCTGTTTTTCGTAAAGTGTTTAGTTTTTTCTGATTTAGAGCTGTTTGTAATGTAGTTGGGGAAGGAAAGTGTCATGGTAAAGTGCATAGTGTGCTACAATGTGGAAATTACCGGTGCAAACCAAACATTCCAGAGCTTAGTAATTAGATATTTTTGACGCCATTTTGCTTTTACTCATGGGCGTACACATACCTTCCAGCATATAGAAATCTGTAAGAAATCACCCGTAGTAATGGAAATTAACTAGAGTTGAATGTTATTGCTAAAAACTATCTCGTTGACATATATCGGTTGAAGAATATCTTGAAAATATTCGTTTAATTATGTTCAAACTACAACATATACTTTGTTTGATGTTAATTTTTGAAGTATCTGTGTGTTTCTAGTTTTTTATGATATTTTCTCTATACTCACGTTACTGTATTTGTTAACATAAAGTATTGCTTTGTTCTAATATTTTAAGGTAAATTTTCTAGTTTCAGCTAGACTTTTTCATTTTAATTTGTTCATATTTGTCATTATTTGATATTGTGAGATCAAAAAATTCTATTCTATGTTCTCGGTGATACATAATCATGCTCAAAGTTTGAATAATAAAGTAGTTGAAATAAATTTATTACTAGATGTAGAATTGTTTGACATTCTTTGTATATCCGAGTACTGGGCTCAACTTAACACATAAAATAGATATGTTTGTTTGGTTTTTTGATGCCCCAAACATCGAGTCACTTTCTAAGCTCACTTGCAGGAAAAACGAAATTAGAAATTTGATTGAAAATTTGTTAAAAAGTTATGCGAATAAAAAAAGACATACTAATTTACGCATTGAAGTCGATACTTTTAAAAAAAAGGCATTTTCTTGTATAAATTGTAAACTATTATTTGTTGTAACCGTAGAGATATCTATGATAGCTCAAAATTTCAGTTCCTGCTTTATGTGTCTACGGTAACCTATTTAGTGGGTTTGTTCTTATTTAATTACCATACAGAGAAGCAAATATTGTCAGAGCGTCTACGATGATAATTTCGAATCGTTGTAGTATTTGTAGTAAATAATGTCAAACGTGGTTTGTTTATACTAGCGTAATTCCGAGTAGAGAGTAAAAATTCAGTTCGTTCAGTTCAGTTTCGTTTTTATGTGGTTTTCAAGACTTTTAGTGACAAAATAGAATTTTAAGCTGGTTAATTTAATGTTTTTGATTATCATGGTTCATCAGTGCCAAGTTTGTCAGAACAGCCGAAATAACCAAGGCCATGTATCCACAATACCCTCCCCACCTTTTTTAATTCATACATTATTTTACTACTGGTGTTTAGGATAAAAGTGTTTATGAATGGTATTACTCAAAGGTACTGGCTGTCACATACTGAATTATCAGCAATTAATATAAATGGTTTTTTAATGCTTTCGTCTTACTGTCGCTTTAAAGGTAAGCACGGAGGTGTTGCGATATTTGGCAACCCTAACATCAATCTGAAAACTGTAGACTGTACTAATTTTTGTCTGATTAAACATGCAAAATTTTGCGCTGTTGAGTTGGTGAACGAGAATTGTATTTTAATTTGCGTCTATAGATTTTCGTCAACTGGTAATGCCGAAATTTTCAGAAATAATGTTTTTAATTGACTGACTTTTTTCAACTAAATATAAATATAATTGTTTAATTGGCGAGTTTAACTTGGATATTGGTGGTAATTGTGACCATGAGAAAGATTTATTAAATGTTTTTCAAATGTTTCGACTGTCTCATTATATATTTGAACATATCTATCTATCAATAAAATATTGTACAACTTTTATTTAAATAATTTACCCGATCTCATATTCTTATATTCCAAATTCCTGATAGTAATTCACCTTTATATATTAATAACGAGCCGCTCATGGCAACCAAACAATCAAGGTCGAGCAAGCGAGAAAATATTGAGGTGGAGCCTAGTGCAGCGTTGCCATAGAAGTATAAATGACTTTCTCTCCAAACTTAACGATTGATCGCGTTTACTATGTATTTATGAATAACTTGGTTCGTCTATCGTTAGTTGAATGTTTTTGATTCTGATAATACCACATCCCCAACCAGTTATTCATAAATTCTATTTGTTATGAAGCCAACATCAACTTGTAGACGCTAACCGTTACTTCGTATACAACTACTACTACGCACAGGCTTCTTGGATGGAAATAGATTGATCAAATATAATATACAGTTGCCTAGTATTCATTCGAATCTTGGACTTGCAAAATTTATTATAATGTAGTACTACCAGTATTCCGTTTATTAGCTGTATTAATATGTAAAAAGTCAAAATATTTCAAATAATAATTAATTAAATAAACCCCGATATATTAGAAATGTTATTTAAACATCTGAAATATTGATTATTTCTAATAGGCATCTGCAGCAAATACCACATAAACTAAATTTAGCAACAGTAGATAGAATACTACTAGATCCTGCTCCTCCACTCGATTTTTGCTTAGAATGTGAAATTATTGTTGGCTTCAAGAATAAATAAACAGTATCTTTTTTTATTTCTATATCCATCGATAATACATTTGAGGGAAGTGGTTTTTTAAGATTGTCATGAAATATTTTCGTGTTGACTTAAGGTTGAAGCCATTCATAATTTCTGCTGAAAGTCATCACAACGAAATTTCCCTCAATTATGCCTGCATACTGCCTGATTATCGTACTCTCAACGTTGCCTTGAGCCGATCTATTATATATTAATATCCAATAATCATTGCTCCATTATTTGAAGTCTTAGAACTATCAATCTCCGTTTCCTCTATTCCCTCATGAATCATAACACCTCTCTTCAAAAATTTGCTAAAGAAAATATTAGGAAACAAGTTTTGCGAAATGCCTTTCTTGTGATTTTAGACAATATGATCTTTCCAAGCATTTAACTTGCGTCGAATGTAGAGTTTCTACAACTCTTGAACCTACTGAATAATTCAAAATACTTCCCATTTCTAGTGTTCATCTGGAGGGACTGTCTGCAATTTTATATGTCTTTAAACATATCACTCTGGCACCTCATACCGATCAACAAATAGGTATATGCTCGAACTCACTTTATTCCATATATTTTATCAACAATATATTCAATAGTAATACCACAAGTGATTGAATTTTCGCAATAAGTCTGTCGATTCATTTCTGAACGAAACTGAATTGACTCATGAAACAATTCAGTTGAGTACAGAAATAAAAGACAGACTCATGAGGTAAATTCAATCACGAGTGGAATTTTATTAGACTATTTCACAAACAAAGTGAAAGGTGAAAATCTGACGTGATTACTTATATTTGACTCCAAATTTGACGTATATATATATATATATATATATATATATATATATATGTATATATATATATATATATATATATATATATATATATTAATACAGTTCTTTTATTTGAAATTTGAAAAAAAATCATTTATTTATATATGTTGCAATACTTTTGGTATACCCATTATTGTATACGACATTAAAAATGTTATTTACCCAGTATATGTCAAATTTGGCATGATTTAGTGTTAGATGACATTTCCACAGAATATATTGAATAATAGACAAGTCATGTCATAATATAAAGAAATATTCCAAATTAAAAGCAGATGTCACTGTAGATATTTATTAATAATAAAAAACAAATCTCATTTTATATAGAAATTATGGAAGGTAAGTGATAGGTCACAAAACAAATTTAGTTTTTTTTCAAAAAAAAGGAAGAAATGTGTTACTAAAATACGTTTTTTGTTGATGGCGAAAAGAGATTCAGTCTGATTACACATCCCGAACGGAGAACATCTAAAAATTAAAGAGTTCTCCAAATACATTCGAAAAGTTGTATGTAGTATTTTAAAAGTGTTTGTAATAGTATAAATTGTTATTCGGTACACAACCATCATAAATTCAGTGCGTGTTTTAAAAAAGTTATTCGTAATCCGGAAAGTGAAGATCCTGAGTTCTGAATAATATTTAGAATTGATCCAGACTACACTGCCATAATCCAGACTATTGGTGAGTCTCTATCAAAGTATTAATTATCTTAAATAATGCATTATTTCTACGAAACACATCAGGCCTCAAAATATTAATCATAGATGCATCTAAAAATATTCGATATATAAATTTTGAATTCAAAATAAAAAGAAAAGGAAATTTAAGCATACATATTAAATAATCATAATTGGAAAGACTATATTGAACAAGATTAGGACTGTGATCGGGTGTTTGACATTTGTAAAGTCAATTGACAATTCGAAAATTATTTGAACATTTCGATAAAGTTATAAAATTTCATAAAGAAAGTATTATGTATTCTATTTCGTAATGTACTTAATTTTAATTTGTATTAGTATAGATAAGATGTTGGCATTGTTAAAAAAGGAAAACTAAGGTTTATTGTGTGATTTGTTAATTTGACACATAGATATAATTGAATTGAACTTACTGTAAAAAGGTAATTTGTGAAAGATGTTGAATTATTTTGTAGAATAAATTTACTCAATTCAATCATAAACATTTTAACTTGACAGTGACATTTTTTTTGTAGTGGTGACAGACATATTATTAAATATAGTAAATATCAGAACGTAATTAAATAGCCCTGTATAATTGAGAGTATACAGTTATAGGACACGGCTGTATAAATAATCCAGAATACGAATAACAATTAACATTTAATTTGAACAATATATATATATATATATATATATATATACAATTATATAAATTATTTTGATAACTAACTGAACTCACCCTGTTAAAAGAGAATAATAATTATTATTAATTAAATAAATTCATCTTTCGATAAAAGAAGTTATTGATATATATATATATATATATATATATATATATATATATATATATATTAGAGTCCAAAATATTTCAGATCCATATTCCTACTTATATAGAATCTGGAATGGAATTGAACATAATGAATTGCCATGATAACCGAGTTGCCTTATTGCCTTCAACTACAGTTAATAATCTTACTGATCCATAACCTACAGCACACAATAAAACAGAGTATTTGAATCATTTGGCAAAAAATTGAACCAAGTGAGTACTTCTTGAAGTCCAGCTAATTTGGTGTTCTTGCATTACACTTGCAGGCATACACTAGGTACTCACTCATGGCCACTTAACTTTCAATACGACTTTTGTCGTTAGAACTTATCAGACCTGGTATATATTTTCACTAGGCATAGATAAGCTTATTCCAAAAATATTAAATTTTTACAAAACCCATTTTTGGAAAAAATAAACGGTTCTAAAGATTAAAACTAACTTTTACACTCCAGAAGCTGTATCTTGCTAGCAAATCTAAATTTCTCCAAAAATTACCAAAAATGTAGAATATCTGGATTTATGGGACCCATAGTACTGGCTCTGGTAAGCAGAAAATCAAGAGGCTTCATCTATGAGACGTCCTGAACAATATCCAATCATAAAATTGGTGACTTGTATACACTTCAGAGGTTGTATCGTACTAACAAACCAATTTTTTCCCAAAAATGATCAAAAATGTAGTTTATCTAGTTTTATAGGTCCAGTTGTACTGGCTCTGGTGAGCTGAAAATCAATACGGTTCATCTGTGAGACACCCTGAATAATATCCAACTATAAATTTGGTCACTAGTATACACTGAGGAGACTGTATCGTGCTAACAAAGCGAAATTTACCAAAAATTTAGTATATCCGGATTCATAGGTCCCGTTGTACTGGCTACGGTGAGCCGAAAATCAATAAGGTTCATGTGTCAGACGGCCTGAACAATATCCTATTATAAAACTGGTCACTTGTATACACTCCGGAGGCTCTATCGTACTAACAAACCGAAATTTCTCTAAAAATTACCAAAAATGTGGTACTTCAGGTGCCATAGCACCCGTTGTACGGGATCTGGTGAAAATGAATAGGGTTAATCTGTGAGACGCCTTGAAGAATATCTCATCATAAAATTGGTCGCTTGTATACACTCCGGAGACTGTATCGTGCTAACAAACCGAAATTTCTCCAAAAATGACTGTAAATGTGATACCTCAGGTACCAAAGCACCCATTGTACTGGCTACGGTGAGCCAATAGAGTTCATCTGTGAGATGCCTTGAACAATACCCAATCATAAAATTAGTGACTTCATGCACTCCGGAGACTGTATCGTGCTAACAAGACATAATTACAAAAAGTAAAAAGAAAAACGTAAAAATAACCAATACTTTTCTCACATCGTAGATAGGGTTGGCTTAATCCCAGCAGTAATGTAGCTGGTGATGAATATATCCCGGCACTACTCAAGATTAAAAAAAAATATTATTATTGATAAGCTTAAATTTAAAAACAAATCAGTCCAAATTATGAATGGTATGGACTAAAACACTCAATACAAGGTGGTACCAAGCAGCTCTGACTTACATTTTGTGTTCTTTTTTCAATTTTTCTTGACTGACACCGAACACATCTTCTTCTTTCTTCCATCTTCCTTTTGTAATCGGTAAGTGATCACCCATATTTGCAAAAAAATTCAGTTTCTTGGAGGGTAACCCATGTCTACCAGATCTCTTTCTAGGGTCTCCTGCTCTTCCCAAACATATCAATCTTTCTGCCACATCTATGACAAATTCAATATATGGAATTCTTTTTTAATTCACTGTGTTAATTATGTAAGCATTATCAATCGCAGTCATAAGAAGACTAAAAAATATTTCCTCACCATTTTGTACTTTTTCTGTCTTGCTCATAAAAACTAATAATTTGATCTGCATGATCTACTCCGGCCATTTGGGAGTTGTAAAAATATATCGCTTCTGGGCAATCAATCTCTCTAGACCTGCCATCTTTCATTTTTCTGCTAACTGTCCCAACCATGCTGTCATGACAGTTGGTCATCAATAAAACATCCTTAGTGTCTTCAACGAATTGCAAGTATACCTTGTTCCACCAACCATTTCACATTCTCGCTTCTGGTCATGATTTCCTTAAAAGGAGTATTTTTCTGTTCTGGATATAAGTACCAAGAGCAGGAAAGCGGATTCTATTCAACAAATTTACCGAAGTAAAAAATCGATCAAAGCACAGAACAACGTTATATTTTTCAATTGTTTCTGAGAGCTTCAGAACAACTCGCTCACCAAGTATTCCTTCAACTACTTCAGTTTCTTTCCTACTGTATATGCTTGTATCATAAACATACCCAGGAGCTGAGTCTTATCTAGTCCAAAGCTGCTATATTCCTCTTGACTTGACAGGTTTCACAGGTAAATACTGTTTCATACTGGAGCGACCGTTGATTTTTGTCATAGATTCATCTACAGACTGATGAGAGCTGTCGGTCTGCTCTTAATAATTTTTTCTGGTAAACAGTTGACTACTGCATGAATATAGGTATCATTTGGCTTATCAGGGCGATTGAAGTATAGCTTAGAGTATATTGGTAGAAACCTATCTCGAGATATACTCTGCCTTATTGCTTCGTTGTCCAGAGATTTCTTTCTGGACCAGTACATATGCATTGAGGGTACCAGAGTGTATGACATTATCAGAGTACATCCCAATACGACCATCACTTCACTGCTAGTGGGTTCTAAGATTTTTGACGTGTATTTTGCAAGTATTTATAATCGTTTGTTGGTGTAACTAGCGATCTACATGAAAATACTCCTCGGAAACAGTTTTAGGACGCATTCAAGGCCACTTGCGCCCTGGAAATATTGGCAAGTACTACACTTGATTCCTTGGGCGGAATAGAACATTTGGGTTGAAAATTAGCAGACCATATATACTCATGTGTGGTTACTTCAATTCGCTGACAATTAGAGTTGTTTAAGGTGTCAGGTTCACCATCATGTTCTGACTGGTCATCACTTTCACACAGCAAGTCTTGAGGCAATGTCTCTGTAGGGTCATGCTCAAAGTCTGATTCACTACTAGAGCTATTTTCATAGTAGGGGTCCCTGCTGTCATCGTTTAATGAAAACGATCCTTGTTCTCAATTTCTGATAGGTGTTCGGCATAATAGTGCAGGTCTTCTGGGCGCAAGGGCCTTCTAAACGAATTCATTCTGAAAATACAAATTTGTATGTGGTGTAGTATAGCACTGCGGGGATCATAATATCCCTTGAGTAATTACTGCAGGGATCAATTTAACCCGACACAAAAAAACATGCTTTTTTCTGAGTGTACACTTACCTCTGCATCTATGAAAGCTCTGGACCATTAAACTGCTCGAAAGCAATCTCAGATTCTTACAAAACAAATGAATTTCAACAATAAATCACTTGCAGCTCTTGTTTACAACTCAACACGCTTTAGAATACTGTCAAATTTCGGTACATTGATGCCAATTATTGTCGCGTAGCTATTGATAAAGTAAACACATACCATACAATAAGATATTATCCCATCCCAATGCTTTTTTAATAGCGAATTTCGTTTACAGTAATTTTTAAACTTTGCTTTAGATATACATATATATCCGCGCAGAATTGAAAGGGGTAATGTCTTCATCCTCAAAATCCTCTGTTAAATGTTAAACACATTCTGATCTTCATTATGCTGATATACACTAACAGTTTGGATTAAAACTTCTATTATCAAATTATCAGGACAATCAAATTTCTCGAGAAAAATAAAACAAATTATGAAAAATTTCAGCTGATATTAAACATCTGTATCTGTTAGTTGTCAACCGGATTTTTTTTGTTATAAAAATTTGTTGAAACTCGTGTTGATTAACCACTGATATTTTTAAATTCCGTTTCTTTTTTCACTTACAACTCATTTTTGGCCCTGTTATTTCATTTTAGGCCTATCTCTACATTTCTGGTAATTTTTAAAAATAATTTATTCTACCAAATCTATAAAAAATCAATTTTTTCTACGCTCTGAAAATAATGACCAGATTATCTGTAAAATATTAAGCGACAATTCGCCAATTTCTAAATGCGGGTATAAAGAATACAAAATATAAACAGAGCTGTGAGGATTTAAAGAATTTGCATTTTTGAATATGTATGAGAAGGATAGCAGGGGGTTATAGTTAGTCGCCTGGGGTGTAGCTACACATACGGCCGTACGGTCGCTTACCTACTTTTAACAGGTGCTGTATTGTGATGTTCAAATTCCACTGCGATGTTGAAATTTAATAGAACCATTCTTAGGGGGATTTAGGTAAAGGGTTGCTTTGATTGAAACCTGACATTTACATTTTTAAATAAAGATTATGTAAAATTATAATCGGTGTTACTAGTGACGGATTGACGAACAGGTTTATCGGTATTTATGTCCTTTTTATAAATTTAAACATAACAAAATATTTTCTTATCACATTAAAATAGAGTATCAATTTGAAAATTAATATACCTACTAAATAAATAAATATATAAATCAAATACAGGCCCAGGAAAGAGATAGATAGTATTCAAAAAACTTTTCACTCGGCCTTTTAAACCGCTAAGGTTATACCAAATCTAGACAATATTCGAGTACAATGAAAGAAAAAAAAGTACTAAAATGTTTCCTGTGTCAAAGTAACTTTTTTTAATAAAATAGCTAAATGAAATTTTGACGAACTAATGGTTTTATTAATTAGAAATTGTTGTACCCTCGACAACCAATCGAGAAAACTATTTAGGTCTATACGAAAAAGAATTAGGTCAATAGAAACAAAAAATGGTTTATTTCAATTAACCTGAAAAACAAGGCTTGGTGTACTCATCATTGTTAATTTTTATCAGAGACAAACTAACAATGAGTTGGCAAATATATTATTGTTAAAAGTACAGTTACTCTAATTACATCTATTGATATGATGACATTCATGGAACTAATATTAAGATTTAAAAATCAGATAATAAGTGCTAGTGTCAAACGTAAAGCAGTCGATGACATTTGTGAGAAGCCTTATAAAATAATACAATTAGCTTTTAAAAGAACACACCAGCCTATTAAATATTATCTTAGTAAAAGATATTCGTAATAATTTTTGCAACAACGGATACTACAGAGCCACTTTTGTTGAAAAAGGTTTTGTAGATAACTTTTATGAATTTATTACGTAGGTAGACCTATTAACGTAATAAGCAATTTTTGTGAACGAATTTAATTATTATAGAACCATTAAATAATCAAATTTGTGAATATTCCCAAATTTCATGTTTCGTGTGTTCACAAATTTCGAGTTGATTTATAAACGAGTTTGGTATATCTAAGTACTATTATTCCTGGTTAAGATCGGGACATTGGGGTCTAATATAGGTTCGTCTGTTACGGGTATTTCTAATTTTTTGTGATTAACCTAAACAAGCGTCTGTTATCTTTATTCTTTGGTTTCATTAGAATTTATATTTTATTTTAATAAGTAAGAAGTATAAAAGAAAACGTATTACTAACAGAATCACTCCTACTCCTTATTTTTATTTTATATTTATTTATTTCATTATGCATTGGTAAGACCCATCTAATGGGGGCAAGCCGGGCAAATGCCCAAACAGTAAAAATGAGAGGCCTCAAAATTGACAGCGGCGGGCGCTTACACGGAATCCTCAATTTTCTCTTTAGGAGAGGAAAATCATATAAAATGACCATGCTTAGTATTAATTTGTATTAACTAAGTAAATTAACAGATCAACATAATTTTATAAGTGTTATCTTTATATTTTAATAACATAAATAGGAAAGAACACTTTTGATATCTAATAATAAAGAATTTAATCATCAATATACGGGCATTTTATGTAGGTACGTTGCAGTAGTAATTCTCTAAATTTTTGGAAAAAGACATGGTAAGTCAATGCGAAGAAAATAGTTTGACTTTGTTTCTGCCATTGAATTACTCACTTGAAAATACCAAAGATATATCCGAACATTCACATTTAGATTAGTTGCCCTAGCTTCTGGAATTTATTACGAGGCAAATTTCAAATTATAAATACAACTATGATAGAATAATAAAAAATACTTGTGATCCACAATGACATAGGGGAAGGTTGCCTAAATTGAACCACCACCTATATTGGACCACCATACTTTTCTCCGAAACTACGAAGCCGAAAATTCACTTGGTATCTTACTCCCGCCTAGAGACATTGATTGATACCGAACTCAACTAGTTGGCGGGCAGTGCTTGGCGTGTGCAGCGAATAATCTTAATTTCTCCATTTTGATGTAAGAATTGCACTGCGTCCCTAAGCAAATACAGACCCACTGTCAATCCCTAAGGAAAAACTGTTAGTACCTGGTTATCAAGTAAGTTTTTCTTTATTTATTCCCCCTATTACCTAGTTAATATTGTTTTTTCTTTTTCTCTATGGTGTAGTTTTGTAAAAACACGTGGTGGTTACCTAAAGTGGACCACCATGTGGTTTCCGAAATTAGACCGGTCCAATTAAGGATCCCAATTATAGAAATTTACAAAACAGTTGTTTTATATTTAAATACACAAAAAAATAAACAAGAAATATTTCTTCACAATTAAAAAAAATAGATCTGTTAAAAAGGCCTATGTCTGGTCCAATTTAGAAAACTAACATAATTTTTTGCTTCTAGGATGTCTTCCGATGAGAAAAAAGTTAGAAAACCATATGAACAGTGGTGTCTACAAGATATGAAAAAAGCTATAAATCTATAAATGCTTATAAAGCGAAAGAATATGGATTCAATGAAACATTCCAAAAGCGACATTTAAAAGGCATCTTGAATGCAAAAATAAATTTGCCACTAAAGATGTTAAAAGCTTTGGACGAAAAACCGTGTTATCCAAAGAACTTGAGGACGCACTAGCTGATCATATTCTTTATTTGGGAAAAGTGTTCTTCGGAGTGACAATAAAGGACGTGCGCAAAGCCGCTTTCGAACTAGCCGAAAAGAACCAAATAAAACATACTTTCAAAATAAAACATACTTTCAACAAAGAAAAATGTTTAGCTGGAAAAAAGTGGTTCTACGGATTCATGCGACGACATCCTACCCTCACACTCAGACAACCGGAGTCCACTTCTATAGCACGATGCAAGGGATTTAATCGCGAAAATGTCTACAATTTTTTCGATATCTTGGAAAGAACGGTAGATGAAAATCAATTGACAGCTGCCCAAATTTTCAAAGTGGATGAGTCCGGATTTTCGACGGTGGCAAAAAAGTGCCAGAAGATTTTAGCAGCAAAAGGAAAGCGCCAGGTCGGGACAGTTGCAACTGGTGAGAGAGGAGTCAATACTACGTTTGTTGTATGTGCAAGTGCTTCTAGACAGTTTGTCGACCCAATGATTATTTTCAAAAGAAAACGAGCAAATCCTGAATTGAGGACTGGTGCTCCACCCGATTGTCTGGTGGAAATCTCGGATACTGGGTACATTAACACAAACATATTTGTGACCTGGCTTAAAAACTTTATAAAGTGTGTAAAACGATCAGTTAACAACAAGGTTTTGCTTGTTTTGGACGGTCACAGCACACACTCAAAAAACCTCGAAGCGATTGAACTTGCTCGCGAAAATGGTGTTATCATCTTACAACTCCCTGGCAATACGACCCACAGACTTCAGCCAATAGACGTGGCGGTTTTTAAGCCCTTAGAATTGTATTACACCGAGGCAAATGAAAAATGGCTAAGGTCTCATCCAGGATTAGCTGCCTCGCAATACCAGGCCGCACAGCTTCTTGGGGAAGCCTATCACAGAGCTGCGGTTATGGCAAATGCTATGAACGGTTTCAGAAAAACTGGAATTTGGCCCGTTGATCGAAATGTTTTCTCAGACTTAGATTTTGCTCCTGCGGATGTCTCGACAAGAAATGAACCCATTGAGAGAAGTGACCATTCTGAAGATGAATCAAATTCTGATGACAGCGACGATGAGCCCCTAGCTCGCTACGTGGCCCCTCTGAACCGTAACGTATTTGAATCTACATCTCAGGTACTTGCGTCGACTTCCGGTCTAAGTGTCATCAAGAAAGAGAAAGCATCAATTTTAAGGGCCAAAGCATCCTCTTGTTCGTCTGCGGCACAGCCCAAAGCCAATGATTCTGAAGTAAGTGCGTCCACTTCATCAGAGGCTAAAGCATCGACTTCGCGTGAACCTACGTCTAATGGCATTGACAAAGAGTTACAAGTCACAGCAACTACTTCCGCACCTAAGAGGTCCATCAAGTCCACGCCTAATGCCGACGGTTTAGGAGCAAAGGAGCTAAAGCGTCTGTCCGAGCCTGAAGAAAGGCCGTCTTCTGCTTACAAAAGTGTGTCAGTATTAATCGAAGAAGTCCTAAGAAGTCCAGTTGTAAAACAGGGTTAGAAAACATCTCGAGGGGCCCAGAAGGCACAGATAGGTACTTACTGCAAGTCCATATAAAGATGAGTTAGCTGCTAAACAGGCATCTCCAGATAAGAAGAAAACTGTCAAACGTAAAGTTCAGCTAGATTCTGGTACTACTAAGAAGGCAAAAGTAAATGAACGCCAGTGGTATTGCAAATTTTGTAGAGAATGTGTCGTTGAAGACATGATCCAATGTCTGAAGTGTAGAGACTGGGTACATGAACCATGTGCCCATGTGCCTTCAAAGGAAACGTTTCTTTGTGATTTTTGCGCTGGTGATTAGACTGACAGTTTTAAGCTTTTTGATATCGTGTTTATTTGATTGTGTTTAACCCAATCATGATGTGTTTATTTTCTTAGTGTTACCTACTTTTAAAACTTTAAGTTGTCTTTTGCATGCATGTTTTTTAATTTTTTTGTCGTTTATTTTATTTTTTAACATGAATATTTTTTTAAGTTTTGACAAAGTAAAAAAAATTTCGAATAAATCTTATTTTTTTTGTGAAACAATTTTTTTTTAAATTAGGACAATTTTATATGACCTTACGTGTTAAACAAATTTTTTATTGCAATAAATCACGTGGTCCAATTTTGGAACCCGCAGGTCCAATTAACGAAACCAATTTCCCTTATTGAACCACTTGCAGGGTTAAACAAACTATATTGTTTTATTTCATCGTTTTTTAAAACGCTTATAAAAAATAAAAGATTTCAAAACAAAATTCTGAAAAAGTTCCTGCAAGTAGCCAACATCATTAGAAACTAAATAAGAAATCTAAAAATTGGTCCAATATACGCAACCTTCCCCTAGAATGGATTATTTGGATTGGTTATAATTTCAATATAGAGTAAGGTCTGCGGCAGCATAAATTTATCTGAGATTATTATTAACGATTTTGGAAAGCCAAAATTACGTGACAGAGTTCAATATGCCTTCAAAAGATGTTTCGTTAACTTAATTTATTTAATGTATAAAAATGATTGCTTTAAAAGAAATTTGTGCTTGTTTCTTCTAAACGTAACGTATGAACATTGATTTAAATTTTAAAACCTAAATCGTCGAAGCAAGTTGATGAAGTGGAAAGATACCTACATAATATGTTGGATGAAAAATATTAATTTCAGTTTCTGAAAAATTCTTTAACTAGCATACATAAAATACCATCTATCAAACATTCATTTATGAATTTTTGAATATTTGTTGAGAAGCCGTAGTAGACTAATTACATGTGATTATTACACAATTGCCCATAGCAGCTAAATAATAGGTCGGGACCTGCGCATTAGTTTGTATTTAAATTATAAATATTCTCAGTGACATAGAAACCCGAACACCCAGTAAAAATTATTATATTTCGGAAATATTTGGCATACATATCAGGTTCGTAATATGTGAATTATTGAAATTTCACTCCAATGGGTTGAAGATAATCTAAGTTTCTGCTTACCAACTTAATGGGTTGAAGCTCCACGATTTCCTAGAAGTACATTCCTTAATGCGTCTAGGCATATCTACTCATAATCATGTGATCAATATTCTCTTGGGATAACGCATTCCATGCCACCTCTATCTCATGTCGAAGGTCCATCTGAGTTTGAGGAGGACGCTGTAAATTTCTTAACCTTCTACCGATTATGTTCCACATATATTCAATTGGGGACAAATCCAGTGATCTTGGGGCCAAGGTAGGAAATGAATTTTAGCCTGGTGGAAGTAGTCTGGCTATATGTGGCAGAGCGTTTTATCTTACTAAAAAGTTGGATTTTGAAGTGTCCTGAGGTAAGGAATCAGATGAGGTTCCAATATTTCTTGAATGCAGCGATATGCAATCATATTCCCCCTGATGAAGACTAAAAGTGACCTTTAGCCATAAGCAATGGCACCTCATATCGTAACTCGAACAGTGTGATGTACATGCTGCTCAACAAAAAATTGAGGGTTACGACTTACGACGTTCGCCTGGTACCCTTCTCACCCTCGCTCGACCATCATGCATGTCTAGGCAGAACCGGGATTCATCAATGAACGTGATAGTGTTCCATTCCTGATTCCACAGTAGTCGTTCGTGGCCCCACTGAAGTCGATTTTTTCGATCTTCCAGAGTTAAAGGTTTAGGACAAATATTTCGTCGTTAATATTGTGAGTAAAATAATATTTCCATTGAGATGTACATGTATAATAAATTGATGGAAAGTCAGATGGTATGTATAATGAAAACGTCGTTGTTGATTGATTAATTATTTATTTTTTCTTCTGGTTTCTATGAGACTTCGCCGGACAGTCGACCCTTTGTTATCTTTGTTTTTTTCCGCAGTTCTAGCTTCGATCTACACTTGAAAATGCACCGACAAATCTGACACTTCACTACTACTGTGGACACTATAGGAAACAGTTTTGACTTCCCGGTCTTTTAACCTAACATTATTCAAACTGACATATCAATTGTGTTTGTTTTAAGGATGTTAGGTTAAAAGGGTAGTCAAAAATGTTTCCTATAGCACTTTTACCCCGCTTAAATGGAAAATGATATAAAAAATAGGAATATATTTCCTAAAAAATTAAAATTTGAAAAGAACGTTAAATAAAATTAAATGGAAAACTCTAACAAATGTGAACTATCGGATTCAAAGTACATTTTTAAAAATTGTAACCTTAACCAACGATACCCTTGTGAATTTGTTCAAAACGTCCTTTAGGAACATCAAAATCACCTATTGATGCTTTAGTATAGCTGAAAACTTTTGCTTTTAGGCATGGATTACAATATTGAATTCATTTCTGTGTGTCTCCATGCATCGCAGGCCAGAAATATTTTCCTTTAAATCTTTTTGTGATTGATTTATATCCAGGATGAGATTAGGTATTAAATTTTTTAAAAACACTAAAGCGGAAATATATCGGAATATAAGGCCTTTGTATGTTGTGTGATACTTCATACCACAATTTGATATCAAGAATATCAACTGAAATATATTTTAATTTGAATATTTTTTTTGTTTGATCATTTCTATGGCTCAGTAAAACTGTTGACAGCGTATTCCTCCATTTGAGTAAGAAAATCTGCCATATGAACATTTTTACTTCCTACATAGAAAATATTACTCGTGAAATATAATATAAATTTTATGTAGCGGAATTGCCCTAGGTGATTTTTCAGTTTTCAAAAAAAATAGCTGTTTCGAGAGGTTTGTTGTTAGTTAATACTATAAAATCTGTTTCTTCGAGCATGTACCGAAAATGTTTTATTGCTGAAAAAACCTCAAAGAATTCTCAAAAGTTGAGTAATTAGCCTCGGTTTTCGACAATTTTTTAGAATAAAACGGCAATGGTTGATTGTGTTCATCGACTATCTGTTCAAGGTCGGCACCGATTAATGTTCCACGCATCAGTGGTTAAACATAGTTTAGCGCCTTCCTTGGAATGTGCCAACAAAGTAGCTTTAACAAGCTCTTTCTTTGCTTGCAGAAAACTACTCATCTGAGCGTCTGACCATTTGTCCTAATGTCATCAATTCGTTCATCAACTGACATGTTCGGTTTTATTAGTTGACAAACATTAATTTAGACTACGAATCACGAAATTAATATTAATATCTGACGAAATGGTAAAGACAACAAGTGACAAGATGTTTGCTTACCACATTCGTCAGCGCGTTTTCTCGAGTTGTCGACGGTTTTGGATTCGTCTAGGGACTGCGACATTGTTAGATTGGAGAAAACCACCGTTTCCTATAATTTGTGTTACGACTGAAAAAGTCCAAACTTTCTTATCCGTCTATAAACACTTTGCACATTCCAAGGACTCTTGCATGTTCTGCAAATCACTGAGTTGCTATTGCCATTGTCGATGAGAAACGATCTCTTAGAGCTAATAACCTTTGACGACGATCTTGGCCCTCTGTTGTCCTGCTCACTCGTTTTTTGCCTCTGACATCTGACAACAGTATCCACACTGTTTATTCTACCACTAATTTCTTCGAACGACAACCCAGCTTCCCGAAGACCAAAAATTCCACCTCTCTCGAACTCAGTTACCTGCCGATCATTTGCATTTCTTCGCACTCTATGCATGATAAACACTTGTGAATTCTTGTAAGGCAGTGTTTAAAACCACTGTACTCGAATAAATTCTGTATTCTGATATCAGAATGAGCCGGTTTGTTCAGGACTTAGATAGGTACAGCAAAAAAATTATTGAATAAATACAGGAATGTTCAACTGATGGCGCTCAAATTCTAATCATGCATTTATACTTTTATGATAAACGTGAAATATTTTTGAAACAAAATAATATTTACTGGGAGTTTGGATTTCTATGTCACTGAGTACATAATTAAAATATTTATTCTGTAATCCAGATGGTAACGGCATAACATCTTAATTTTCACGAAAGTTGTGCGTATGGTTTGCAAAACATGTTTCAATTTCTCTATAAAATCAAACGAATTTAACTTTTATTGTTCTTAAAATAAACAATATTAATGAAAATATGGATAGAATATTGTGGAAATTATCATGATAAGAAGCCACAAAATAAGAATTGAAACAACCACTATCTATTTTCATTATTTCTTGTTTCGCTTAGAATTGTTATGGTTTGTGAAATACTAATTTTTTCTTATTATTTTTTCATTATATTGTTTCGTACTAGGTATTCTGTCATTGCCTTTCTATCTAAATTCTTACAATTCCTTCTAATTTTGCGTAACACTAATTTTATAATTATTTAGTTAGTTATTCTCATTTTTGCAATATCTTTCTAATAAATCATTCCTAAGATTTTTTTTATGTTTTTGGTATTTACAAATCATGTAAACACGTTGACTCGTGCAGTTTTAGGAAATTAAATAATCAACAAAAATAAATTTTACATTCCAGATAATTTTATGCACGTAATTATTGTTACGCTTTTTAACACGTAATAATATGAATGTTCCACATATTTTTATAAATTGATTATTTGAGATTCACAACATGATGTTAATTTTTATTTTTATTTGACACCAAGTCCAATATATTTTTTTGTTGAAGTAGAAACCTATAAAACTATGCATACGTTCGGATACATATTTCTACAGTAACAGAATCAAATATTTTTAATGAAGATATTACAAAAACTCTTGTGAGATGAAAGTTAAAATAAATTTGCTATTTCAAAATGCTAAATTGAATTTATTCATTTTTATTTCGTTGCGTGTTACAAAATATGTGACGTTTATTTAATTGATAAACTGCATTTCTAACAAAAGAACTACCCCTATCTTCTTTATGTTGAATAAATAATTCATGGAAATGAGTAGTAATTTGATGTTTGTGTTTTTGCCCATTCTAGTGAAAAATATAAAAGGAAATGAGAAACTTTTCATTCACATAATTTGGAAAATATTCTCACAATGATATTCGAAATTCTATTTTTGGTGAGCATGAATAATTTGGAAGGGATTTTTACAATTTGCTTTCATCACTTAGACCTACCTATCGAAATATCTGCTGAAATTTTCTATTATATATGATATTCACGTAATTCATATTTGAAAGCAGGCACTCTTGTTGAAATAGAAGACCTTACGTAAAATTTGAAATACATAATGAAAATAAATTGAATCTTTTAATTTATTATCCAATATTTTAATATAAATATAATTTTTGTGAAAATTATATTGAAATCTTGTTTTTCATAGTAGGTAAGTTCTCGATTAAAATTGTTGTTGTCAGAAAAAATTAACAAAAGAATAAATCAAACAATTTAATAATATCTGCAATTAATTTAAAAATTGAGTGGGTATATGGCATGCCCACATTTGTTTAAGCTTTTAAAACTGTTTTTATGCCTTGAATTCAGTTTTTGTTTAAATAATCAATGCCTATTTACCTATATAAATATTGGAACCTTTTAATATATTTTTCATGATACCTATTTGTCAATTCTAAATTTAAAAAAATATGTTAAATTGTATTCTCATAATATATTTTTTCAATCTTTTTTGATAAATAATGAAATTCAGTATGCCTTAAAACATAGCACAAAATTTTTTATTTTATAAAAACTGCTTTTTATCAAATTAAATTAAATAAATTTGAATTCATGTACCTATTTAATTTAATTTTATATTTGAATAATCCGTAGTAATAGTGAGTAAATATTTTCAGATCCAATATTTGTAAAATTTAGTAATACTTTTAATATATAAATCCAATGATACCTATTTAATAATTTAATACGACCCCAATAAGAAAAAGGCTGCAATTTTTTCAAAAAACGTGTTCAAAATACAAAGTTTTGAAAAAGTAGTTTTTATTTTATCTCATTGGTGATAACAAATTATTTTTGATTCGATTTTCTATATGTTTAATTCGTAATAATGTTGTCTAATAATAGCAGATACTCAGAGTATATTAAATATTTAAATGACTGCAATTAACGTTTAAATTCATGGAAAATGGTAATACTGGACCAACAGTTGGTCATGGCATATTTAATTGCGGTGAAATCTCAATTTTTGTATTTACGATCATTATTTTGAGATTTTTGATGTGGAAGTTATACTTATATGGATTTGTCAATAATGAGTACCTACTTACCTTCACACGTAAATTGTCCGTAGTGTTTCCCGGAACTCTTGTCCCCGCACACGACACACTCGATGTTTTGATTCTTGTCAACACTGTTAGCGCTATTTTGTGAGTTCTGAGATGGCGTTTGCCGATTGATAAGCGAAACGTCCGTATTTTCAAGAGTAATTGGATTAATGTTCGTCGGTAAAGGATTCAAATTACTAGCAGGAGGTAATGGGTTCAAACCGTTTTGCAAGGAGTTCAAACTTGTCGGTATAGGGTTAACTAGCGATGTCTCTCGCCAAGAGCTGGCTACAAGAGCCATGGCGTTAAAGCGATCCACGGTCTCCAGGAGATAACCTCACTACACACGCACTGCACTCTCACACCAACCACATGAACCTCGACACCGAGTTCAAGATACTTTTGGACTCCTACACCCTGAACCTGTGGAGAGTTTGAGTAGTTCGAAACACGTATCTTCACATTGGAGGTGATAGGTCAAGCCCACGAAACACTCTAGCCTCTACTAGTGACCTTTCGGTCTCGGGCCCGACACTGACTTGGCCTGGGCGGTTCGGGGAGGTTCTTAGTTCACGCGAGGGTCACGATAGGCCAAGAGGCGTGGCCCGAATTGATGGTGGGGAGGTCAACGGCTGGCGCAATCCGGAATATTCTCGGCGTTCTACACGACGAACAGCTGAGTTGGGTTTCATCGTACCCTCTAAGACAATAAACAAGAACAATTCTGTAGTATTTACCGTAACCGTATACAGGCTTAAAACACTCGCTACCGCCGTTTCTACCACGTGTTCACCTTTGACTTCTGCATTTTTCTTGTTCTTACGTTGGTTTACAACTTATACGACTGCGACAGTGATTCTGATTCGGATTTTTGCATCATCTGCTAATGTGGGGGTCACTGAAAAGTGAAACCATTTAGTGATCAAGTGTACATTTACTTATATTGTTATTTCCTTCGTGTTTGTGTATTTTAATTAATATGTAGGTACAGGATCATATTTTTTTTATATATATGTAGGATACAAAGTGATACAAACTATCAGCTTTTAACACATTTTAGTTATTTCACAAAAATAATATCTTAATTATGTTATAATAAAATTGGGAATTCGAAATGTTTGTTATCACTAGAGGATATTAACTTCAAAATTTCTAGTTCTAGTCTCTCTAGGAATGTCCACTTTTGAAGAATTGTAGTGAGTGTTTTAACCTCTCGTTGATGGAATTGATCATTATGAATAAAATGGAATTAAATAGACTTTCTTTATCTACCAATAAGGATTTGAAAAATCCTTATATATAAAATAAATATTACCTCGTTTTTTTATTATGATACTATAAATAAGTAAAAAAATATTCTGGAACTTATTTAAAATATTTTAACCATCAGAGTCTAGAAATGAGCTTGTTTTATTCCAACATAAAAATAAGGTTCTTTGAATTTTACAAAATAACTCATTTCCATCTCTATCTCAAATTATCAGCGTCTAACTGTGAACCTATAAGAAAATATTAATATCTTTTTGCAAAACTGTCATTCTTCAGAAAAGACAAAAAATTTCGTAATTATACTAAAAAAAAATAGATTAAGACAGCAAAGCAGCTAAATGAGTGGGATATTTATAAAAAGTTTTTGATTCTTTGCTCAATTTCACTTGCGAGGTATTAGACAAAAAAATAAAGGTGTTACGAGATATTGTAGATTTTTTAATTGTTAATTTATTCATTTAAAATTTTAATATCTATACAACTAAACAAAATCTGTGTAGGTACCTATAAGTTTTATATACTTACCTAGAAAAAATGTAGTACCTACAATATAATAAAATTATTCATAATGTGGTCTATTGTAGAATAATCAATATCTTTAGGCATTACGGGTTTGAATTCTTGAAGTTGATTAAATTTAGTTTTTTTAAACTTCAGTCTTTCTTTATAGTTCAGTAAAATAAGGTTTGAAATCAAATTTTTTTATACAACTTTGTATTTTTAATAGACTGTAGTTTCAAAGATACAAACAAATAACAATTTGTAAAGGTTTAAGTGTCTGCAACACACGGCAAGGATTGAAAAAATTTGAAATATATTTTTTCGCAATTACTCAAAACGATAGAAAGTTAGACGAAAAAATTCCTATCAAAAATTGTAGAGCTTCACATTTTACATAAAAATTGTTTCCACACTTTTTCCTGCCTTGCAAATTAAATGAGGGCAGTTTTAGGTTTAAGGGATGACCGTAAATTTAAAAAAAATCGTAAGAAGTAGAAAAATAAACAGATTAAATTTTTTGAACTGCGGAAAAAATGTAATCTTCAATTCTAGAGTAGGTACGGATTTTATATAGGCATATATTGGTATATATAATATGTCCCCCTAAGTTGCAATCATATGGAAAACTTTTTTATTATTAATTTTAGGAAAAAAAGTTATTCTTCATAAAAAGTTCTGCATTATCTTGGATCTTGGATGAGAGAGCAAAAATCAAAGCACCTATCATAATCCCTTTCTTGTAATGTGTGTACGATTTTTGGTTTGTATTTATTTAGTGTTAAAATTCTTGCCACTGTATTTTTACTTACATTTTGTTGTAACAACGACTTTCTTTTGGGCAATGACAATTTTGGATTTGCTACAACAGACAGTATGACATCAAACTGCGTATTCTCATCAGCAACTATTTTTCGACGTTTTCCATTAAAATTATTTTTAATACTTCCAGTTCTTCTAAATTTATTTACTATTTTCGTTACAGTTGATTGGGTTATTTTTTTATTGGAATGTCTATTATTGAAAATATTTGCTGCTTCTCTATGCGTTTTATAGTAATCTCCCACAAACAAAACAATTTCTATTTACTCTTCATCAGTTAATAACGCTACTGTTTTTACGTGTCTTATAAATTCTAACGCGGTTTGAAATTTACTGTCAACATTTCCTTCTATGAACAAAATATTCATTTGTTAGTGCATAGATTACATGTAACTACAGTTAAATTTGCATTATTGTAGACATGCGTCGAAATTATTCATATTTTGATTTAAACGTAGGTGTATAGTAGAAAACCGAAATTTATATATCATATAGGTAGACACACTTAGTATTTTATGAAATTTTATGTTCTTGGGTTATAAGGTTATAAATAAAATAAACTAAATATAGTCTAAATTACTTGACGTTTCGCTCCTTGTTTGGAGCTTTTTCAAAAAGATTTGATTTCAAGTCTCGATGGAATAAAATATTTAGAATGAATATAAAATTTGGAATGTGTATAAAACTATACTTAACATATTATATAAAAACAAGTATATAACTTCACGATATAAGAGTGAAATCAAAAGTTTCTATCTTTTTTATTTTATTTTTGGTTGTATGTACTTTGGTTAATAAATCCATTACACAATTAAGTTATGGTAGATTTGACTAACTTTTTTTATATCTTGTTTATCGTTCACTACATTTTTTCTTTTTTTATATGTATCATTTCTTTGAATGTTAATTTGTGGTTATTAGAATCTAGTGCTAGTATTTTTGTATTATTGAAGTTAAACTCATATTTTTCAGTTGTTTCGTGTTTATGTAGGGCGGTGGACGCATGTATTGTGTATTTGTGACCATTTAGACGATTTTCTTGTGTTTGTTGTCATACCTACACATTTTTTTGGATAATTATAACATGGTACAGATTATACTACGCTAGATTTTTTTTGGTTTTAATTTGGCTTTTAAGTTTAGTGAACAATGGTGATATAGTATTTTGAGTTTTGTGACATACGTTATTGTTGTGTTTGAATAAAACGAGTTTTAGTTATTCTGAGAGTTGGTTTGTATATGGTATTGATATGTATATGTTTTGATTTATTTGAGTTTGTAATTGGTTATTTTTGTTATTATCGTAAAAGACGTAAGTGCGTTGTTCAAAAATTTCTTCTGTTTTATATTGGGTAGTGATTGTTTTTGACATGTTTTAGGACTTCTGGACGATATTCTGGTGAAGTAAGTTTTATAGCTCTGCATGTCTGGATTTAATTCCGTAATTCTATCATTTTATCAGTAAACTTGTTTTTATATCAGTTAAGTATCGTTTTATACACATTCCAAATTTAATATTTATTCTAAATATTTTATTTTATCGAGACATGAAAGAAAATCTTTTTGAAAAAGCTCCGAACAAGGAGCGAGTAATTTAGACGATATTTAGGCTATTTTATTTATAACCTTAACCCAAGAACATAAAATTGAAAATTATTTATAAGTATATATACAGGGTGCGGCAGATAAACGGGCAATTAGAAATTTCTCGAAAACTAAAGGTATCTGAATTATTAAAATTGGCATGAAGGAGTTTTGAATAATGAGCTATTTAATGAAAATATTGCCGTCACCATTCTACTTCCGGATATACCGGAAGTTGCACATAACTTTGTAATTTTTAATGAAAGATCCTGTATAATTTTCAATTTTAGAAATATTTACGTTATTCTGAACATTTTTTTGTTAATACTTCCCTATACCTATTTTGAACCGTTTTTGAGTTGTAATGTTTTTTATATGAAAATTATACTTTTTTACCATGTACATAAAATTCAATATCCTCTAATGTAATTTGAATAAACATTTAAATTTCTTAGGAACTATTTACCACATACCGCTTTATCGTTTACACTGTGAAGTTACCTTTTTCATTGTACAGGGTGCTGTCAAAATTGGAATAAAAACGGAATCTACAATCTTATTTCTGTCTTTCAAATGGACACCCTGTATGTGATTATTTATTTTAGAAGAATACGTTGCCCACTATCGATATCTATTACTATTCTCTATACCTATCTCCTGCAGTTTTCAAATAAATCAGCTTTATACATTTTTGTCACAAAAAATTAATTTTTTTATAGGCTTATTTAATTACATTAGAGGATATTGAATTTTCGGTACATGGTAAAAAGGTGTAATTTTCATATAAAAAACATTACAACTCAAAAATGGTTCAAAATAGGTATAGGAAAGTATTAACAAAAAATGTTCAGAATAACGTAAATATTTCTAAAATTGAAAAATATACAGGGTCTTTCATTAAAAATTACAAAGTTATGTGCAACTTTCGGTACAACCGGAAGTAGAATGGTGACGGCAATATTTTCATTAAATAGCTCATTATTCAAAACCCCTTCATGCCAATTTTCATAATTCAGATACCTTTAGTTCTCGAGATATTTCTAATTGACCGTTTGTCTGCGGCACCCTGTATATATATATGCATGTCCACGGTTAACACTCTATTTCAGTAGCCCTTTACTTTGCGTGAATTACCCATGAATCTCTTTGTTGTTGTTATATATATATATATATATATATATACTAATATATAATAAATTAAAATTTCAAAATACGAGGTGTGTCTATATGATATATAAATTTCGGTTTTCTACTATATACCTAAGTATAAATCAAAATAATAATAATTTCGACATACCTATCAGCCTGACCGTTCTTCGAAGAGGACAACAACTTCTTCCCTGGCTAATACCACGCAGAATATTGAATTACATCCCCTTCGAAGAACGTGACGTCGATCAACTCTTTTCTCGATACAGAAATCTAAGATGATTCGCAACTGCAAGGAGAAGGGCAAGTTCGCTGACCGGTTTCGACCTTCTTGGGTCTCTTCAAGAGCACCGTAACGCCTTCTAGTTCGGAGTCCCTAATCCAAACTGAAGATTCCACCTTCCGACAACATCTATTTGGCCTGTGTGGTTAGACACTTACGAGAAGTAGTCACAGCTGGCGCCCTCTTCACATTCAATTGCGAACCACCACCTCAGATAATTATTATCCGTATAAGTCGAATGAAATAAATTGAATTAAAACTTCACAAAAATACGAGGTGTGTCTATATGAAAAATAAAAATAAATTTCGGTTTTCTACTGCACCTACATTTTGGTCAAAATTTCAATAATTTCGACATTATACCCTGACCGTTCTTCGAATAGAAAAACAGTTACTTTCCTGGCTAATACCCCGCAGAATATTGAATTACATTCCCTTCGAAGGTATATATATATATATATATATATATATATATATATATACATATATATATATTTCCAATTTTCTTGGGCATCAGGTTATAAACGTAAAATCTGTATCAATTTATGTTTTTATTGACGTTTGGCTCTCTAATTCGGAGCATTTTCAAAAATTTAATACATTGATGTTTAGCAATAAATTGAAAACGATTGAAAGATTAAAATGGAATGTACACACACAGGCGACAAAAACTGGTAACTAATAAGATAATTTCAAAAACAATAAAATCGAAAGTACCTGCCTTAGAAACAACTCTTTACAATATACAAGGGACATACAATAAGTTGATGTTATTATTATAATAAATTATAATATATCTGGCTTAGGTTTTTGATATCTTGTTTATCGTTTACTGCATTATTCTCTTTTTTATATGTCTCATTTCTTTTATTGTTAGTTTTTTGTAATTAGAATCTTGGTTTATTATTTTAGTATTATTAAAGTCAAATTTATGTTTTTCATTTTTCTCATGTTTATGAAGCGCAGTGGATGCGTTTGTTGTATATTTATGACCATTAAGTCTATTTTCAAGATGTTGGGTTGTCATACCTATATATTTCTTGGGACAGTCTAAACATTGGTATAGAATATATGACGTTAGATTTTTTTGAAGCATTTATTTGACTTTTTAATTTGGAGAACAATGGTACAATAATTTTCATCCAAAGCTTCAATTCACAATAGAAACAGAACAAAACAATACCATAAATTTTCTGGACATGACACTCATTAAAACTAGACAAAATAAAATTACAACAAAACATTTTATTAAAGAAACAGCATCCGGTCGTTTCTTGAATTACCACTCCCACCATCCTAATTCCCAAAAAAACAGCGTAATCATAGGATTAGTAGATAGAGCCATCACACTTACATCACCTGAATATCGTCCAGAAATTGTATATCAAACAAAAACAATATTACAAAACAATCACTATCCATCCAAACATATTGACAGAATTATTAAACAACGCACACATAAATATTACAATAGTCAAATCCAATCAACACAAACCAATACACTATCCCCTCTTACATACATCGCAATGCCATACACAAATCAACTATCAGAAAAACTAAATTATATATTATCTAAACATAACATGAAAGTTTGTCATAAAGCACAAAATACACTATCACCATTGTTCTCCAAATTAAAAAGTCAAATAAATGCTTCAAAAAAATCTAACGTCATATATTCTAAACCATGTTTAGACTGTTCCAAAAAATATATAGATATGACAACCCAACATCTTGAAAATAGACTTAATGGCCATAAATATACAAAAAACGCCTTCACTGCGCTTCATAAACATGAGAAAAATGAAAAACATAAATTTGACTTTAATAATACTAAAATAATAAACCAAGATTCTAATTACAAAAAACTAACAATAAAAGAAATGATACATATAAAAAAAGAGAACAATGCAGTAAACGATGAACAAGATATCAAAAACCTAAGCCAGATATATTATAATTTATTATAATAATAACATCAACTTATTGTATGTCCCTTGTATATTGTAAGGAGTTGTTTCTAAGGCAGGTAGTTTCGATTTTATTGTTTTTGAAATTATTTTATTAGTTACCAGTTTTTGTCGTCTGTGTGTGTACATTCCATTTTAATCTTTCAATCGTTTTCAATTTATTGCTAAACATCAATGTATTAAATTTTTGAAAATGCTCCGAATTAGAGAGCGAAACGTCAATAAAAACATAAATTGATACAGAATTTACGTTTATAACCTGATGCCCAAGAAAAATGGAAATAAAATTATATATAAGGTTAAAGAAAAACAAATAATTTATATATATATATATATATATATATATACCCAGATAGCACCAGATAGCACCAGATATCCATGGGATGTTCTAACAGTCTTCGATTTGGAAGATATATATCCAAATGTTATAGGGTTATTCTGGGGATATCTAGAATATCTGTGGGTACACCTAAATCGAATATTCAATGTAAGCCCAGTTGGAATATCCTCAGATTATTCTTTTTAGAATATTCGAATCAAATAGTTCTAAGAATATTCTATGATTATTTGATTTTTGTTCAAACGCTCTTTCTGTTCCATGGACAAGCGTCAGTAGTTGCAGTCACAGTTGTAGTTGACAGTTGACGGTAACGACCAGTGAAAAATGGCGGTTCGACCATCTTATATAGGTTATCAGAGACAACACACATGTTATTGTTATTGGTGAAATAGTAGTAGTATGATTAATTATTTTTGATCGTTAATTAATTAGTCAATTTTTTGCCACTGTGAAGTTGTTTAAATATGTTTCTACGGTGTATTCTATACTACGGGTGGAACTAATACATACGACCTCGCGCATCAAAACAGGTCCGTTTTATTGTATTTTTTTTATTTCTGTTGATTTATCATTGCATTTTTTAGAAAATTATTGGTTTGCTGCTAAAACTCCCAATAAATGATGAAGGCAAAGTATGAAGAAGTTGAGTCAGCTTTGCTGAACAAAGAATCCCATGAATGTTTTGTAAGTTGAACATTCAATATTATATTCAAATCAAAATGAAACTGCCTCTAAATATTGGAGTATTTATGTATTACTGTTTATATTTTAGTGCATGAAAATATTAAAATAATTGTGGATTTCATAAATTTTATTTTCTCAGGTAGTTTCATGTAATTATGTTACTGAGTTGTATGCTATGAGTTCCTTAATCAAATTACCTATAGTTACCTCTATTCTATTATTAATTGGGATTGACTAGAAATCTCTACAAAACTGGTAATCTGATCATTCAAAGTAAAATTTGTAAATAAGAGTTATTGCTGGTTAATTGTCTAGTTTCAGGCATATGCAGATATACTCTGTTCACACAGATGAAAGTGGTCTTATCTTTTTGTTCGTTTGTTATAACTTTGCTTATAAACTTTAATTGTTCAATTTTTAAAACTTATGAGATTAACTTCCAAATTAATACAATTTTAGGTTGTACCTCTGGCAAGATTGGAAGGTTCTTATTTGCAACAATATATTAAACGATTCTTGCAAAAAATCCTGACAGAGTATTTAATGGAGGGCTACAGTATGGATGGATAAAAAGGGAAAAATGCTATGGCAAAACAGAGCTCTTTGAACCAGTAGTAGGTATAATCATGTTATTTTTTGGAATGTACATGTAAATTAATTTAATATATCATGTATAAGAAACAAATAACTTCTAATCACTATTTTGTTTGGAATATTTTGATTTTTACTTGTCTTCTACAAGACTTATTTTTTAAATTACATGTTTGATGTTTAACTTCATCTTTTAAGTTTCAGTTTCTGGGATTATATTTTGATTGTTATACATACATACACAAAAATCACAGTAGAATAGAAATTGCTTATCAACAAAAAATATAATTATTTTAATGTTTCAGATGCCGTCCAAAAGTTGGACAAGAACATAACAAACAAAGAAGTTGAATTGAGAACAGGAATTTTCTTAGCCAAAAGTAAGGAACGGCTGAAATCGGTTTCAAAAAGTTGAGTATGGAGGAAGTCAGTGAATTTTGTAATCTCGGTTTTCAAAATTATGTTAGTTTCAGTTATGTTATGAGGTACATTTTATATTTATGTATGAATAAATTAAGTTGAACTCAATGTTTCCCGTACTTTAATTTTTTCAAGTAAAATTATTTTTTCCTATATATATAATTCGAAATGTTGTAAGATTCCTTAGATATTCGTAAGATATATACCAGGGAACACTGGATCATGGTACTCCCCCTTTTCTCCTTTAGTTTCAGAGAATATTTATTTAAATTTGGGACATCCCGTTTGCTTACTGAAGAACACTTATGTACATATCAATTATTATTTTCCGCTTCCACAGGGAGTGATACCAACTTCCGATTTTCAAATGGAACACTCTGTATATTATTATATGGTCGGTTAGTGATGATTCCAAGGAATCCAAGGATACCAGGTTTGATGGTGATATCTCCAAAAACTACGGAGAGATATCGCCAATTAATTTTCGCATAATCTCCATAAGTACGAGAGAGAAGCTTTCCCTGGCGGGTAATTCTATTCTCTCTCACACTAATGGAGCTTCTGGTTAAAATAATTGGCCATATTGAACGAAAGTTGGTGTCACTCCCGGAATTGATATGTGCAATACTGTCGTTCATTAAGTATGCAGGATCTCCCAAATTTCAATCAATTATCTTTGAAACTAAAGATGAAAAGGGAGGAGTACTATGATTCAGTGTCACCCGCTCAACAGGTTTTGCTATATACGTATACGTTCCACAGATATCCTTATAATATTCCTAATATTACTTGGATATTTGTAGAATATGCCTAATGGAATGTTCTATGAATATTCTGGACTATCTTGCTATATACATTCAACAGATATCCTCAGAATATTTTAGAATATTCCTTGGAAATATTTATAGAATATTCATAGAATATTAAAATTTCCCATTTCATGGTCCATAGAATATTCGAGAAAGGATATAAATATTTAAAGTGGGTCTATAGAATAATACAATATCCGAAAACGAATATTTTTAGTACGTCCATTGAATATCGAATATCTAGTGCTATCTGGGTATATATATATATATATATATATATATATATATATATATACAGTGGAAATATTTTGTGAGGGTGCAGCAATTGTCTTCAAAATCAAACTCTTTTTAATTTAATTTATTGAGAGCTTTCGTAATAGTTTTATTACGTCATCAGTCAATATAAAACATATTGTATAAATACATATGAAAAATCAAAAAAGGGGCACTTACATTCAACGAGCATAAAATATAAATTAAAATCCAGACAACCAGAGAAAAATGTACATACTCGTATATAGGTTTGTGACTTGTAAAGTTATTGTCAATATGGAGTTGACAAATAAGTGATGTAACGAAAGTGTTCGTGTAAAAGGTTGAACTAAGATATTCATGAAAAATTATGAGATCTGTAATATTTTTCTTTAAATTGTTTACATAAGGAATGTAAAAAATAGATTGAACAAAAAAGCGATTTTCTAAATTTATGTATTATTTACTCTACTATTCTGGACATTGAAACAAAATTGAATAAATAGAATCACAGATCTTATAATCGTTTAGATATTGTTCTTGATGAAGAAATTAGAGTTACCAGAGTGCGTAGAAATCTGTTGCACTGTTTTCTTTCCCAACTTGCTGTGTAATCACCTTCTACTATTGATGTTCTTTTTGTAAGAAAATTGAGGAATCCAAAATATTGTGTAAGAGGTCAACCTATCCCGAATCTTTAAATGTTTCTAACTCTAAAACTCCTATGTTAGGAAATAAGTTTGTTCCCAGGCAACATTTTAAAAGAGTTGTTGCGGTCGCCCCCAAAGGTTCTCCTTTCATTTGTTGGAATTGCGATAAGCCCGGTCATAATTTTAAACAATGTTTTGCTAACAAAACCATCCTTTGTTTCGGTTGTGGCAGTAAAAATGTAAAGAAGTCAAATTGTGCAATTCAAAACACTAGTTTCGGACTGTTTGCAATCAGCTGGCTTCTGCTCGCAGTCAAAATTAATTCGGAAATCAGACAGCCCCTTTATCAAAAACTTTCAAATCAGTAAAAAACCAATAACTTCATTATCTGAATGGGAAAAACAATTGGCTTTTGTTAAAGAATTTTTAAGTAAAGTATCTAATTAAGCTTCTAATTCTTCTCCTTCTCCAACTCCTTCTAAGCCTATCCTTGAGATAATTTCATGTCCTTCATTTGTCAAAAAATATTTTTGACGATAGATTATACTTTAGTATTTTGAGAATGAGAATGTCTTAGCATTAGTTGGTAGTGGTGCTAGTTCTTCTGTTGTTGGAAACCAAGCCTTACATTTACTCCATACTTTGAAGTTCCCTATTGAATATGATAAATATTTAACTGTTTTCACTGCGCATGGTATTTCGCAGCAGAGTTTACGTATCGTTTCTATTCCTGTCTCCTTAGATAACACTTCTCTTGTCATGAAAATGCTCATTATCCCTTCGATTACACATTTTGTGGTCTTACGTATAGAGTTTTCGAAAAATTTAAGATTGATATAAATGTCCATTCTTTATCTTGGTAGAACCCATTTGATTCAGCATGATATTGAAACTGCTGATGCTAAAAGTCTGTCTATCAAAGACAATTTCCACTATCTCCAAAAATGTGAGGTTATTTATAGGAAGAAATTGATGAATGATTAAGACTGAAAAACATACGTCCTTCCAACTTTCCATGGATTTCTCCTTGTTTTTTAGTGCCGAAAAAGGGTGATGAAGGTTATTGGAAAGTCTTAGATAGCAGCAAACTATATCCTATGCATCAGATTGATACTATTTCAAATGAACTTCGAGATGCACAGTTCCTTACCTCCACCGATGTAAAGAAAGCTTTCCTTCAAGTTCCGTTAACGGAATCCTTTGTTCCAAGCTTTTCTTCAAGTTCCGTTAACGGAATCCTTTGTTCCAAAAACAGCTTTTTCTTTATATGCGCTAGGTAGTTTTGAGCATACCACGATGCCCTTTGAGTTAAAAAATGCTCCTAAGATCTTGGCACGTTTAACGGATAGACTTTTCGATCCTTCAAATATTCCTTGCTTATGGTGTCTTGATGAAATACCTAATAAGTAGCCACTCCCACGTTTGACTTACATATTGAAGTTTTGGATAAGTTGCATCGCCGCTTGAAAGAAGCTAATTTGACCATTAATCTAGACAAATGTGAAATTTGTAATGCTTCCTTAAAATATCTAGGTTACGTTGTTGATGATAAAGGTTTGAGAACTGATCCTGAAAAGGTATCAGCAATATTGAATTACCCTGTTCCGAAAAATAGTACAGAAATTAAAAGGTTGATAGGTTTAATAGGTTGGTATCGTAGATTTCTAAAAGATTTCTCTTCTATTTGTTCTCCTATTACTGATCTTCCTAAAGGTAGGAAGAAATGCAACTATCGTTTGGACGGCAGAAGAAGAGAAGGCTTTTCCTAGTTTGATTTTAGTATCAAACATAAGAAAGGTTCTGCTATATTGGTCAGCTACGCTTTATCTCGTGGTATAATCTCAGAAATTTCTGTTTAAGATGTATGAAAATTTGAACCTGATAATTGGTATATTTCTATGATTAATAAAGTTGCTATAGTAGCCCTAATAAATTTCTCTGCTTCAAGGTGAATAACGGTGTCCTATATAAACATATTTTTTCTTCTTATATTATTTCCAGTAATCTTTCTGATTGGACAATAGTTGTCACTACAAAAAACCGTATAGAGGTTTTGAAGTTGTGCCATGACGAGGCTGGATGTCAATTGGATATTTCTAAAACTATTGCCCGTATTAGTGAACTTTATTATTGACAGAAACTAAGAAAAGATGTTTATCATTATGTTCTTAAGTGTACCGTATGTTCTGCTTCTAAAAGCTGGTATAAGGGACTTTTACAAAAATATTAATTTTCCTTTTCAATGGATTTCAGCTGATCTAATTGATCCATACCACAAAACACCCCCAAGGCCCCCCGATCTAAACTGGGCAATAGTTATGTTTTAGTTGTAATGGATTGGTTTACGAAATTCTGCCTTGTTCACCCTATGGAAAAAGCCATTTCTAGAATTGTAATTTTTTTAGAAAATCAGGTCTTTTCTATTTATCGAGTCCCACAAGTCTTTTCGCTGGACAATGGTAATCAGTTCATTAGTGGTGAATTTCAAACCCTTATGGATAAATATAAAGTTCACATCTTTTATAACGCCAATTATCATCCTCAATCTAATCATACAGAGAGGACAAATAAAAAAAATTTTACCGCGATTCGTTGCTTTATTCATGATAGTTATGACAGTTCGGATACAAAAATTCATGTCGCTCAAGCAATCCGTACTTCTCGTCATGACATTACAGGTTATTGTCCCACTTTTTTGATTTTTGTTAGAAATATTCCTCTATCTGATAATGCTAATAATTCTTCAACTATTTCAGATAAACTACATCGTATTGATGATATTCAGACATCACCAAAGTTATATGTTGATGTTAGGAAAAAATTGAAAGATGCCAATGACCGCAATGCCAGGTATTATAATTTGTGTAAGAGAGATTTAGAGTTTCGTATCGGTGACAGATTATGCAAAAGGAATTTTAATTTATGGTCCAAAGCCAATAAATTTGCATCTAAATTCGCTCCGAAATATGTTCCGTGTATATTGTCAATAAAGTCGCTTCTAACTTAGATAACAATTTAAAGGATTTGAAGAGTAAAAATCTTGGTAAGTTTCATGTTTCTTATCTTAAAAAAGATTTTACAAATTTTCATACTAATTTACTAGAGTCTGACAATGATGACGTTGACGGTTAAGGCTGATGTTCTTATGTTTTTATATGGTAGCAGGTAGTTTTTCTTTTCAATTCCCTTTCATTTCCAGCAAGAAATGCAAGCCTTGAGTCTCTTGCCCTTGTTTTCCTGTCTTTTCCAGTAACATTTTATTCCGTCCCAATCCTTCGAATTCATGATACATTAATGATTAAATGAGCTCTTGGTTAATATTTTGCGTCGTAGGTGGATATATTTGTCTTGTTTAGTATATCTTCTAAACCCATACATATTTTGTAGTTATATCTAAAATTGTTCTGTTGAAATCACTTCTGAATCCATCCATCCCTTGTAGTTATGTTGATGAGTTCAACAACTTTATTGTATATTGGGATTACCTTTGGTGGATATTCGTTTGTGAAGCAGCTAGATATATTGTTGCATAATATATCCGTGGAATTATCCTAGGTAGGTATTCCGGTTCATACATTACTTTCCTTTACCTATCGTTCCTCTGTCTTCGTATGTCGGAGGTATTAGTTTACAGCGCCAGTGAATTGTCACAGTATCGTTTAAAGGTTCTTTCATTCTTTGTTCCCAACAACCTGGAGTATTTAGATACATATCTCGTCAACTGAATGTTTAGGTTATTAAAATTTTAGCAATATCGTTTGTCTTATTTAATAACTTATCTAACTCTGTAACAACTTTACATTTACCCCCTCTTTGAGTCTTCCAGTAGAAGTTATTTTATTTATTATTGGCTTAGAGTTGTTCATGTAATATTTTGACATATCGTTCAGACAAATCTGGTCGAAATATTATGCTTGTGGCAAGCAATAGTCAAAATACCCTTAGATGTCTTATCATTTTGGTATACATTCGTAGATGCATCTGATGGATTAAATTAATTGGACTCGTTTTTTTGAGGATGCTGCCTCTACTTAATTGTGAAGTTTTGTTTATTATTCTTTGGATAGTTATTACAGACCCGGATAATTCTTGTTAAAATATTATTGAGTTATGGATTGAGACATTTTTATTCTTAGGTGTCTTATTATTTTGGAGATACATTTGTAGATGTATTTTCTTCTTTGAATTTCAGAACATATATTTTTGAGACTGGTTCCACAATTTCATTCAGTTGTCTTATTATTGGTGGTTATTTGGGAACAAGATAATTCCTTGTTCTTCATTTCTTTTGTCAGAAATGTGTAGTCACAGTTGGCATAGTCAATTTATTTTGGTTTTCCAAACCTTCCCCTTATTAACCCGTTTAGATTTTTTTAATAGTAACTTGTAAAAGTCTGCACGATGACTTTTCAAATTGTTTATCTTAGATTGTTCAATTTTCGAATGTGGCCGATTCGTTTCAATATTTTTTATTATTACGCTGGGTGTACTATCAGCGGACATAATTTTTTGGCCACTAGTCATCTATAGTGGATGCTTTTCGATTTGCGGTCATTTTAGTGTAGCTTCAGATTAGCTCACTACTTAACCCTAAGTCGTTGACTTGTTTAACGTATTAATTTTTAAGTTTCAGCCTTTTAGTAAAAAAGGATAAACTTAGTGTAGCTTTGGATTAGCACACTACTTGATCCCGTCGTTGACTTGTTTTGAGTATTTAGCTCTTGTATTTTCTTTGGAAAAATAAGGGATAGTTTTAGCATCGCTCTATGAGCACATTTTTTATCCTCAAGCCTTTCACTTGTTTCACTTATTTTGTAAGTTAAATGAGTTGTTGCTCAAGCTAATTACACATTTTTTATCGTGTCGCTCATATTTTAGGGAGAGGGGAGTCCATGTGTCTTCTGCACATGCATTCTTACCTATTTTGTATTACTATCTATAGTTCATATCATTGTTTCTCATTAAACTGAATATTTAGTATTTATTTCTAATGTCAGAACATACCTTATAGTCTGAAAAAAATGTTTTCTTCAAAAAGTTCTTTTGGCAAGATATCGTGGTGTAACGAGTATCCTACCTTTCGGGTAGTCTATCTCGTTGACTTTGTACAAACTGGCCTATTATTATATTGGTACCAACTTAATTTTTAAAAACAGTTGACTGTATTCTGATAATATAATCTGATAAGGATTTGTATAAAAGGTAAATATTGAGTCGATTCGATCTGTTCATTCTGCCTATGATCCAACAGTCTAGTAGTAGTAGTAGTATTTGCGAGTCAAGAAGTTAATTAGTTAAATTAATTTAAAGTTTAGTGAACATCCATAAATATATTAAGGTATATCATTTGGTCATTATTTCTTTTGTAATTCTAAAATTTATAAATTTCTTTTATCTAGTAAGTTTTTTTGCTTTCAACAATATTTTCTTGTGATATTTTATTCAATGAACATTTTGTAAGTAATTATTCCTGTTTTAAATGGACAAAACTAATTCCCAGACAGCTCACAATATCCAATAGACATCCACATGATATCCTTTATGGATATCCTGTATATCCACTGGATATAGATGGATAGTCTAAAGACACAATGGATATCCATATGCCCGCTTAGGTATGTCTAGAATATATGTGATATCTTATGGATGTCTTTGGAGATATCTACTGGATACCTCGTTAATATCTCATGGATATCCTATGTTCACATTTCGTATATCCAATTAACATCGCATGGATATTAATAGGCTAATTTATATTCACATTTGGTATATCCTTCCTCCTCAAACATGAAAATCTGAGAATATATGACTAGTACTTACTGGTGGAAATACAACGTGGTCCATCAAAAACAATGCAAACCAAAAGTTTTTTATGTCTACAGATCTGGAATAAAATTAACAGAAAATAGTTTATGCAGTCAACCGGTACAAAATATAATAGATATACAGGGTGGATAGTCTAGTATTTAAGTGGACGACTGTAGAATGTTGTGGTCTAGTGAAAAAGTTTCAAATAGAGGAAGGAACCCAAATTTGAGACACTTTTTTTGTAAATTCGAAAAAAAAATCATCATTGAACAAATTTTTATTATTATTGTACAAAATCGTTTGCTTAATGTATTAACAAAACATCGTAATAAAGAATCTACTGAAGTTATTTAACTTGAAGTTTGTTTTTGTCAATTTTCCCATAAAATAATAGGTTGCCTGATTTGAGACACGCTGATGTCCCAATTTGAGACAAATTTCCTAATTTGGGATACTACTAAAAAAACCCGTTTCTTCGCTGAAAGAACATATAAAATTAGCATCTTCATGGGCCCATCTGCCACATTTTGCCCATAGCTCGTCATGCTTGTCCTCGGAAAATCTTCCGGAACAAAATAAACATTCAGTATCAGTTCCTTCGGATTCGTCTGAAGAGGCATTAGCCAATATAATACTGCTGTTGCTTTCTGAGCTTGACCTAGAAGAAACCCGGCGTTTTTTTCTCTTCTGCTCTAACCCCGAAGTGGAAGGTTGGCCGTTTTTTAAAACTGCTGATTTCTGTTTTCTTACAATTGCAGTAAACTTTTTTACCAGTTTCTTTGATTGTTTTTCTTTTGGTTCTAACTCTTCACTGATGTTTTTTAGGTATAGTATTTTTCCCTTTTTTTTTCTATAATACCTTGTAATTCTTCTTTGTAAGTTTCCCAGCCCTAACATTCACCTTAGTTTCTCTGGTTTTGTATTCAGGCAGAGGACAAATATTCGTGAGAGAAAAATATTCTCTCTGAGGCTTATTTGCTGAGGATGGACTTGGTGTACGTTCATTTCTTTCTGGCGTTGGTAGAGCCATTGCTTCATTTTCATTTTGGTTGTTCAGATGATCTTCCTGATGATTTGATTTTTCGAAGAGGTGTTCTTCTTGATGGCCTGTTTTGTTTTCCATTACATTATGCACGCCAAAATCACGGTCTCTGAAGGTGTTTCTATTCAAAGGAACTAGTCCCATTTTTCTAAAACCATTGCACAAAAGCCGAGGTAAAACCTATTTCACATTTTCACACCATGCTATTATACATTGTATAAATATACAAAACGCTTTTAATGTAGGTAATCAATCATAAATATCAATAAAATAACAATATTCAGAATTAAGGTAAGAAACATATACATATCTTATTTTTTCAAAATCCAAACTAGCGATAAAAAATAACCAACCACTTTTGCACGTTTCTAATACTATGATAACCTACAACTTGACAACAAAAATAACGAGGCTAAATCAAACGGTCAAACGCGGCATCGACCAATGAGAGAACAGATACCATTGTGTTTGGTTGGTTGCATAGTTTTGCGGGTATGTAATATGGAAATATACTGATTATGGATCATTCTATTGTATTATATCATTAAACGTTAAGTCATGAGATATTTGTTGTGTGTTAAGAGCACGTTTTATGCCGTATTCGTATTGTTGATTAAACTCAGCATAGTCTGTTAACTCAATTTAGGTATATTATCTTTTTTCAATTCACGTCTTGAATAGAACCAAAAATACATTGAGCACATACAAAAAATGCGACAGAAAATAATAATTGATATCCATGGATATACAATGGATATAATATCAGGAGATTAAGACATTTATGCATTGAAGGTATTATGTGTTAAAACTTCCTTCTGAATCATTTTTTATGTGATTATTCAATATATTGTCAGTAAAATAGAAAATATTTTTTTTCATATCTATGAAATATATTCAGTGGATACCCATTAGATATCTTACGTGGACTGGATATTCAGTGAATATTGGGCTATCCAGTGGATATCTAGTGGATATTGTGTGCTGTCTGGGTTTAGTACCGTTCATTTTAAATGTATTTCATTCAAATGAAGAATTCATTTTTTCAAATTATTATGTTATTTTGCGCTTTTTGTAATACCAAATGAAAACGAATAGCTTAATCTTGAGTTCCTGAATTAATTAAATTTTTTGTAGGCCATATCAAAATTTTTCCGGAATTTTGGGATCCTCGACATTTTTGTGATTCAGAGTTATATCCAATATTATCTGAATTCTGGAGCCTGTCAATTATTGAGATTTGGAGTTCTCGATACTACAGACAATGTGAATTTTCTGGACCGTGCTGGGTTCCTCAGCATCACTCAAGGAAAGCTAGCTGAGTCGTTATATTTTTTTACTAGATGTTTCGTCGCTCTTCGTTTCAGAATTTGTAAATTGATAACCTATTTCTTTGTATTTTTATTTATAACCTATTATTTCTAGATTTATTACGTTCTTCTATTACATTGTATTTTAATCTCATTTTCATTTGTAAAAGATTTGCTGTAGTGGTTTTGTACATTTAGGTACCATCAATATATAAAATAATAAATATACTGTTGCCCATAATTAATGTAATGCTCCTTTACTAACCAACCTGGAATCGTTAAGGTTGAGAACCAACCCTGCTAAGCTAGTATTCTTGACTACTAAGGGCATTATAATAATAAAACGACAATTTTGAAACTGGCTTTTATTCGTTTTTGGATTCGCAGTGCAAGCGCCGGTACAAATAATTTGTATTAGTCTGGGCACTTAAGGTACACAATAAAAGTTATATTGATAGTTCAGATACCATGTTTACATTTCTAATAATATTTACAACATCCCCCCGCTTAAAAAGTTACTAGGTATATACATATTTACAGATCATAGGGATATCTAGCAGGCACTTTAATTTTTCTGCTAAACCTACTAGTATAGAACGAGGAAGGTATGTTTACATTTACATTTGTTTCAACATTTTTATTGTCAAAGGTTTTATCCTCTTCGTCTTCAGAAGAATCAAAAAGGTTATATGTACGTGCATTGATCAAATTACAATGAACATTCTTGTTCACATTTTTTGATCTCTTAATAATATACTTTCTGTTTCTGTTAATTATCTTACCATAATGTAACAATTTAAATTTAAACGAGATTGGACTTTCATTTTCACCAATAATTTGTCCAGGAATGTTTTGTTTTGTTTTCATTTAATATAAACGACATTATTTTTATTTAACTTTCTCAACTTTTTGGAATGTGAGTCATAATAAGCTTTTTGTTTTTGCTGTTTTTCAAACAAAATCTTCCTGTACTGTTATTATTTATTTGTACAGGTTTTAAATATTTATTTGTTACTGGTAAGATGCTTTTTAAAGCTCTATTACACAATAGTTGATCTGGTGAATAAGAGTTGATATCTATTGGAGTGTTTCTTAATTCTAATAGACCTAAAAAGGGATCAGAATTTGACAAACAACATTTTTCACTGTTTGAATGTTTATTTCTACCAAACCATTTTATCCTGCATGCTTAGAGCTATGAGGTTATGTGTAGAAGATCCCATTCATGCGAAAAAGATTACAATTCAAATGTAGTTAATTCGGTACCACAATCTGATATTAATATCAGGCATTTCTTGCTTTGAAAAAATATTTTTTAATTGATATATAACTTCTTCTGAAGGTATATTCTTTAACCGTACCACTTCTGGGAATTTTGAATAGTAATCAATGAGAATTAAAAAGTATTTTTTATTTGGTTAAAAAATATCTAAACCAACTTTTTGCCAAGTTCTCTGAGGAATTTCATGTGGATGTAATGGTTCTTGTGTATTTGCTTTTGCTTAAGTTGCGCAAGCATCGCAATCAGCTATTACTTGGTCAATGTCACGTGACATACCGGGCCAAAAAAGTATTTCTCTAGCGCGATTTTTTTGTTTTTTCTTTACCCAGATGATTAATGTGTAATTTTTTCAAAATTTCTATTCTTAATTTTTTGGGAATTATAATTCTAGAATTTTTAAATAACAAGTCATTATGAAAAAAAATTTCTTCTTGAAAAGCAAAGTAAGTTTTTACACAATCTTTGACTTCATCTTTAATTTCAGGCCACCCATTTTTTTGTTAATTTTATGATTTCATCGTCCTTTTGCAATTCACTTTCTATATCTTCTGATTTCCTATCACTAAACTTTAAATTATTTTTTAGTTAAACAAACTTGTGATAACACATTATTTTCTAATTCATCAAAATTTAGATAATCAAATTCATTTTTTATACTCTCATCGTGAGCTATTGATAAAGCATCTGAGATAAACATTTAAGAACCTGGTTTATATTTTGATTTTATGTCATATTTTTCAAAACTAATCATCATTCGTTGTACCCTAGGCGGGCATAAGTTTAAGGGCTTTTTAAAAATATGTGACAGAGGTTTGTGGTCACTTTCCACTGTAACATCTTTATGACAAAAAACAAATTGATGAAAGCGTTCTAATCCAAACAAAACTGAGTAATTCACATTCTATCGGTGCCGAATTTTTTCGTGATTCAGTTAAAGCTTTTGACGCGAATTACTTTTTAATTTCGAAAACTATTTTTAAAAAACTTTATTTTTACAATATAATCAAAATGACAATGCTTTTGATATAATTACTTGAAAATATATCTACTGACTACTATCTTAATAATTAACTTTTTTATTATATATATATATATATATATATATATATATATATATATATATATATATATATATATGCTAACTCTGCATTTCTTATCTTATTTACTGTAACATAATATTCTTATTTATTTCTAGAAATTTCTCGTCCTATAACTCCTCCATCCCTAAGATCGAAAAATAATGGAGTTGCTTTTCGGTTTTGAGTTTGTTTCTTCCAATTCAATATTTTCTGTCTTGCTTCTTCTTGTTCTTCTTTTGCTTCTTCGGAATTTTCGTACGAACCAAAATATTATTATACTTATACAAATAATTATAATTATTGTCAATAATCCAATTGTTGTGTGCTGTTGTGGAATTTTTATTTCTTGAATAGGTTTTATCGTTTCGCAATTTTGTTGATTTCATATAATCCTTCGAAATCTATTTTAGTTAGTCAAGTTTGGCGAATTATATGTTAGAACTTGTAAAAATTTTTAATATAATTTCGGCAACATTATTGATTGATCTTGCAATTACTAGACGTACATTTTGTTAATATTTTTATCGCTGAATTTGTAATAATTAAAACCTCGTTATTAGTGACTTATTCTATTATAGTTTCGTGAAGGTGAGCATCGTTAGCATAAAAGTTCATAGGAGAATGGGCGTTTAATAATTGCATAGTACAGTTGTCTCTCGACTTCATCTCTTGTTGACAGTAATATTTGTCTTCTAACATCGGACACTCTTCTTTTATTGAAGTGACTTCTTCTGGAGTTTTTGCCAAGTAAGGTTGTAATGGGATAAATATTTTGTGGTTTTGGATAATGGGGTATAAGTGGTAAAATTCTGCAGTGGAATTCAGGATGTGTACATGGACAGCAAAAATTACTATATTACAATATTATTATTATTATTACTTAATTTGCTTTTGATCTTTGTCTTCTTTGGCTGGTAGTGTTTTAACTTTGTCCTCCAGGGTATACGTTTTGTTGTTATACAAACCTCTTACCATTGTGATATATTAATTCCTCTTCTTCTTTCTTATGAATGCAATTTCTCAACCCCTCTGCATTCTTCTTTTCCATCCTTAATATGAACTTTCACAACGGAGACCACTCTCTTATGGTACTTGTTGTCACGTTCATCCACTCAACTATTGGTTGGCATCATTGCCTGTCAATTTAATCCCTCCAAATTAGAAGAATTTGATATCAGTTTCCTGCCGGCTTTTGACAATAAAAAAGCACTCGTGTTCGTTTGTCTGCAAAATGGTGTTAGATGTTGGCTTTTTTAGTCATCTTATTGTGATTGTGCTATTTTAAACCTTTGTTAGTGAACTGTTTCATATTTTGAATGTCCGTAGTTTATTTTTATACAACATAATGGATTATAACCTCAATTCGGAGGTAAGTTCGCACCTGTTGCGATTTCTTCTATATTGTATCTTACTTATTAACTACAGTATCTTAATGCTGTTTTTTCCATTTCAGTATTCCTGATGATGAGGACAATCATCCTCGAAAGCTTGAAAATTTTCCGTTAAGAGTACACTTTTTCCGTTTCTCTTGCTGCATACCCCAATATTCTCCAGTTTTACACACATATATATATATATATATATATATATATGTGTATACATATATATATATATATATATATATGTATAAACCAAAAGGGTATTCTTGACGGTAGATAAATAAAAAATCTCTCAATATCTTAGGGATTCCGTCGTAAGTAGGCTGAATTAAACTCTTATTTACTACTCAACGTTTCGAAAAATTTTATTTTCTTTTTCAAGGCTGAAATATGGACATGTTGGTACATTTCATTAATTAACAATTTTTCTATACTTACGTGTAAAGTGAGTTAATAATTATTAATACAGTTCATATTCGGAACAACAAAAAAATATATTTTATATATAGATACTTTTTAAGTACTAATTCAAAAAGATCTTGTCGATTTGAAGGAACATTATATGTTTGTCAGAGTGTCACAGTTTGAGTGACAGTTGATGTGTTCAGCTTTATGACTTAAGAGACAGTCTTCATTATTAGTATCATGACTGGTCACTTAATCATGATACTATGAACAAAGGAAGTCCTATATATCATATATTCTCCCTTGTCAACGAGCGAAAGTTGTAAAGTATATTACTCTCACGAATTACCCCACTCAAATCTCACGATAACAAGAGTGAATGTAGTATACACACAACAACTCCGTTATAACTCATTAGTTATATAGATGTTTATATTTATAAGTTAGAAATATCTAGATCGAACATAAAAGTGATATTAAACTTAATAAACAATCATAGGTTTAATATCACTTTTATGTTCGGTCACCCTGTCTTTAAGTACTCTAGATGTCTGTCCATAATACACTTTGTCACAATTGTTACAAGAGATCTTATATAAACAATCATGCGCTTTGGCTGAACATAGTATAGAAACTAGGCATCATCCAAATTTTAATAACATCATGGTTATACATTCGGAATCCCACTATCACAAAAGATCCTGCCTAGAAATGTTTGAGACTGCCTTAGATGAAAAGTCACTAAATAAAAAGAGAGAAATTACCCATGTAAATTACACTTATGCATATCTCCTTTCATTTGACCAACAACATAAGAACAATCAAATTCTAGATATTTCTAACTTATAAATATAAACATCTATATAACTAATGAGTTATAACGGAGTTGTTGTGTATATACTACATTCACTCTTGTTATCGTGAGATTTGAGTGGGGTAATTAGTGAGAGTAATATACCTTACAACTTTCGCTCGTTGACAAGGGAGAATACATGATATATAGGACTTCCTTTGTTCATAGGATCATGATTAAGTGACAAGTCATGATACTAATAATGAAGACTGTCTCTTAAGTCATAAAGTTGAACACATCAACTGGGTTATGTCTCAACCAAAAAACTGTCACTCACGCAGTTACACTATGTTTTTCTGCTATATCTTCCACGGCATATTTCATAAAATGATGTTTGTATACATTTTCTATAGCTAATAGTCCCTTTTTATTAAATAATCTTCAAATTTAGTACTTTTTGTGGTTAACCAGTCAATAATTTCTTATTTTCTCCTACATGAAGTTTACTTTATGCGTCGACAATGATAGCTTGTGTTATTCATAAATAATACTGAATCACCCGGATGATATTTTATCATTTCACCAAAATAGTCTTCAAAAACATCCGAATTCATATCCTCGTGGTAATCTCCTGTATGGCACGACTGAAAGGTTAGCAAACCTTCTTTTAAAATCACTCTTCGCTTCCAATATGGATGATTATTAGTCTCTTCCCTTTACCTGAAGGCACCTTAATACCCGCTGACAGGCCTTCCATGAAAGCTAGGCGAGCACTGGTTATATTTTTGTCTTGACACATTTTTGGTACTATCTAACCTTCATTAATCCACGTCTCATCAAGATAAATAATTTTTTCTGCTCTGTACTGTTTCATACTTCTTAAGTATTTTCTTCACCAGCAAACAATTTCATCGCTTTCCAGTGCTTTACGGTTAAGCTTTTCACAGGTAAAATCCATATTTCTTAAAGTGATCCATGAAAGTTTTCTAGTTATCAACGGAATAGTGTGATCCTGGCAAAGCTCCATTAAAATTGTCTAGGGTGGGTATTTCTTTTTTAAAATAAAAAGCGTGAACTTTTCTTTGAATTATACTTTTGGTTTCTTCATCAAAGATTTTTACTGGTCTGCCTGGACTTTTCTTGGGAGGTTCCACTTGACCTGTTTTCTTGTACTGTAAAATTTGGGTAATCGTTTTTTATGCAATCATGTAGGAGAGATCGGGGTTGGTTGTGCCATTTTTTCTTAATTATTTTGTAAACTTTTAGTAAATAAAATTACATTATCAGTTTTTCCACAATTATTATGTTATTTTTTGGCAACTTAAAAATACTGAAACAATTAACCAAAGAGAAATACAAACAACACTATCAATAAAAAATATAAGTAATATCAAATGTCACAACTAACCCCATGTTGGGGTTGCTTGTGACACTGCTTTGGTTGGTTGTGACATGCTTGACTAGTTCATAAATCATCATCAGAATCGTAATTTTGATATATCAAAAATGAATCTTTGTCGGAGCATTCCTCATGAGCCTACTATTTGCATCCAGCACATTGAATCCATCTTTCCCGTGAACAAGAATTCCAGTACGGTTCACTACGCAGTAGACAAAAAGTGTCTGTTCCATTCTCAGAACTACACAACGAAACCCTGGTAGCAACCCATTTCGATGGCTTGTCGTTAGTTGATGATTTGCTTCTCTTAACACATAACTGTCTAGCTTTTTTCCTCAGTTCGTTGTCTTATTTTTTTTGTATTCTTCTTCTAATTGTTCTTTGTTGAGTGTGTCGGTCCAAATCGCAACTCGACCACGGTTGCGCCCTTTCCTAGTTCCCCCTCGCTTTTCTGCTTTTGGGTCAGAACGTAAATCTTATAGTGAAAAATACGATATGCATTCACGTGATGGTCCGGGAAAATTCATTGACATAATCTGATCGGTGTAACTCAATTTTGGCGATGAAATCAAAATTATGGGTGCGTTTCTGGGCGAAGATTCCGGAGTCACATTCTGTTTGGATATAGAAACGGATTCATTTGCAGTCTCTTGACCTTTACGTTCGGTCTTCCTTCTTCGTTTGGCATGGATCCAGCATTTTCTGGATTTCGCCTATCTGTCACAGCTGCCGGATGGAATTCATCTTCACAAAATATATGTCTGTTTGAAGGGAACATTCTGCTAACCCTAAAACTGACTTGAATATTTGTCGGGGTTGCAGCTAAAGGTAATGCTTCTCTCGTAATGCTTGGTATGTCGTAGATTGTCATTGTCCTCCCTGCTGCATGATTTCTCATCCAAGAATCAATCGCGCTGTTGGTGTACTTCTTCAATGGTCCATACACTGACCGATCTAAAGGCTGAATTTTATGTGAACAGTGTGGAGGTAAGGAAATCACTATTACACCATTCTCTTTACAAAAACTTATTCCTTTTAAGGAGCGATGGGATGAGTAAGACTGGCTTTTTGTTTCAGGATCGTGTGTCCTTGACGAAATACCGCAAAAATATATAAAACTCATTTTCGGACATCCACCCCGATGAGTTTGCTCCTCCAATACAACCAGATGGGCATTGTTTACAGGATGGTCTCTAAAATGTTGGAGCTTACGGCAAAACAAAATGTAACGAAGGTCTCTCTTTCTACAGATGTGACGTAGCCTACTTATTTTACAGCCTTTCAAGATATAATTCGGTCCGGCTTTTGGACAGTAGTTATGCCCATCTCATCAACGTTGTAAATATCCTGCGGTTCAAATTTGTAACGGTTCAAAACTTCTTCTAGAAGCGAGAAAAAAGTATTAACGTTGTTTCAATTAAAACTTGTTGCTCTGCTAAGACTTGTTGCCTCAGGGATCCTGAGAGATAATGCGATGACGTTTTGAAAATCCGATAAGCCAATCCGAAGAAGCCATTTGGTTTGTAATCCAACTTTCACAAACTTCTATAGTGTTTTTAACTAAGCACTCATATGATAAACGCCTTACTTCTTTCGTCGATAGTCCAAAATATAACTTGGATTGTTGAATAAGATACCCAGCTAAATCGTTCCCCAATGTCATCTGGCAGAACCTGTCGATTTCTTTTGTACCCCACTGGAACAGGTGCTTGGTTACCTAACAAAAGAAAACATTATCAGTGGAGGATCAAATTAAAATGAAAAACCGTCAATTCACCGTCAAAGTTTTCCTTCCGTTTGCCGAATGATTGTAAAGTCATACGGTTAATTTGAAACTGTTCAGCAACTGTTCAATGATTTATTAAAACATCAACCGACGCTCGCTCAAAAACGTCTAAGGGTGTATTTCCCCTGTCTATCTATTTATAGATAGAAATAGAAAAGAAAAGTAAAAAAAATTCGCAATAAACATGAGCTATTATGGTTCAGTGTTCACCTGAAGACGGCCGGAGATGTTTACCAGTTGAAATGTAGTGATGAAATAAAATATAGACAATGGAAGTCCAAAAAAAGCATATCATTTATAATATTAAACCTGCGGGCCGGACGCCTCGGAATAGATCTTAAACCGGGGCGCTGGGTCTCAGAGATCCATCACAATATGTCGTGTTTTTCGAAAAAAAAATCTTCATGGGTTAATGAAAAAAATACACCCTATTAATGAGAAACGTTCTATTAAAAAAATTGTTTAAATAAACAAAAGCACAAACTTATTGTTTAAATATTTGTTGGCAAAAAAAAGTCACATATCCTAAAAACTGCAAATAAAAATCATGAAGGTGAACAAAATAATACATTTCAGTGAAACATTGTGAGAATATCATGAAACAATAGATTTTATTGATTTATTGCAGTTTCTGATCACTCAGAACACCAAGCATGGCTATGACTGAGACTTTTACATTTTTTGCAAAAATATTTTGTTTTTGAATCTTTTTTACAAAAGAAACATCTTTTTCTGGTTCCTGGTTGGATGTCTTCATCTGTAGAGGTTTCTCCTGTTCCATCAACTTCTTGTCTCCTTACCGTTCTGGGAACATTTCTTTCGTAAGAACGTCGCTCCAAATGTTCTCTTGTCAACATCTCTTAGATATAATCTTCTTACAATCTTATATGTTTTATAATTACACGCAAAAATAATTTGGGAATTTACCCCAGCCATATTCATCATTGCAAAGAAAATAACCATCGGCCACCTCCTGGTATTCCTGGCTACGTCATAGGTAGCAGACAATTTATCGAGATTATCTACACCTCCCTTGATATGATTATAATAGGTAATTATATCGGGTCTACATTTTTCTTCTGTAAATGGATCAATCATATCATCATGATGTAAACTGGATATAAAATAGACATTTCTATATTTTTTTGGTATGTAAGGCACAATAGCAATGTCTTTTTGAAATTCATATATTGAAGAAAATTCAGGGCGAGCTCTGGTGCTGGAAAATACAGGAGGCAATTCTCTTTTATTTTTTTTATCATTCCTACATATGTTATTTTGTGCTCGTTAATTAACTTTTTCACCAATTCAGCACTGGTAAACCAATTATCACACGTAAGATTACGATGAGTCCCTGATATAGGTTCTATTGGCCTCAATACTATATTTTGTGGGTTATTAAGTCGTTCATATGGACCCTCAGGCTGCTTTCCAACATAGACCTCCAGATTTGAAGCAAAATATGTAGCGGAATCGACTAGGGCAAATATTTTTATACCGTATCTGTTAGGCTCACTTGGAATATGCTGCTTGAAATCACATCGCCCTTTAAATCCAACTGTATATGTGTTTTTATAGTTTTCAACAAAACGGTCAAACATGCTTCTGATTGGAGCTAGTTTGTCTCCTTTCTTCACTTCTTGTCAAATCGTCGAAACGAAGGCATCGTAGAAGAAAATGAAAATGGAATCGATCGTGAGACATAACTAACCAAAAGCGTTCAATCCCAAGTTCGTTTCTTTGCCATAGCTCTTTTGTATTAAGTCGTCCACTTTTGAGAGTCCCCGCTAAATATAATAGACCAAGAAAAGCTTTTATATCACATAGGTCCGTGAGTTTTCCTCTTCTCTCTCTTGCATAACCTTGAGTTAATCTAGAAATGTACATATTTGTGTTTTCCACTAGAATGGTAAGCATATCATCGATGAAAAATAGTGACTAACATTCTATAGCTGTTTTGGCGTTTTTTCCACAGTTTATGACGCCTGGCAATCGAACGATGATATTCTCCTTTCGAGCTCTTACTGTTTTTTCCATCGCGTGGTTTCATCTTTACCAATGAAAGTTGGGATTCTCGGTAATTTTGCAAGAGGTATCATCATCTCTATCATCGCACTCTTGCTTTCATTCACTATCGGTACTTCGGGATTCTACTAAGTCTTCTTCAAAAGCCAACTCCTCTCCTTCGTCATCCGGCTCCGAGACCGGCTCTTCCTGTGAATCATCTTCAGCCCACAATTTACGGAGTTTCTCCTGTTCTTCCTCATAATTCGACATTGCTGCTAAACAAAATAATTATTATTTAATTATGATACCAAATAAATGCTATTTATCCTAATTTACCGTAGAAAAATAAAACAAGCTTGATGTAAAACAGAAACGTGAACCAGGGCGCCGGGCCTCACAAACCAAAATTAAAATAATTCATATAGACACACAACCACAAACTGATGTGAAGGTACTGATGCTATAGTTAAACAGGCAGACGGACCGCTAGGCTGTTACAGCGATTTACGAAAATATCCGACTGATTTTCCGAACGTCGGGTCTGAGAGACTTGGCGCCCCGCCCGCAAGGTTAATAAGAGTAGGTATATTATATTATTTTTAATATGACAATAATATATTTCTCTCGGTACAGCAGTTTGATACTGGGCAGGTTGTGATAGTCACAACTTACCCCACGTTTAATGTTACAACCAACCCCAGGACGACATAGGAAAAACCTTAGAGTAATGTTAATCATAGAGAGGGCTATTCATTCATAAACACGTTCATTTTTGCGGCCAACAATTTTAAACGCCAGTAGCGAAATAATGAATGAATTACAAAAAGTGAGGATGGTATTGTAGATACATGGCCTTGGTAATTTCGGCTGGTTTTCTGACAAACTTGGCACCGACGACCATGATAATCCAAAAATATTAAATTAATTGACTTAAAAGTTTATTTTGTCACTTAAAGTCTTGAAAAACACATCAAAACGAAAGAGCTAAATGTTTACTCTCTAGTCGTGATGGCGCTCGTATAAACAAACCACGTTTGACATTATTTACTACAATACTACAGCGTATTTAAAATGATCGTCGATCACACTCTGACGATATTTGCATCTCTCTTTATATGGTAATTAAAGAAGGACAAAACTACTAAATAGATTACTATTGACACATTAAACAGATACTGAAATTTTGAGCAATGTTGCCACTTTTAGTTATAACCATGAATATATCTAAGGATACAACAAATACTTGTTTAAAATTTATATATGAATATGCCTTTATTAAATAAAATTCAATTATTATTAATTAATTTTAAAAGCAGCGACTCAAAAGCATAAATTAGTCTGATTTTTTTTATTTGCATAACTTTTTAACACATTTTCAATTAAACTTCTAATTTCTTTTTCCCCGCAACTAAAGAGGATTTGTAAATATGGCAAAGCAGTGGAAGTGTCCGCCAGTGAGCTTAGAATGTGACTCAATGTTTGGGGCAGGAAAAAGTCAAAACAAACATATCTATTTTATTTGTTAATCTGAGGTTTATCCCAAAAAAATTTGGAATTTTGGAGAAAAAAATTGAGTTATTTTTACGCTTTTCAACAAGAACAGCACGAAAAAATGCTTTTTAGAAAAATATCCTGTGTGTATGTCATCGTCGTCGTCGGCAACTTTTCGTAACATGTCTTGTTAGCACGATACAGCCTCCGGAATGCAACAAGTCACCAATTTTATAATTGAATATTGTTCAGGACATCTTACAGATATACCCTATTGATTTTCAGCTCCTAGAGAACGGGTGCTATGGTACTTGAAGTACCAAATTTTTATCATTTTTGGAGAATTTTCAGTTTCTTAACACGACACAGCCTCCGAAGTGTAAACAAGTTACCAATTTTATGATTGGATACTGTTCAGGGCATCTTATATATGAACGTTATAGATTTTCAGCTCACTAGAGCTAGTACAACGGGTGCTATGGTACCTGAAGTGCCACATTTTTGATCATTTTTGGAGAAATTTCGGGTTGTTAGCACGATACAGCCTCGGGAGTAGATACAAGTGACCAATTTTATAATTGGATATTTTTCAAGGTATCTCATAGATGAACTCTATTGATTTTCAGCTCACTACAGCCAGTACAACGGTTCCTATAAATTCAGATATACTTATTTTTTGGAGAAATTTCGGTTTGTTAGCACGATACAGCCTACGAATTGTGGACAAGTGGCAATTTTATAATAGGATATTGTTCAGGGTGTCTCACAGATGCGGAAAAGTTAGTTGTAATCTTTAAAATCGTTTATTTTGCCTTCTATTGCGACATCAGGAGATTGGAATTAATAAAATAACAACGAAACAATAATCTATTTACTTTTCCACCGGGACATTGAGAAATAGGTTTAAAATACCACGTGTATGAATATTTTAGTGGAGGCGACAATATTTAATTTGCACTGTCTAAAACACGATATTGCATACAGCAGACGACCTCGTGCTCACAGGGTATCCGGAATTACACTGAAGTCGTAGAGAGAGAGAGAGAGAGATTCGTGAATGAGTTTGGGGTGGGTTGGGGTTTTCTTGGTTGATTTGTCGTTTTCTTGATGCCGCCCTGGTATAGGATAGGTTTCCTCTTTCCTCTGAAGTCGTAGGATGACACGCTGCTTTTTTACCACTGACTGTGCGGTGTTGTCATTACTACTACGAGAGTATTTGCCTCTGTCACAACCTACCCTGGTCACCCCTACATGTGAAATAATAACTTTTTCACTTACAGATAATGGAAAATTATTGGAAAATATTTTTGTTGGTGTGAATGTCGCCATTTTATTACTAATACTATAATACTGTGAATACTTTATTCGGCTTAACAGCAAATACTGATGCGTTAATCTAAACAAATATACTTATAAAGGTCTCACAATTTTGACATCATAAAATGGTGTTTCAAGCACCTTTTGCCAGAGTTTTATGCAGAGGGTCAGTTTTATTGCTCTCTAATTTCTCTAAGAATAAGACTGGTACGTGCTTTGGTACTAATTAATAGTTATAACTAACATTTTATTAGGACAAGTTGTTACTTTGTATTTCAATACCTAAATATTTCCGCACGAATTCTGTTGTTATTCACACGCTGTAGGAATTAAGAAATTCGAAACTTTAAAAGCAAATGTACAGTCAATTAAATTGAGATAAAATGAAACAATATTAAACATACTGCAACGTATTTCTAGCAGTTTAGATTCATAAATATAATATTCTTTATAAATGATTTTCATAAAGAAAAACTTGTTCCACTAAAGTAATATAACTACTGAAAACAATTTGAGCCAAAATTAGAAAAAAACAACAAAAACAAAAGGCTGTATTCTCAATATGGGACTGGCAGTCCCAGTGCGACTAATATAGTGGAGTTACAAACAAGTGCGTGCCTAACAGAAGGTTAAGCGGTACCTGTTAAACGTAACTGTATAATTTACTACCTAACTAATCCTTACACAATATTCCAATTTTGACACTTCAGGTCAGAAAACGTATTTTTCCTAATGCTCTTACGCAATTACTTGAACTTTTACACACAATACTATTTCAAGACTTACGCCTATGGCCTACACCGAAATTGGCCCGAACGGGAAGGATTTTCCCATTTTATTACTCTACACCTGTAGGATACATTATCTGTGGTGTGAGCAATGTAGAGTGGACTATGTGTTCTGGATTGCTGGTAAATAGACTCACCAATTTTCTATATACATATATTTACACAAACTATTTACACAACTATTTACACTACAAAGATGGAAATAATCCAGAACTTTGAAAGATGCCTCTAAAGCAGAGCTTTGGATATTTTATATTTGTAGGGAATAAAACCCACTAATGTGCGAACATTTGTTCACTGCTAAAAATTAGCATCAAATCAATGCCAGTTCTGACACATCAGTATAAGCTGTCATCAACTGTCAATCAGATTGACCAACATATATTTTTAGGCGACAAATTGTCAACTTAAATTATAAAAATAATAAATAAATGTGTTGGAGGTTGTTTCCAACAACACCTTTCTAAAATAGATTATAAAATGGAATGTTGTAACGCGTTCTACGAGGAGAACCTTTTATCTAAACAATTTAGTGGATAATTGCAGATAAAAGTTATTACCTATAAATACATGGTGTTTCGAGAATATGATCCAATAAAAGATTACTACCTCATGGTACCTAGCTTAGAATTCAATTACTGTTTATGTGTTTTAAAGGTACAATAACCTATAAAAAACTTTAAATTTGTATTTCTATCCCCCAAAATATATGCAATGTATTTCTGCAGCCTTTATCCCCTGTATCAGCCTGTATATCATGGTGTACCACAAAAAAGTGGAATTTTGGATTTTTTTTACTCATTTTCTCGTTTTTCATCGAGATGAACACGAAAAAATGGGTTTTTTAGAGAAAAATCCTGTGTATATGTCGTCCTGCGAAGTGTAACAAGTCATCAATTTTATGATTGGATATTGTTCAGCCCATTGTAGTGTCTCCGGTGAGCTGAAAATCAATAGGGCTTATCTATTAGACGCCCTGAACAATATCCAACCATACAATTGGTGACTTGTTGGACGACATATACACAGGAAACTGTATTGTGTTAACAAACCGAAATTTTTCCAAAAATGATAAAAATGTGGTACTTTAAGTATCATAGCACCCGTTGTACTGGTTTTGGCGGGCTGAAAATGAATAGGGTTCATCTATTAGATTAGACGCTCTGAACAATATTCAATCAGTTGTGTACACTCCGGAGTCTGTATCGTGCGAACAACCTGAAATTTTTGCAAAAATGACCAAAAATGTGGTGCTCCGAGTACCATGGTACCCGTTGTACTGACTCTAGTGAGCTGAGAATCAATAGGCTTCATATATTAGACGCCTTGAACAATATCCAATCATAAAATTGGTCACATGTGTGCATTCCAGAGGCTGTATTGTGCTAAGAAACCGAAATTTCTCCAAAAATGACCAAAACGTGGTACTTCAGGTACCATAGCACCCGTTGTACTAGCTCTAGTGTGCTGAAAACCAATAGAATTCATCTGTGAGATGCCTTGAACAATAGCAATCATGAAATTGGTGACTATATGCACTCCGGGGACTGTATCGTGCAAACAAGATATACCTAATTACAAAAAGTGGCCGACGACAACGACACACACAGGATTTTTTATCTAAAAACCTTTTTTCTTGTTTTTCTTACTGAAAAACGTAAAAAGATCGAAAATTCCAACTATTTTGGGGTAAACACATATTATTAGTACCTATTAATTTTAGTCAATAATACATTCTTATGGTGATAAGTTAGAAGCAGAAGCATTTTTATTGTAGCTAATAAATTTATCGAGACATTCAATCTACTGTTAATAGGCATACCAAAATGTATCGAAAACATGTTCAATTCATAAAATATTTGTCCTAATGATCCCAACTATATCGATTTAAATTTATAAAAGTCGGTAACGGCTCTAGAAATTTAATTGGAAAATATAATTTTTAATCAATCGCCGAAAACGATAGTTGCTATGATCGTGACGTCATGAAAAGCATAAACAAATTAACGTCATTCCTACGTTGTAAACGCGAGATTAATGTGACGTCACAATTTGAAGCTGTATCCAAACAAAACTATTTGTCATAGGAATTTCCATTTGAGTGTAGATTTTTCATTATTTAAGCGTTTCATACCTGTTTTTCAAAGGAATAAATTGTTGAAAAGTAAGTAATCGTGTTTACTCAATGTAAAAAATAATAGTTTTGATAATGTAAGTTATCCTGCAATTCGTATTTTTGATTTTAAAAGCTATGTTTGAGGTTATATTTACTGGATTATTTGATTAATGTGAAAATATAAGATAAATAATAGTGATTGTTTGTTCTAGTGTCATGAAAACATGTTTCAACATTCTATTGAAACCATTTTTAATGATAACATGAGTTTGTTAGTGAAGAATGCTTAATTGAAGTGAAGTGTCCTTTCTAGTATCCGAATGACGAAAAAATAAAACCACTCTCAAAAGACAGGAATTACATAATTCATTTTGATGAAAATATATTAGTGATAATTGAAAAATATAACTATTATCACCATAATATACAAGGTGCATTACATATTGCATGAGAGGACATGTGCTATTTAATATTATGGATACCAAGTGACATTTTTGTGGGAATTGCTCGACATCAAGAATGGAAGAAAAATTTACATGTTTTAATAACATTCTACCTTTACAAATTTGTACCATTTATATTAACATAATAAAATGTTTCCATAATTATAAATTTTGCTTTGTTTCGTGCTAAGAAAATTAAATTGAGTAAACGTTGCAAATTTAAATGATTGAAAATATGCCATTTAGTCTGAAAACTCAGAACATCATGTCACAACTTTGCCTCAATCAAATCATATTTGTATGATGTTCAGAGTTTCTGTTGGTTGCTTTCAAATTTTATTTGACCTGTAGGCTCTTTTTTCAACTACATGTGTAAACATATTCAATTTTATCTAAAAACAAATAATATAAACAAAAACGTTCCCAAATTTTTGTATTATAGAGAGAAATATGTACTTGTAAAACAATGGTTTACAGTTAATAGGAAGAGGAAAGTGAGGAATTTCAATTTAAAGTAGCAAACGTTTAAAAAATCATACAAAGCAACTTATAAAAAATGTAAAGCGAAAGATCTGACAAATAATAATGTATATGTTATAGGGAAATCGATATATACAGTACAAAATCAAACATACAATGAACACGTAAAAGTTTGCTTCTACCTTGTTTGCAAATATTGACCATGTACAAAAAAATAGTTGGCTAATTTTCTTTTCTCCATCCATAAAATCCACAAAAAGCTCCGGAATCTGTTTCTATTGTTCTACAAATATTGTATTTATCATTATGTAGGTACCTTGTCAGCTTCATCCATTTGCTTCTTACTTTTGGATCCTTTGGAAATCTATAAAACTTATAGTTCTCTCTGACATTATAATGCTTACAGCCTGTTGGCCAGCACAGTAGCATTATTATTTATGTGAAGAAACCTAAAATTAGATAATACAGATAGAAAAAGAATTAAAACAAATGTATTTCAAAAGTTTATAATAGCATGTTAAGGTTAGATAACTCTTTTATTAAAATTATATTGTTATACATACCTATTTTGGCTGGAATCGAATATATCTCTTTGTAAAAGTCTTAGTGTATATCTAAATGCCTAAATCAGCAGTTATATTCAAAATATAAGGGAGTAATCTCTGGTGCAAAATCACACCAATGGTATCTAAATGGCTAGTTATGTTTGTTTGGATACAAAATTGACATAACCTAAGATTATGACGTCACCACTAATAGCGCGTATTGAGAGAATCGAAGCCTCTCAACTTTTCCCTCCTCTTAAATCTTCTGTTAAAAACCCCTCTTTTGATAGATCAACAACATCATTTCTTCAATTACAGACTTCTTCCACTTTTCCAATCTCTTATGCTCAAAAAGTGACACAAAGTCCCCCTAGTAACAATTTCTCTACTCATAAACGCAGACGTCCCACCATCTTAGAAAAAAGAACTGGATTTGATAAATATGCACATGATGTAGCTCTATTTTCCTCCTCATGCAATGAACTCTGTCAGTCTCCGATAACAAATAAATCTGCACTTCAAAACAAAATGATTCATCTCCCTCTTGCTCTCACATTGAAAGAATTGATATGGACTTCACCCCTTCTGATACTCCGTTTTTGTCTGATTACTCCCTTTCTATCCCTAGCTCTCAAACTTTCGCAACTTCTCAGCTCACCTCTCCTCAAGAGGTGAGCAATCATAATCTAACTTAAATTTCTCCCTGTAAGTATCCCCCCTTTTTTATTATTTCATTTTTTACACTATTGCTCAAAATTCAATCATATTCAGGATAATACCTTCAAATATAACATACTCCAATGGAATATTCGCAGTTTTAATGTTAACAAAGAGCTACTTATTCCTATTATTAGAGTATTAACATTATATTACTAAATGAAACTTGGTGACTCCAGGTGGATCTGCACATATTAAAAATTTTAGCTGTTTTAGAAATTATCGACAGGATGGTTATTGAGGTGTAGCCACTTTCATTAACAACTCGATTCCTTGCAAAAATTTTGAACACAAAATTTCAGTTCCTCCAAAAATACACTTGGTAGTAGAACTCCAAGATCTATTCATTATTAATAGATATATTTCTCCCGACCCCAACATTTCCTTCCCTCACAGAATGTTTAAACAACTCCTACAATAAATAAAACATGAGAATTTTATCCTAATGGCTGATTTAAATGACCAAAATCAAATTTGCGGCTCTGCCATTAATAATTGCAATCTGGGATTTCATCTCGCACAATGAACTCACCATTCTTAATGATGGATCTCCAACCCGTATTCCCAACCCTAATGACCATAAAAGCTGCCCGGATATTACAATTACTTCCTCAGCTATAGCTCTAGATTGCTCCTGGAGAACTATCCAAGAATCAGGCTTTAGCGATCATTTTCCTACCCTTTGTTCCTACAAAAAACGATATACTGTGCCCATCCATATGAATTCCACTCACGTCAAATATAACATAAATAAAGCCAACTGGGATGCATTTCAAGCATATATTGAAAATAATATATATCATAATGATATGGAATACCCCTTGTTCATGGACGTCTTAAAAAGAGCCAACTCTTTATTTATCCCACTTAAGAAATCTTTCACTCCTTCTAAACCTTATCTTCCCTGGTGGGACAAAGAGTGCTCCCAGATGGTACAAATGAAAAAAGAGGCCTTTAAACTATATCTAAGAACTCTCTCCATGGAAAATTTCATTAATTTCAAGAAAATAGGAGCTAAGACCTTACTTTTTCTGAAAACTAAAAGATCAGAAGGCTTCCGTAAATTCACGGAATAACTGAACCCCGGAACACATGTTAAGAAGATTTGGCAATCAATAAAACATTTCTCTAGATCTATTGAAAATCGTAATTTAATTAACACCCCTCCCTAGACAGTTCCATATTCTAAAGTCTCTTAAACAAGTTAGCTCAAATCCCCTTTCAAAACCTCAACACTATTCCCCAAGCCATTAACGACTCCTTTACTCACCCTTTTACAATAAAAGAATTGAATTTCACCTCACTAAGCAAAAATGATTCAAGTCCTGGATTGGATTCCATCACATATTCAATGGTCAATCATCTTCCCAAAATAGCCCTAAAAACTCTTCTCTCTATTTTCAATAAAATCCTCAATAAATCTCTTCCTATCTCTTTAGAGTGGAAAAATCATCTAATAATTCCTATTCTCAAAAAACCCCAGAATCCTAACAATGCCTCCAGCTGGAGACCCATAGCCTTATCCAGCACCTTAGGAAAAGTTTTCGAAAGCATGATCAAAAATCGCCTTGACTGGCCTCTTGAAAATCCTCTAAAAAGTCACCCCTCACAACAAGGTTTCAGGAAAGGCAGAAGTATATCTGATAACCACATTTTCATCTATTCCGAAATATCATGCCCATTATCTGCTAATAAAAACACAATTGTTGTTTTTCTCGACATTAAAGGTGCATATGATAATCTTCTTTTATTCTCTATTTATTCATCTCTAAATTCCCTTAATTTACCTCATGACATTTGTGACCTCATTCTATCCTATCTAAATCTATTCATTAAATCTACCCTCAACAATGAACTTATAGGCCTTGGTGTTTCTTGTAGAGGTACCCCTCAAGGTTCCCCATTCATTCCCCTATTATTCAATATATCGTGCAACTCCCTTCAGAACATACTTCCACCCTCCATAAAAATTAGTGGTTATGCAGATGATCTTGCTGTGATATGTGCCGAAAACACCATCCAGGAGTCTATAACATCCCTCAACACCTTCCTTTCTAATCTCAATCTTCCTTTATTGTCTATGGGTTTGACACTGGCCCCTCAAAAATGTGCCGCCATGCTTTTTACAGAAAAACCATAAGCTTAGTCCTATCCTTTCCATAGTCATTAATGGTCAACCTATCCCTTGGAAATCTCAAGGCAAGTACTTAGGAGCTATATTTGACGACCGACTTAACTGGAAACCACATATTGAATTTATTTCCTGCAAAGTATCAAAAACTATTAATTTAATTGGGTCTTTATGTGGTAAATGGTGGGGTAGCCATCAACTTTCTCTTTTAGACATATACAAAGCGACCATACTTCCGTTATTTGATAATGCGTGCATGCTATATGGTGGCTGTTCTTAATACCTACTTAAAAAATTAGATCGTTTACAATATCAAGCCCTAAGGGTTATAGTAGGTTGTCTAAAATCTACTCCCATCAACATCATGTTATCTGAATGTGGGCAGACCCCCCTGGAGGCACGTAGAGAAATCTTGTCAGTTAAATATGTATTTAAAGCAGTTGCATACAAAGACCTAATAAAAACCTCACTTATAGAATTATTCACAGAATAGGCTGCTGATCCTATATACTGGAGACTGATAAATACTCCCCCTATTATATTTGCCTTTCAATCAGTATCTAAATTCCTTCCCTTCATTGAATCGTTCAACAAATTTCCTTATCATCACTTCTCGCTCGAATCTCAAATAATTAGTCAAACCAACACGATAGATCTGGAAATTAAAAAAGATTCGGACTGTAATCAAGTCTTTCTGGCCAAAATGAATTCTGAATGAATCGATTTTTCTGGCCCCATTTTCTTCACCGAATCTCTAAGACTGACAGTAATGTAGAATACGGAATTTATTCTCCTAACCTCTTATCATTATGTGACAAACTCCCCTCTCATTTTTCCATCTTTTCAGCAGAATGTTATGCTATACTAATTGCGCTCCAAAACATTTCAAAACTCGACCTTCCCAAAGCCATAATTTTTTCTAACTCCCAAAGTGCCATAAAATGCATTTCCAAAAAATCCTTCTCCTCATCTTCTAATTCATTCGTCCTAAAAGTAAAGGAGCTATTACACAAGTTAAATCAGCAAGGGAAAGACATACGAATTGGCTGGATTCCCGGACACAGTCTTATACAAGGAAATACTAGAGCCGATGATCTTGCAAATCTTGGGAGAACTATTAAACATGCCACCCTTCCAACTGGTCCCCATTCGGATGTGGTGCATTATATTAAGAAATCAATTTTAGATAAGTGGAATTTTACTTTCTTTACACTCAGCTTGACAATAGGAAATATATACTCTCAATTCATAAAATACCCAAGAAAAAATCCATAGTTTTCTTCACTCTCTAATTTGTTCAGAAGAGATATCTGCATTTCTTCGAGAATTCGATCCAACCATTGTGCCACTTTCTCATATCTACACAAATTCAACTTAGTACCTTCGGATTCATGCCCATGTAGTGAAAAACAAGATCTCTCACACATTTTTTCAACTGTTCCTCAAATATTGTTAATACAGATTTTCTTCATAAATCTTTTAAGGTTCCTAATAATGTTTATGGCCCCTACACACTGCAAGACGTAGTGCTGAAATTCCCATACAGTGAAAACATTAAACTCATCTCCAAATTTCCAAGTGCTTCAAACATCAAAATATAACCTCAAAAACCTAACAGCTTACAGATAAAATTTTGAACAATAAGTGCGGTATTACTCTGTTCTTATTCACTTTCGTGTAAACTATATTATAGACACTCATAAATCATCCCGGACGTAAAAAACAGGCCGAATAGCCCTGGCAGCTGAGGCCTTAAAACAAAAGAAGAAAAGAAAAATATCATTTTTGTATTCATATTATTATTGTAACCTATATGTTAGTGTATAACATTACAAGATTGAAGAAATCATTATTATTATTATAAATGAGTTATTAATTCAGTAAGTACTTACATTGAAATGATCTCCACAAAAATACATTGGAGCTTTCCTAGATAAAGATAAACGATCGTTATTAGTTTTTCTAGAGTCTTGATAGATGTATTTTCACATTCTGGTACTATACAGCAATGAAAATTACTATATTTTTTTATCTAATATGTTAGAAATCTTAGTTAAGTATTAAAAAATCGGAGGATATGTTTCACGTTTTTGTTTTACTGACAGTTATGTCTTGAGGTTATGTCAGAGGTTTGTTTATAGGTAACGTGACGTCACGAGAAACCCCATTATGGCCGACAAGTTTTTTGACTGGTCATGGAAAGTTTAATTTTAAATTGACTGATTTTTAGTTTTTCAAGCATCAAAAACAAAAATAGTATTTTTTTGATATATTAGGGTAATTACTGAAAATTTAGGACCTTTTTAAAAAAATTCTCCAGATCCCTATTGTTACAATGTATGGTTACATTACATTCGCTTGAAATTAAAATTCTACTCAAATGGACACTTCGTTGTTAATGAACTAAAAAATTGTTGCAGAAAATATCTGAAACGTGTTTTTTGTAGTAACAGATTTTGTGTTCTGTCATCTGTCATTTCTGTCATCTGTCAAGGAAATTCGACTTCGTAGGATCACTAACATGTAATATCTACAAAATTGTTAGAAAATCTAATTAACAAATGACTTGCGGAAAAAGAGCAGTTAGTAAGGCAAAAGCAGAGTATATTTAGTAGGTACTGATTGCTCATCTATAGTAAATATCTTTTGATCAAAAGGTCACGATAGCAATCGCTAATAAACAAATATTGGTTGAGTTATTTTTTAATATTAATAAAGCTGGACATGTTACAAATCAACCACATTAATCATATCGGAAATCCAATGCAATATTTTAGCTTATATATGCATCTCTGCCTAAATAAAAAAATTTATCAACACAATTCATAATCATTTATTCGAAAAAGCGTATCTTCAACCTCCTCTTTTAATAGCTATTTATTTGAAAAAAAAAACAGGAAAAACGCTCCCTGACCGTAACAAACAATCCGTCATCAAAATATTTTTATCTACTGTCAACTGAAACATAAAACACTGAAAGATAAAGTGGAATAGTTTCCTCTAGAGAGCGCTTTGAACGCGATATAGATGGAATATAGTCCCTCCGCTCCCCATTTCTGAGCCTCAGCATTCGGACCTTTCCTAGTACCCCAATGTCCACTACCCACCGCAACCGATATGTCAAAACTTATATTCGTGGCTTTGACGAAAACTCATTCTGAGTGTCACATATCAAATAAATTACTTGTTTTTTTTTTCATTTTGTTCAAAAAGGAAGTCATTTTGTGATGAAATCTGAGAATTTATTGCTTTCTGATTGTTATAGCTAGTTTTTTAAGATATTTGAAATGGTCTAAAGGAACAACCGAATAAAGAAAACGCAGATGAAATTAAATTATTCGGGAAGTCATAAAAAGTAATAATAAAATAACGTTCCTATCTTTTGTTAATTTATCCTATTAGTGTTTTAAATTAAACTTACTATTTCTAGCTAATTCCATAATATACTGAAAATTCTAAAAAATTGACAATTGTTTCAATATTAAATATCATTCTGATGATGATATTTAATATCGAAACAATTGTTTCATTTAAAACACTAATATGAGTAGATTACACGAAGTAAGGGTCGAGACAGTTAATTTATCGTATATTCAATACTACCAAAACTGCCATCTACGGATGTTAGTAAAACTTTGCGCCATTTACACGTCTCAAGTTACTCTAGAAAGAATAAAATTTCTATTTAATAAACAATTAAATTACCTAATCAAATTTAAATCACAAAAATTTTTGAAATCACGTAAAATACCATGTCGTATATTAAATTTATCCACCTTTTTCTATTTTCATTGATACTTACAAAGAAACATTCTTCCAAATAATTCATAATTTACATATATATATATATATATATATATATATATATATATATATATATATATATATATATGTATATATGTATATATGTATATATATATATATATATATATATATATATATATATATATATATATATATATACAGGGTGTCCCGGGACTAATGGGAAAAAAGTCAGGAGCGTATAATCTGAGCTAAAATAATGTTAGTACTTCATATAAACTTTTACTATGCAGGCCCTCGTTTTCGAGTTATAGGCCTCCAAAGTTTTAATTTTGAATTTTGTGTTTATTTGTATTTTTTGTACTAGTTATTTGATCTTTATAAAGTTTACCTCAAAGCTATAATGTATGTGTATGTTTATTTTGGTAAGGTGAACAGATTTACAGTAGTGCATTGAAGCCAGGGACGGACTACTCGCTATGGTTAGTGATCCAAAAATTTTGCAGGTATGGCACACCCTGTATGAAATTATCGAAATTCACTTCCCCACACATTAGGCTAACGAAAAGGTACTCTTGTTGGAATTCGATAAAATAAGCCGTTTGGCTAATATTTACAGTTTTATTAATGCACTACGTACCAGTTTACGAATTCACCATTTTTATAAGTACACAACGAGGTAAAACTAACTTTTAATAGATGTCCAAAATTTACCTAGAGTACTACAAAAAAATAATTTAACGATAGCAGAAGATGAAAAACATTAACGACTTATTAATTGGAAAGTTGGTAAAAACTTTTTATAAGTGTTTTTATCGTTTATCAAGTTACCATAGGATTAGTTGTCAAACGTTGTGTAGAATAGTTCGTAGTCAGTACTTGTCAATAATTCATAAGTCCTAAATTTAACAGTTACAATAGCAGAATTCGCTTTTATTGAGTACGCAGATAAACATCTAATGTATGGACTGGCTTCTCGAAACTGTTTAGAGGCCAAAAGGCTTTATGAAGAACATTTTGCAAACAGAGCATTGCCAGACAGACGAATGTTTGGGCGTATTGATCTCAGGTTACGAGAAACAGGTATGAATAAGTAAATGTAATTTTCCATGTATACAAAACAAAATTTTAAATTTTAGGAAGATTTTCGCCAGAAAAAGCTGGAGAAGGTCCAGTACGAAGCATACGTACTGTGGCAGTTGAACAAGACTTGTTAAATGCAGTTGATAATGAACCATCGAGTTTTAGAAAATTATCAAGAGAACATAACGTCTCGAAATCAGTTGTTCATCGCGTCCTAAAAGAACAGCTGTTATATCCTTTTCACATGAAAAAAGTACACCCTATGACAGTGGCTGATTATCCTGCTCGACTTGAGTATAGTCAGTGGTTTCTGCGACAACAACAAGCAGACAACACATTTATTAGTAACGTTCTCTTTATGAACGAACCGGGTTTCACCAGAGATGGAATAATAAATTCTCATAATATGCATTTATGGGATGATGTGAATCTACATGGCATTATCCAAACTAGGATCCAGCATAGATTCATGGTTAATGTTTGGCAGGAATAGTTGGCAATAATTTGATACAGCCATACTTTATTGACGGTACTTTGACCGGTCAGAGATATTTGGAGTTTTTTGCAAAATGAGTTATGGAACCTGTTTGATGATGTGCTACTACAAACTCGTAGGAATTTATGGTTCATGCATGATGGGGCCCCTCCTCATTTCAGTTTAGATGTACGACAGCATTTACACACAAGGCTTCCTAATAGATGGATTGGTCGTGGAGGCCCTTTTCAATGGCCACCGCGATCAGGAGACGTTAATCCTATGGATTTCTTTCTCTAGGGTTATCTCAAAAGTAAGGTATACGCAACACCTGTGCAAACAAGGCAAGATTTAATAGACAGAATTGTGTTACACTGCAATGTTATTAGAAATAGTGTGAAATTTCTCTTTCAAGTGCAAAGAAACAACCTCCGTAGACTTAGAATGTGCGTGGAAGTGGGAGGAGCTCATATTGAACATTTATTAGAATAACGTTAATTTTTGTTGTTGTTTAGGAATTAGTTTTAGTCTAATGTTTTATAACTTGTGTTTTTTGAGGTTTTCTTAATGGTTTAATAATGTTATGTTCGTAATTTTGATTAAAAGCAAGTAAATTCTGGACATCGTATTAATAAGTTAGTTAGGTAGATTTGTACGTAGTGCATTAATAAAACTGTAAATATTAGCCAAACGGCTTATTTTATCGAATTCCAACAAGAGTACCTTTTCGTTAGCTTAATGTGTGGGGAAGTGAATTTCGATAATTTCATACAGGGTGTGCCATACCTGCAAAATTTTTGGATCACTAACCATTGCGAGTAGTCCGTCCCTGGCTTCAATGCACTACTGTAAATCTGTTTACCTTACCAAAATAAACATACACTTACATTATAGCTTTGCCGTAAATTTTATGAAGATCAAATAACTAGTACAAAAAATAAAAATAAAAACCAAATTCAAAATTAAAACTTTGGAGGCCTATAACTCGAAAACGAGGGCCTGCATAGTAAAAGTTTATATGAAGTACTAACATTATTTTGGCTCATATTATACTCTCCTGACTTTTTACCATTAGTCCCGGGACACTCTGTATATATATATATATATATATATATATATATATATATATATATATATATATATATATATATATATATATATATATATATATATATATATATATATATATAGTTAAACTTGATCTTTGCCGAGTAATTAATACTAAACATAGGTTGCCGCTTCCCCAATAAACCTATGTTTAGTATATATATATATATATATGAATCGTCATTATCTGACAAGTATATTGGCATTAGTTGGAGAGGGAGGTTGATAGAGAAAATCTTTCTCGAACTCACGGAATTTTTTTAAGATCACAGAAAAAATGATTGACGCAGAACTCCAACAACATTTACGTTTGACGAGGTCTGCTTATAATGATTTATTTAACAAAATTGCCCATTTGCTGAAAAGCAACAACACATTCAAAGAAAACATTGATCCTAGTTTACAGCTACTATCAACTCTTTAGATTTTGAGCACTCCAGATAGCTATAGGTAAAGTAGGAAAAATTAATAAATTATGAAATATTTACATTGATTTTATTTTGCAGAAGCATTGCAAACATGTTTGATATGCCAAAATCCTCTCTGTTTGTGTCAATAGAGAGAGTAATCAATGCAATTATTTCGATTACCGACAAAGTTCTGAAATGGCTAACACTAGAAGGAAGAACTCAAAGTGAGGAACACTTCTATGTGTCAATTCCATGGTTGTATTGGAGCAATCGTTGGAACATACAATCCCATAAAAGCACGTCATGAAAATCCAGAGACATACATACATGGAAAATGTTTTTATGGTGTACCTTTACAAGCCATTTGTGACAGCAAAAGAAAGTTTTTAGACATTTTCTGTGGTTATCCCAGCAGTGTTAGTGATATTCGAATTTTTAGGAATTCAACCATATTTAAAAACTTCATAAGACAAAAGATGTTTATTTTCAACCAAGCTCTTTCATAATCGGAGATAAAGCATATCCAGTATATGATTGGTGTATAACACCTTATAAAGACAGGGGATATCTCCATCTTTATCAAGTTAGATTCAATACCCAACTTGCTAAAGCCAGGCAAGTTATTGAAAGGGCATTTTGTCTGTTATTTTGAAGATTCAGAAGAAGAAAATATTTAGACATAAATCGTACAAATGTAATTTCCCACGTTGTTCAAACAGCATGGGTTCTACGCAAATTATATTTCGTCACTTCGAAAAATACTTTTTAAAAACAAAAAAATTACTATTTAAGACATTTATTCTATGAAAGTTACAAACAATCTCTTTTTTTTATTACATCATTATTCATTTATATAAGTTTTTGAAGAAATACAACGTAAGCTAATATTATATATGAGTCAGCCATTGTCGTATCTTAGCTCCTCCGGCCAAAGAGAAAACTATGGGGTTTCTCCAGAGTTTGAGATGCCAGGAAAGTTTTTGAAATCCCTTTTTCCTTGTTTCTTCTCATTTTTCTTCTTAATCTTCTTCTGTTTTCTTTTGTAAATTTTGAAGGCTACTAGGATTATGCTTAAAAAGACAATAATATATAATAATATTGTGTAAAAACTAATCTTTTTGAAATGAACAGGAGCCAAGTCCAATCTTGCTAATTTCGATTTGTCTTCTTGGAGTATGTTCTGAATGTTACTTAATTCATCTAAATTCACTGAGTCTATTTGCACTTTATTTAAATGAAAAGAATCTGTTTTAAAGTCTTCGTTCGAAAATTGCAATTTAGGAAGTTCTACACTTTTATATTTTGGTATATTACTTGAAAAAGTTTTTAATGTGAAATTGTTTATTGAGACTACGCACTGGTTATTTAATTCAATTATAAAACTACCGTTTAGTGGAATGTTATTCATGTTTTTACCAAATTTTTGGATGGCCACTGTGTTAAATGGAGATATTACGATCCACTGGTTGTCTTCTATCTTCTGAATTTTTACATTATTGATAATCACTGGAATTTGTTTACATAATAAATCTCTTGACTGAGAGTACTTAAGTAGTTGTACTTCACAAGGAGTGTGTTGAGTAATTGGTAACTTTTGGAGATCACTACACAGGAAATCTTCTTGAGATATTTCTTTGCAGCTTTCTTCTGAGAAGGTGTAATGTTGATCGTTTAAAAGGATAAATTTGGATTGTGGTATAATCGTTTTAAAGGATTATTTTGATGGTGTAGGTAAAGAATAGAGATGATAGTAATTATATTCTGAATTTTCGACAATTGGTATTTCTAGTATGAAAATTATATTGTTACCTTTACTACAGCTTTTGATTTCAATTATTTTCTCAAGCAATAAAATGTTTTGCAAAGACAAATTGATTGGAAATTTGTTATTTTTGTCTATGTTTTTACTGACTTCTAATATTTCAGAAAACAGATCGTTAGGATCAACTATTGAATTGTGAAAAGTATTAAGTTTGGCAAAACTGATTGCCGTTTCAATTTTTTCAAGTATATCATATGTTATTTGAAAACTTATAGAAAATTGTGAAACAAGTTGTTCTATTGCAAAATAGTGATAAGTTTCTACTTTATCTATATTCAAGTGTGTAATTATTTTTTGTAAATCATAGATACGTGAATTTAATATTAATTGGTTATAAGCTAATATTTTGGTATTATTCTCAAAGTTGTTGATAGACGATTGGAGTAAAGTTATTTGATCGTGAATAAGAGATTTCAACTTGTTTTGACTGTTAGATAAATATGTAATGGCTTCGTCATAACGCTTTGCATCATTTTAATCTAAATTTCCGGTTATAAATTTTATTGCAGATCCTAATCCGTCAAATAATGATCTCTTTGATTTTGTGTTCCAAAATGGATTTAACTGGTTCAATTGAAGAGTAATCTTTTGTTCAATTAACTTGATCAGGTGATAAGAATTTCGAAAATGTTTATTAAAATTATAAATTTCAGGTGATTTCAATAGAGATTACTATATTGTTCCTTTAAAGCAAGAAATTCTTTGTTAATGTTTGTAATATCAAATATATGTATAAACGTCCAATAGTTTATTTTAATTTGTGCTGTTCCTAAATGGAGAGGAAAAAGACCGGGATTATCATTTAGGTTATGGTACTGGGGTGTGTCTGGCTCTGCGTTGGCGATCCAGAGGAAGAATCTGTAATAGGTTTCCTTAATTTTTTAATATGTACTATTTGTTTGTCTATTATTTGTTTCTTATGTTTTAATGATTTTCTGGAAATTTCTACTCTATTTCTATCTAATATTTTTGTTATATTATAAGGTCCTAAAAATCTTTTACTTTTTTTATTTCGATTTTTGGGGTTTCGTTTGAATACAGTTTGACCTATTTTAAATTGTATGTTTGTGTCACCTTGTATATTTGTTTTCTCTATAATTTTTTGTTTATTTTTATTCATATTTTCTCGAACATCTTCATAAATATGTTCTAATTTTTCTTTATGGTTATTAACGTAATCTGTATAAAAAGAATGAGTCATAAAAATTTCGTTAGGGTTTCTAGAATGTGTATGTCCAAAGGTAAGTTCAAAAGGTGTGAAATTCGTGGCACTGTATTGAATTATTGTAGGCAATAATAGCATAGTCCATTAAGTCATTTTCATTGGGATAAATTTCTCTTAAAATTCTTAAATGTTCTATTAAGGTGGAATGTAATCTTTCAACTATTGAATTTGACTCGTGATGACCAGGAGTTGTGAAGTGAACTTTTATTTTATGTAATGCCAGGAGATTTTTAACTGTTTCATTGTTAAATTCTGTACCTTTATCGACTGTTATTGATTGGGGAATTCCAAAAGAAACAAAATATTTTATAAGTGTTTTGTTTATAACAACTGCAGATTTGCCTGGAATGAATATTGCTTGTGCAAATTTTGTGAATGCGTCAATTAATGTTAAATAACTTTTTCCGTCAAAAACGAAAACATCTATGTGAACAATTTGGAATGGTCTAGAAGCTGTTTCTGTCAACATGAGAGGAACATAAGGATTATGTCTTGAATATTTATTTTTTTGACAAATGGTACAATTATTAATGTAGTCTGTGACTGTATTTTTCATATTTTTCCAATAATAAAGTTTACGTAGTTGTTCTAAAGTTTCATGGATTCCTCGATGGTTATTTTTACCTTCATGGTAGTTTTTCAACAAAAGAATTTGTTCTTCCTGATCTTTTACAGTATTAAGTAATTTAGTACATTTAATTAATTTCGGTCCGTTCGCAGAAAAATGTTTTAGATAAACATTATTAAAATCACGATATAAATTATCATTATGAAAGTACATATAAAATGTATTATTTAAATCTGTATATTCAGCTATAAAACAGAAAATTAATTTTTCGTTATCTATCTCGGGAATTTTAATTTTCATTATTTTTTGATTTTCATATGTTTCATGAGAAACATCTGTTTTTGAATATATATTTGGATAAACAAGAACTTGATGTACTTTATTATTTATCATTTCGTCTAAAATGGGTATACCGTTACTGTTGTTATCTTTTGCTGAATGGTTTGTTATATTGTCAGAGTCGTCTGAGTCAGGTTTTGTCCAGAAGGGTTCAGGAGTGTTTAAATCATTACGATCATTATTTTCTTGTAGTGTTGGGGGTTGTATTTGTACGTCAGATATAATGTTAACTTTTGATTGATTAGTGTTACTTGTAGAAGGTTGTGGATCTATGGGAATATTTTCAGCAAACTGTTGTAAGAAATCTAGAATATCGTCTTGGGAATCTCCGGGGTTATTGATTATTGATTCTGTTTCTAATGCATTGATAGGAATTCGAGATAAGCAATCGGCATTGGAATTTAATTTTCCCTTTTTATAGAAGATTTTATAATCATATTCTTCTAACTTTAAACGCCATCGGACTAATTTGGAATTAGGTTCTTTAAGACTAAATAACCAAGAAAGAGGTTTGTGATCTGGTGTAAATATGAAATTGTCTGCCGTATAAATAAGGCCTGAAATGTTTACATGCCCACACAATGGCAAGCAATTCTTTTTCTATAACCGAATAGTTAATTTCAGATTGATTTAGAGTTCTAGAAGCATATGCTATGGGTTTGTCATTGGGTACGTTTCCTTGGGATAAAACTGCACCTATTGCATATTTACTAGCATCGGTTGTGAGAATAAAAGTTTTTGAAAAATCAGGATATTGCAAAATGGGGCCATTGGTTAATATATCCTTACAAGTTTGGAATGAATTAAGAAATTCTTCGTTATGAATAATTTTTGAACCTTTTTTCAAACATTTAGTCATGGGTTTTGTTATTTTAGCAAAGTCTGCTATGAAACGTCGGTAGTAACCTAAGAGACCTAAGAAGCTTTTAATTTCTGTTTGACTTTTGGGAACTGGATAATTTTGAATGATCGAAATTTTGTCTGGGTTAGGCTTTACGCCGTTTGGGTGTGATTATATGTCCTAAATACATAATTGTTTTCTTTAAAAATTCAGATTTATCAAGTTGAACTTTTAGATTGTGTTGTCTAAGTCTATCAAAAACAGATTTTAATTTTTCTAAGTGTTCCTGAAGGGATGTACTATATATTAAGATATCGTCTAAATAAACTATGCACGTTTCGTCAGTCAAACCACGCAATACATTGTCCATTACGTTTTGGAAAGTTGATGGACCATTTTTAAGTCCGAAACTCATACGTTTGAAATTAAAATGTCCCTGGGGAGTACTGAAAGCTGTCTTGTCAATGTCTTGAGGATCTATTTCAATTTGGTGAAAACCACTTGCGAGATCAAGTGTTGTGAAGTAATTTGCTCTACCTAGTCTGTCTAGTATTTCGTGTATTCTAGGAATTGGGTATCGATTTTGAACTGTTTTCTCATTTAATTTTCTATAATCAATAACTAAACGCCATTTCTTTTTGCCTGATGCATCTAATTTCTTGGGAACAATCCAGATTGGCGAGGAAGATGCAGATGTAGATGGTTCAATAATACCTTCGTCTAACATTTTTGTAATTTGTCTATTAACTTCTTCCCTATGTATTTCGGGAAGCCTGTAAGATTTTGTATAAATAGGGCTATCATCAGTCAAAGTGATTTTATGTTTTATTTGATTGGTAAAACTTAATGGTATTCCGTCACAATAAAATATGTCTCTATAATTAAAACACAAATTTCTAATGGCTTGTTTTTCTTCTTTATTGCAGTGATCAAGTCTGAGATTTTTTAAGTTTTCTTTAAGCTTATTTTGTTGAATAGTTGTTAATTCTGAATCAGATTCACATTCCATGTTTTCAAGAAAATTTATTTCTAGTAAGTTTTATAATTTCAATTTCGAAAGGTTCTTTTATATCTAATTTTACTGGATTTTCGTTACTATTTATGATGGTTGTAATTGCAAAATTATTATGAATATTGACTAATGCCTTAGGCATTTCTAAACCTTTTCCTAAGTTTTCGTATTCGAGTATACCTATGCCATTTGTTTCAGTTACAGGAATTTTAACAACTTGTTGGCAACGGCCAGGAATGATAATCGAATAATTATTTTTTTGTACCTTACTATCATTATTTACATTTGAATCAAAAATTAAAGGAATAATTGCTGTGGGTGTTTCAATTTGTTTTTGGTGAACATTTATATTTGCGTTTAATTGTTTTAATAAATCGACGCCAATGATACCATCAAACTTGTCACTAAATTTGAATAAATAAAATTTATGAGATTCATTTAAGTTAAAAGTTTTAAATAACGGAATATGAGCTATTTCGTTATGATACGAAATTCCGTGTGCTGTTTGTATATTAAATGGCTCTTCAAAAATGCAGTGTTTATAAAATTTGTAACCTAAATCGGGATTTATCAGAGACTTAGAACTGCCGGTGTCGACTAGGAAGTTTGCATTTGTTTCTTGAATTTTGATATAAGGTAAATTTGCTTTTAAAGCGTTTACTAATATTACGTCTGGTTGTGTGGATATGGGATGTGAGTAAAATCCTGAGTTGCATTTTGAGGATTGTTACATGAGAAAATATCCTGGTTGTCTGTTACATCATTGTTAACATGTGTAGGGAGATAATTATTATAATCGTAAGAATATTGAGTTTCAAGTTCAGATAAATATGGGTCAATGTTTTCTGGAGATTCTGTTGGGAACTCATTTTGATATTCAAATAAATTTTCAGTTTGATTATTATTTAATTGTTGATTTTGATTTGGATCACTAATGGTTTGATTATAAAGTTCGTTAGAAATATATTTTTGTTGTTTAGGCTGGAATCTTGTATTGCCAGAAGATGTGTCTATGGGTTCTGGTTTATAGTTTTGGGAATTATTAGGTGAATTAAATTGTCTTGAATTATTTTGAGAAACTGGTTGATGATTTTGATTCTGGAATATTGTTTGACGATTTTGGTTTTGAAAAATGGGGTGATGATTTTGGTTTTGAAAAGTTGGGCGATTGTTTTGGTTTTGAAAAATTTGAGAACGCTGGGCTGAAAAATTGTTATTGGGACGCCAATTATAAGAATTGTTACTTGGTTGGAAATTTGGTCTGAACTGTGATGAATTCATAAGAGGTGTGGAGTTTTGTCGAAAAACTGTGGGAAATGATTGATTATTTCCGAAATTTGATGAAAAGTTAGGTGTTGGTTGTCTATAACTAGGATTTTTAGCTGGTGTAATTCTTAAACTAGGTCTAAAAGTAGTGTTTGAGTTTAATTGATTACTTCTTTGAGTAGAATACATAAAGTTTTCTTCCTCAATAACTAAGCTCATTGCCTTTTCTAAACTATCAGGTACTCTTAATCTAACATTTGTTTGAATAGGTAAAGGTAAACCTCGTATATAGGTTTTTAAAGCTAAATTATTATAATTTTCAAGTTGAAGTCTCCGTTCAATATCACTAATATTACTAAACGAATTTAATTTTGAAATAATTAAACTACGAGCGTCTTGACAACGCATGCCAAAGTTATAGGGTGATTCATTTTTAAATGGTTTTAAATTAATTAAATCTTGAATAAGACAATCAATATTACGTTGATCGCCAAAACTTAAATTTAAAGCATCTTTAACATCCTTCCATGTTTTTAACTCTATTCTAGAACCAATTAATATTTGTGCACGTCCTGCGAGTTTGCCCAAGATAGCTTTTAATAGAAATGTATTTAAAGCTATGTCAGTTTCACTAGCAAATACTGATATTAAACTTTCACAATTTCCAATAAATATTGTTAAAGTATGAGGGTTTCCATCATAATAAGGAATAGAATCTAAATATAATTTTAGTAATTGATAATTTACTGAAGGAGTAGACATTTCCAAGTTTAGAGTATTATTTAAACTGTTTTCTATAGGACTATCTGGTTCGCTTAATGTTAAACTTGTTTCTAATAATATTTCTAAAGTACTAATATCTATATCACTCATAAATTACTATCAAAAGGAAATTAAGGAAAGAAAAGTACTTACAAAAGGAAAACTTTGATCATCTTCTTATTTCTAGCTTAATTCTAGTTCTTCTAGGTTCAGTCGATGCGGTACCAAACCCAAGATCTTCTTACTTCTAACTTATTTCTAATTCTTATAGATTCGATCGATGTTAGACCAAACCCAAGATGTAATCTTCGTTTTTCTTTTCTTCTTCGAAGTTGACGATTGATCGGTTCAGAACTATCGGATTGTATTCGATATTCGCTCGAACAAGTCAAATAGTTCAAAGTTCGATATTCACTCGAAAGAAACCGGTCACTAAAGTTCGAAATTTTCGGTAAATCGTTGATACGAAAGCTCACGTACTATACGTTAAAAAACTCCGAAAATCCTACTACGACTGCGCCAATTATATTTCGTCACTTCGAAAAATACTTTTTAAAAACAAAAAAATTACTATTTAAGACATTTATTCTATGAAAGTTACAAACAATCTCTTTTTTTTATTACATCATTATTCATTTATATAAGTTTTTGAAGAAATACAACGTAAGCTAATATTATATATGAGTCAGCCATTGTCGTATCTTAACTCGCAACATATGTTTAATGTTTAACGATGATGAGGCAAATTTTGAAGAAGAGGACAATTAGTTCTGCATGAAGTCAATGCAATAGTAAATAACATCCAAAATATTGAAGAAATGGATAATGAAGGAACTAGACTTAGAGAAGAAATAGCAAATAATTTTAATTAATCTAGTTTTGTAGTTTTTGGTTAAGTTAGTTTGGTTTTATTTATTTTGTTATTTTGAAGCCAGTTAAAACATTTGTTTATTTTTTTCTGCATTTTATTTCCTGATCTTTTTATATGGTTTTGTTTCTATTGAATGCATAAGTATTCCATAATAAGCTACATCTAGATGTGCGAATTTTCTTGAAAAAATTTGCAAATGAGAAAAAATGTATGGAAAATAATTCGAGCTCGCGGGAGATTCGGTAAGAAAACTTTATAGCTACATTGTATTTGAAATAGCTCCATTTTTTTACTTTCCCTTTGCCCTAGTAAAAAAAGTAGGAATCGGTCTTAAATAAATGTATTACTTCTTACTATAGATATTAGAACTAGAGTCACAAAGAAAACATCATAAAATGAATCGTACAATTTTTGTTCCTTCTGAGTATACTCAAGTTTATCATAAAAATATAAAATATTTTTTCTACGACCATAAAGAAAAATGTACATTTCAAGTGCGTCTTCGATTAAGGAACCTACCAGATTGTAATACAGATTTCCATTTCTCATGGGCTAGCTGTATCGAGATACCTATTTCATTTCCCACGACTATCATGCGCTACTAGACTGTGTCATTCATTATATTAACGAATTTTTTGGTCATATATATTATAATATATGATCGAGTAATGTTTGTTAATATCTATCTAATAATTTGACATTTCACATCGGTGTTTACAAAATTCGTTTGTAAAGAAAATTTATAATCGAAAATGGGTCGCGATAGTGAGGATGATTTGACATTGACATGCTGATCCAGATATGTAAACTAGCCATTGCTTCAGATGGACATCGGTCACTATCCTGGTACATGCAGGAGGTGATATTACTCCTTTAAAGAGACACGATAATTGATAACTTTTTCCGCAGGTGAATTATAACGATTTTTCTGCATAAAGTATTTTTATTTCCGAGTTGTCAAAATTTTTAAATTTTGAACATTATTTGTTTCAGGACGTAGGTAGATACATGTACAAGAAGAAAAAAATATATGGGTCATTCAAAGGGCTAAGAGCCAGACTTAATAATATCAGAGAAAAATTCTCTAAACACTGCAACAATGACGGCAGGAAAGTTTATAATAAAAATTGTTATGTAAAATATTACAGTTTTGTTTATGATTTATGATGGTCGTAGAAAGAGTATAGTGTACAATTGGCATGAAATGACCCATTACCAACTCGTAGGTATATGAAATTTTGTATTACTCGCTAAGCTCGTACTACAAAATTTCATATACCTATTTGTGGGAAGTGTATGTCATTTCATGCTCGTTGTGCAATATACGTACTTTAACGTATTTGGTGAACAATTTTGATTTAAATCCCGAACAAGAAGATTTATTCAAATATATGATCAATATTTTTCATGAAATTTTTTACTATTTAAGGCGTAAACAATGTCCCGTATATAAATTCGCATCTGGTAATTTTAAAAATTTAGCAATTATTTTTGTCTGATTACCAATTTTGTTAATTCCGACTACTTTCTTCGAACATTTTCCTTTTTGGTAATTAACAAAAAATTGTTCTAAATCTGGTGGTCAAAGCAGAATATATTTTTTGGAGACCTCGTAAAACATACAAGAAATTACAAAGGATCTGGGTTTGTTTATCAATTAAATTAATTTGAAATTCATTTTCTAAACCTTTACAAGATTTATCTTTAAAATTTTCAATTTTTGACGAAGACGTACTCCATAAATTCCAAAAACGAACACTAACTAAAATTTTATGAAAATTACTATTCATAATACAAATATCAGCAATAAAAATAAGCGCATGAAGCGGGGATTGAACCAACTATATTCTTTTCTGTATACATTTACAGACCTGCGTTAACATACTGATCCATCACAAACTTATATGAAATTAACGCAATTTACGGTAACTTGAAATGTCAATGTTACTTTTAATATTTATCATTGTTTTTTACATAGAATATGTTGTCCAAAGGGTTGAGAGTTTGTTTTTATTCGATATTTCAATCATATAAGCAGTGATAACATGTTCTGAAAATATTTTTAACTCCGTTTTCCAGAGATTCATATTTACTTTTTGATTTTTGGGGTGATGATGTGTGTTATACATCTCCTTTGCGGCTAAACGAATATCTGATGGAGTAATATTTATTGATTTTTGATTCATCACTGGAATCACTCATTTTACTAAAGTATTTTTTTTTGATAACTAAAGAAATATTTTGACAAGTTATCTTGACGTTACATTGAAAATGAAAAAAAGAAGAGTTGACGGGTACTAAATGCAAATGCTGATTCGTGAATTTCATATACATTCTAGGATGTAAATGAAATCATATGCGTTCAGTTAACCGAAATGGCCACATTTCCATTCTGTAAATTGTGCAGAAAATGGATAATATACATGTGGGTGTAGAAAAAAATGTAAAAAGTCTCGTTGAATTTTAATTTATTATTTGTAATTTTGTAAACATAACCCTAACTTCTCAATCATGCATTATAAAATGTAAAGCGCATGCGGGTCAATTTCTACCGATGTGTCGACTGGGTTAAATGGTTGGACGATTGGTAAAATTTACCGTTAACATCTGAACGACCCGACTATTTACCAGATGTAAGCATCTGATCGCATAAAACGCGCCCGACGTAGCATCTGAATGCACCCTTACATTTGACATAACCAAATGACATCTGTATTGTAACGTCAACTGACGCTGTTGTGAGGGACGATACCATTCGATGATTTTAGTAACGGTGCTCGAGAACATCATTTTAGAAACTATTCGCAAATAGAGCATTCTCAGGCTTGCGTATGCATGACGTTGGGAACGACGTCAATAATAACGCCCCGATTCGAGATTCAGGGCATCAGTGCGGATGAAACTCAATCATCGACCACCACACCTGCAAGAAATGGATCACCGGAGGCGACATTGATTCTCTTTCCGAAATATCGAAACCACACATGACCAACGTTCAACTTTAGAAATATTTTAACAAAAGTTACAACTTTTATTTTTTAGAACTGAATATCTTTTTAATAAATACATGGAAAATTATCATTGGTGCTGCAACTGGAAGATCATATATGAATTATATGGCAAATGTATGCATACTTTGCCCGTAGATAATATACTTTTCAATTAATTGCAAAATATAGAACTGCGGGGAGAGGGAAAAGACGAAATTTTCGGTATAAGAGTGTCTGTCGTCTAGCGCAAAAATATATAAAAGAGCGCGGAGTCGAGACGTGACATGGCGCGAGTGACGAGCAGACATCTTGATTCTATAGAACTTGATCAGATTCATTGTTTTCAATGTAATTTAATCAGCATCGAACAATTAATACAGACAATTAAATTCATCTGCCAAAAACAACGCATTTAATACCGTTTTGTCAGTTTGACATCGGATAAACTGCTGGTAAATAGTTTGGATAAACTGCGTGTATTCTCCATGGTCAGATGTTAACTCTATAACACTCAAATACACGTCAGACATAAGTTTTTATTGCAAAATATTGGTTTTTATTACTTTTTATATTTTTATCTTCAACAATGAATCGCTCTGGCAATGCTACTGAAGAAAATATAAAGGCAGCGGTATCGAATAATGTACCTAGGAATACAGTAAAAACGAAAGCCTCAATATGGAATTAATTCTTGCAATTTTGCTCCGAGAGAAAGTATAATTTGGAAGCCAATACGCCAGTTGTTGAGATTGCTAAGGTACTGGAAGACTGGGCCTACAATAAGAAGAAAAAAGATGGAACAGACTACAAACAATACGTTATCAAAACTATCTGGAACACTACTGCAAAATATAGTCAAGAAAAAGATTTCAATGAATTCGTGACAATTTTTGATCTATTATTTCTCAGTCAGTTCGCAGGGATAAAAACACAAAAAGAAGGGAATTGCAAAGCAAACCAGATAAAAGATCAATGAGTGCTACTGCTATAACTATGGAAGAAATTATAAAGATGATGAACTTATGGTACGAGAATACTCCAAAAGGATTGCAGAAGAAATTTATCCATGTTGCTGCCTTCGAATTACCGTGGAGAGGATAAGAACCTGCACATGTTAAATTTATTATTTTAAAATAATGACTGCACTTCTACAGGTAGACTCGAATACAATCCGATATTTTCGAAAACATCTCAGGGTGGAGACAATAGCCTTAGCGATATTAGGGGCTCACGGAAAATAAAGATTATCCTGATTAAGGTCCTGTTAGACTGTTTTATAATATTGTAAGTGAAAGAGGTCCAAACATTCGAACTTATCGTTTGGTTTTGACAGTGAATCAATATTATGAGAATGAGGCCAGCAGGGGATGGTTGAAAAATATGCCTATTGGTCCAAATGAACTCAATTAATGGACCAGAGATTCAGCTATCAAAATTGGTTTTAATCCCGAGAATAAATATACTAATAATTCAAACCGAGCATGTACTGTTTCAACATTAGCGAAAGCTGATTTACAAATCACCAAAATAGCAGGCCATTCAAACGCAAAATCATTAGAATCTTATATCCAGTTGGATACAGATCATCACTCAAAAGTTGTTTCAAATCCAAGAATCAACAATAACCTAAATTCAGATGAACCTTATTGATGTTCAGCTCCCTAGAGCCAGTACAACGGGTGCTATGGTATTTGAAGTACCAAATGTTTGTCATTTTTGGAGAAATTTCAGATTGTTAGCACGATACATTCTAGCATAAATAAAAGAAAATACACAACTGTGCTGCAGAACAATAGTGGAAAGGCGCTGTTAACAAAGGAAGATCAGTGTAATTAATGGTAACAGTATATCCAACAACTGTTCGAGGACGTGACCCGCGAACCGATAGAAAATCTACTGACTGATTATATGGCAGAGCACGGTCCAAGCATTCTCAAATCCGAAGTTCAAAAAGCAATGCGCCAATCAAAAGCAAGAAAAACTCCAGGACCCGATGAAATTCCTATAGAGCTGGTAAAACTATTTGAGGAGGGAAGCATATCTGATCTGACGGCATTCTACGACCAGGGCGCGTATTCTATATCGTCTCGGAAAAAGAAATTTCTTTCTTTCTATTTCGTGAACCTATTCTGTACCATTCTTTCTATATCTATTCGGCAATGCTCGGCTATAGAGAACTGATAATTATTGAATGTAAAAACATTGACCTGTTTTTAGGGGAATTTGGATATCTTTTGATTAAGTTGGCAACAATAGCACCATTTGTTTGTTTACTTCTCAGGAGAATAATAGTTACGAGAATTATTTCATACTTCGTTGTGGGAGTCCATTATTATTATAATTATTATAACTGTTATTATAGGTTGTGGTGTAAATATTATAAACTATAGCGTAGCATATTATTTGTTCTTAGTTTTCGTTTTCTTTTAATCTTTATTGGGAGTACATTATATAGTATGGACCCAATATTCCTTCATTTGCTACAAGTAGAAGATAAAGAACGACAAAACCAATTACGTTTAGAGAGAAGAATTTTTTAATCCTTAAAATCACCAATGTTAAATATAGGGTGTTTCCTAAGTAATCTAAAATATTGTAGTGGGCGCTTCGTAACTTCATTTTAAGACGAAAAGTTCTTATAAACATGTGCGAGTTTTGTCATTAATGAGATATAGAGTGTTGAATTGTTTTATTAGAAGCAACAGTATGTGTTAAACATGAAGATAGTCCATTTCAGAGCATATGTTCAAAATGTACACCTCCAGCCAAAATGCAAGCATCCGCTCGACGTCTAATGGATTGCCGAATACGTTCGAAGATACTAGGATTGTTACGATTAACATTACAGCCTTGTATTATACGATTTTAAAGATCTCCTAAGTTTAATATCGAGGCTGTGTAAATGCGCGATTTTAGATATCCCTACACACAAAAATCCAGAGGATTGTGTTCAGGTCACCTATGGGGGCCACGGGTGTGGAGATCCCTGTCCGATCCAACGTTATTTAAAAACTCGCGTACAATCACTGCAAAATGGGAGGCGTACCGTCATGCATGAACCACATGCGCCTTCTAATAATAAGAGGTATATCTTCCAAAAGAACTGGAAGTACATTTTCTAGAAAATGAAGATATGTCTCACCGGTCAACCGTGAAGGAAGGAAAAATGGTCCTATTAAATAATCTTCGATGATGCCAAGCCAAACATTGACCGAAAAGGAGTGTTAGAACCGTGCTTCAACAGTTGCATGTGGATTTACATCTGTCCATATGTGGTCATTATGAAAAGTTATAATGCCATGTCTTGAAAAGTTGGCTTCATCCATAAACAGAATATTGGCAGCAAATTTGGGATTTTATTTAAAATCCATTGGCAATATTTTATACGGAGCGGATAGTCAGCAGGTAGCAAATGTTGAACACGTTGGACGCGATATGGATACAAATTTGCTTTTAGAATATTTCAAACAGTTCTGTTACTAACATTTACTCCATTAGCAATTTTTCTGGTACTCGTTTCTGGATGTTGGTCAATAATTTGAAGAATCTGGTTCTCCAATTGTGGAGTTCTCACAGCCCAACCCTTTCCCTCACATACCGATCAACCAACCTCTCCAGTGTTTTCAACACGAAAGATGTTAGGCCGATGGCTCTAAAAGACTTAGACACGGTGTATGTAATACGACCGGGCTTGGGTATAAAGACAACTTTTACTTGTCTCCATTGCTCAGGAACATATCTGCTTGCCAAGCAGGCCCGAAAGATATGCACTAAAATTGGACCAATAACCTCCCAGCCCTGCAGAAGCAGAGCCGGATAGATTTAATCCTTCTCCGGAGAGGGTCTATACGTGTACAAATTGCCCAAGTACTCCGTCCATAGGTAACTATTAACTTTGCTAGGATATAGTCCCTCCTACATGGTCGTTATGTTCCTACACATCCCATGCCAGGGCCCTCCTACCCGACTACTTTATAGCCGGGAAAGTGAGTCTCTAATAAATGCTGCATGGTATCCCCCGGTGTTTTCGAGAAAACACCAGGTGCGATTTGCAGACAGGCAAGACCACTGTCAGGAGACTTCGTTAAGATTCGACGCAGTTTTGACGTTTGAGGTACCGAACTATGTCCTCGCAGAAGGCCCGCCAGGCATCTCTCCAAGCCAACCTAACGGCGCTCTTATACTCATGTCGTTTCTGGCGGTATTGCTCCCAATCCAGATCCGACTCTGTCTTCCTAGCCCTATTAAATAGGCGCCGGGTTTGTTTCCGCAGCGAGTTCAGAGAGTTGTTCCACCATTTTTGGCCCTTAGCCTCTTTCCTCGTTTTCTCCGCGCAATTCTCTTCACATGACGAGACAATAATCGAGCCCAGCTCCGCTATGGCCCAACTAATCTCATCATTATTATCGAGACTCCGTAGAGCCTCCTCGTGAGGTCCAGTTTATACCGTTCCCAGTTGGTGGTCCTCGGATCCCTATACTTTACTGATTGTTCTTCAACAACATCATTGTAACTGAAACATATGTAACTGTGATCCGAAAATGACTGGACATCATTAACATGCCAGTCTTTTACCACACTTGGTCTCCATAGTCTAGTGGAATGGTTCTCTGTCTACTAATCAAGAGGACCCGAGTTCAAACCAGAGTTCGGACAACATCGATATTAAAAATTCGGAGTGCCACCTGTCGGAAGGCAATATCAAACCACCGACAGTATTCTGCCTAGAACAGCCTCTCAACATAGACGTTCGCTTTCGTCGTTAAACTGTAGGTCCCTTCTATCTATGGTAACTGGAGAGCACAACACAGAAGTGAGACACTCTCCGCATTCTACTTAAACGGTAGTTGGATATACGTTTTGGTAAACCTTTTTCTTGAATTTCTAGATAGTGCTTCAACAAATTTTTCATGAGTGGAAAAGTATCATCGCCTACGAAAACGAAAGGACTACAGACAAGCGACATTCTGTAGGAATATGCAATTTTTAATCTCGAAGCATCTTATAAAACGAAGAATTGTTCAATACGCCGCCATCTGATATGCGACCTCGACATCCCACATCACCATAAAGAAAATGATAATTGGCATTTACCACAGCAATTAAGGAAAGTCCATTTAGAGTCATAATTTCCATTCATGTTAACTTCTGAGCAGCTGAAATAAAAAAGAGATTATGTCAATATGGTCTCACTATTTTTATTTTTGTTAAATTAAGAGAATGTCCCATTTTCATCCCGTTTGTAGACAGCTGAAATACACATGCAGATTCTATAAGGGCAGTGCACACATCTGGAATGAAATTTTGATTGACTGATTCGATATTTTGAAAAGATACATAAGCGAATGATATGAATCGCCCGTCGCGGAAAATCTCAGCGCCAACGCCAACTTTTTCTTTCCGGGAATTGCTCTTCTATAATTGGTATCCTGTGAGCTAATTTTAGGTCCAATGATATTCAAAAGAAACTCAAATTCGCTGCTTGATATTCTGAAAAAGTTCCGGAAACCACCATTGCACCTGCATTCTACCTGTATCCTCCGGAGTGTATGTAAGTAACCAATTTTATGATTGGATATAATTCAAGGCATCTCACAGCTGAACCTTATTGATTTTCAGCACACTAGAGCCAGTTCAACTAGACTTATAAACCCAGATATACTCCATTTTTGGTAATTTTTGGAGAAATTTCGGTTTGTTAGCACAGTACAGCCTCCGGGGTGTATACAAGTGACCAATTCTATGATTGGATTTTTTTCAGGGCGTCTCACATATGAATCCTATTGATTTTCAGCTCACCAGAGATAGTACAATGGGTCACATAAATCCAGACACATTTTTGGAGAAATTTCGGTTTGTTATCACCATATAGCCACTGGAGTGTATACATAATTGCGGAAAAGTTAGTTTTAATCTTTGAAACCGTTTATTTTTATTAGCAATTACAATGAAAGCAGCCGTAGCTATTAAAGCGTCTTCTTCGGTAAACATTTTTTTCATAATTGAATTTACCTGACTATCTATGGTGATGGTACTGTTTGTCATGTCAGATGAACCCTATTGACTTTCAGCTCATCAGAGCCTATAATTCCGGGTATACTACATCTTTTGTTATTTTTGGAGATTTTTCGGTTTTTTAGATCGATACAGCCTCCGGATTGTATACAAGCGACCAATTTTATAATTGAATAATATTCACGGCGTCTTACAAATTAAACCTATTGATTTTCAGCTCGCCAGAGCCGCTACAACTGGAACTATATATCCAGATATACTACACTTTGGTCATTTTTAGAAATAGTTCGGTTTATTAGCACGGTACAGCCTCCGGAGTATATACAAGTGACCATATCTATGATTGGATATTGTTCAGGGCATATCAAATATGAACCCTATTTGGAATGTTGGGTAATTTTTAAAGAAATATCGGTTTGTTATCACGATACAGCCTCTAGAGTGAATAAGTGAAATGCGGAAAAATTAGTTATAATTTTCAAACCCGTTTATTTTGTACTGTTTGTGATATCACTTTATGAAAGTAAATTAGAAGGTGACTGGATTCCATTTATCTTTCGCAAACAGTGGGCTCAATCTAGTTGTATCAAAGCTGACACCATATTAATTATTTGCCTGAATTTTGAATCGATTTATGGACTGGTGTATTAATCTTTTGTCTGCTTCTGTTAACACTCAAAGCTGTTGATTTTATCTTCAAATATAAAATGAGAATTAACAAGTGAGTATTTCCAAATAAAACGTTCTATTCAAGACATAATTTTTCTATGTTTGATTTGTTGTTAAATTAGATCTTAATAACTACGAATCCAATTTGTACTTTAATGATGGTCCTGGTTTCTTCTAGTTGATTTATTACTTTTCCGCCCAGCCTATCTAATATGCGAGAAAAGTATTGGTTTACCCACAAAAAAGTTGAAATATTGAAAAAAATTTTTGAGTAATTTTTAGTTTTCCATCAAGAACAACACGAAAAAATAGTTTTTAGAAAAAAAGTCCTGTGTGTATGTCGTCGTCGTCGTCGTTTTGTCATTTTTTGAGAAATTTCAGTTTGTAAGCACGATACAGCCTCCGATACTTTTCTGCAGAGGTGATTATACATTTTACGAATTGTACAGTTGTTTCATCTGTGTTTTCGTCAATCTCGAGTGTGTCAGTTAATGATTCAGTAAATAACTTGAACATATTCCAATCTGCGTATTTTGTTTTCCATTTCGTCAAGGTATTTGGTGGTTTGATAGTGTTGTGGGTGATTAGTATTGGGAAGTGGTCACTATCGTATAGACTCTCTAGTGCTCGCCAGTTCGTTAAGGATGCTGTTCAGGGGTCGCTGAAACTGAGATCTATAGCTGAAAAAATTCCTGATGCTATGCTGAAGTGGGTGTTGCTACCAGTATTTAGTAGACATAAACTGGTATTATTGTTCAATATGTTTTCTATTGTTTTACCTCTACCGAATGTGCGTTCTGAGCCCCACATTACGTTGTGGGCATTGAAGTCGCCAGCAAGAATGAACGGTTTGGGTAATTGTGAAATGAGATCTGCAATATCGGATTCCCGTAAGTCACAATTTGGAGGTATGTAAATGCTGCATATTGTAATCTTGTGTGGACACCAGACATTTACAGCAACGGCTTCAAGGTTGGTGGTAAGTGGTAGTTTGGAAGACAAGAGATTATTATAAATAAATATTGAAGCCCCTCCACTGGCCCTTGTGAATGTTGTTCTGATAAAGTGGTAGCCTATAAAGTTTTTCAGATATGGCTTATGGGAATTTTTGAAGATTGTTTTTTTGAGACACAGTATATTAGGCTGATATTCTGAAATTAGTTGTTGTATTCGGTCAATGCGAGGATAAAACCCATCGCAATTCCATTGGATTAAATGGAACATGATTAAAGTAGTAAAAAAAGAAAAGAAAGTGATTAGATGCTATTAAGAGGATTTCTGTGATAATTGGGCTAAGTCAAGATCTTCATTATCACTTTGTCTCACTGATGATTGCGTTGTTGCGCTAGAGATGCTCTCCGTGTCGGTTGCTTCGAGGGCTATGCTACCTTTGATTTTTTTTCGCGAGAAAATCTATTTTTTATTTATCGATATTTTAGATGGGGATATATATCTTGCATATTAGTTAGGAGGCCTTCAATATCGGCCGTGAATTTTAGAGCTTCTGCATAGGGGTTAGCATTATTGTATGTGTTTTCGATGAAAGCGATGAAATTTTCCACGGGCATGACATAGTTTTCAGGGTTGTCTTGAAGGTACGCTTCTTTGATGATGGTTATTGTTTCCTCAGTTAGATATGATTGGGGTTCTGATTTTTGAGTAGTCTCTTTCTTTAGCTTTTTCCTTGCAGATCTATTGGGTTTGATGGCGTCGGTGGTATTATTAGGAGGTGGCATAATAGATGATTCACTTAAAATTACCGGAGATACATCTCCAGAAACATCGTTATCGGTGGGTGTTGTATCTGAATGAACTCTCTTCAATCCTGTTTGAAGTACCGGTAGTTTATTTTCTTGGTCATTCACTTTGGTGCTTGTGTCTATTTGGCAAGGGGGTAGCTGTTGATTTTCGTTATCAGTAATAGTTTGGGAAGAACTATGTGTGGGCGGGTTGGGACAGTTTATTGCAATATGACCTGTTTCTTTGCATATGAAGCATTCCATTCGGTCAGTGGAAAGAAATATTCGGTGATCGTTGTTGTCGAAGTGGATTGTTGTATGTTTGCAGTTCAAAATTGTCATATGGTAGGAAAACAAAAACTTGTCGTCTGAAGCTGAGAATATGACTATACTCATCCCCAGGGATGCCGGCCTTTAGAAAAGAGATGGGAGATGCTAGATTCAGTCCTAGATTTCTAAGAGCGATTTCATCTAGATCATGTGGAATGCATGGACTAATATTAGAAATTAATATTCGTCTGGTCGGTGAAATGAGTCTACGGATGTTGAAGGTTTTGTTTCCTATGGATATGATAGAGTGGGAGTTAACAATAAGATCAACTAATTCAGTTTTGGAAAGGTATATGCATATTCTATTATTAGAAATTCGTGAAGCAAATATAATGTTCTTGGCACCAATGATGTCACCTAAGGCTTTAACGTAGTCAAACAATTTTAGGTTTTCGTCCGCATGTAGGGCTATTGCTTGATCCTTCTTGGGAAATGCAGGTTTGGGAACCGATTTAGCTACTGATGAATACGAAGTGCATTATATTTTTGGATGCGGTTTGATTTTTATCTTGAATGGTGCTGCTCTCGTAGTCAAAAGCGGCACCCTGTATATTATCATTATTATTTGCCATTAATTTGTCGAAGGTATACCAGCAAACCAGTTTCCATTATTTGAAAAACTGGTTGGTTATCAGTTCCGATACTGAATATAATAAATGCGTCTCTTGTCGACAAGAAACAGCTATTTTGGTACTATTAACAAGTATTGCAAAAAGTGTTATTATTTATAGTAGAAAGTCTAATTACCTCGATGTTATTATACACAACGGGAACCACACGTTAATCACTTAGTTTTACTTATTTACAAATATTCGACAGCCTACGCACAGCGATGTTAACTCGTCGAGTTCACAAGCTCGAATCTAGAAAGAAAAATTAAGCTATATGATATGTGAGAAATGTAGAACATTTGAATAAAAAATATGTTTTAAATTGTAAGTACAAAAACTTGTTTGAATTAAAAATACAACAAATATTTTTTTGTTCTAGAAATAAATCATCAAAAAGATCTGTATATGGTACACTTTAGCAGAATAATGTATTTCTCATCACTTCTTCCGTAGATTTCTTAGTTGGAATTTTTCATAGGATCAGGTACCTATACCGAACAGGAAATTTCCAAATGGTATGAGAAGGGCCCTAATTTTCAATAGGAGGGAAAGTCAACACTATTTGTAACAAATAAATAGTTTACCGTATATCTGAAATATGAATTACATTGTCTCAAGAAACACCAAACAAATTTATATGAAATATAAATAATTATTCACTAATAATCTGCCTCACTGTCGTCACTAGAGAAAGAAACGATTATTGGTTCTATAAGATGATCGACAATCCTATATAATTTTATCTTCTTCCTTTATAATGTGCAACACAATTTTTCCAGTAAATATTTGTAACATTTTTCAATGCGTGCATTAGAAGCTACTGTAATCTTTTAATTTAAATGTAATATTTTTGTCTGCTACTTGGAATTGATTTCTTTCATAACTTTATGTAATGATGAACGAGACACTGAGACACTTGTAGTAAATCTGGACATTTCTTTATTTCAGTCAAAATTTTATCCAATGTTGGGATTTCGTGTTTAAAAAAGAAACTTAACAATATGTCGAATAATATTTTTAGTTTTTTCATCTGTTTTAATATTTTCTGGACGACACGATAGTTAAAAGAAACAATTGTTACACAGTATTTCTATATTCTTGATGGTAGGATCAGTCGTTTTAGCAAATGCTAAAAAGTTTAATTTGTACAAGTTAATTTAACACAAAATTGCTATTTTCTATAACATAGCCAAAGTTTTTATAATTTTAAACACTATGGTAGTCATCTTTGTCACTGGTTAATCACCTAAGACAATGTTTATACGTATTTACAATGTTACAATTTTTAAATTAGTCCTGATCCTGTTTTTATGTTTTAATAAAACAATAACAAGAAACCAAGGTCGCCATAAATAAAAAAATGCACATTTTTTGTTTAAAATTTACGATCATATATATGTTAAAATTGCTGATTAAAACCGGCTGCGATACGATCAATCGGGAATCTACAGAATTGCCAGCTTAAATTCAAATCAGTCATCCTAGTTTAAAAACAGAGTATAGTACTCGATGTTCATTGACATATGAGATATTCGAAAACAGTTTAATTGAGACGAGTATAACTTTTCTGTCTATAAAAAAATATAACTTATATCTTTGGTGGCTACATTTTACCGTCTAAACATGAATTAGTGAATTTTCGTTTACTTAAGTGAGAAGGGTACTACTTCATTCAAAAAGGGGCGGCTCCATGATTTTTTTTTGGGTGTGCCCAAGTTTGTTACCTATAAGGTACATTATATCTATTTATCTATCTATCTATCTATCTATCTATCTATCTATATATATATATATATATATATATATATATATATATATATATTATATATTTATGATTTTATAATTAATTCTTTTATATTTATGATTAGGGTAAATGTAATATTTACTTTCTATTTAATTTATATACAAATGTTGGTTCGGCTAGCTCAAATATATATAGTCGGGCATGAGACTCTTTACTCCCTTCGAGTTCTGGATTTTAAATACGTTGGTATGCCTAAGTTATGGAACCTATTTTTGTTCATTTTATTTATTTTTTCATCAGACAGAAACGACAATGACATACACTCTAATTATATATTTTTCGTACTTCCGGGCCTAAAGTGACAACTTCACTCCCTTGTGACAGGTACTAAAGTGTCACATTTAATCCCTCCGGGATTAAATATTGACGAAACTCCCGGAACGATTAAATCACAAACAAACGAATTTAAGGGATATTTTATTGAAAAATATAATTAATTAGAATGGTAATTAACGTTAATATTCAAATTTACAATGACACTAGTAATGACAATGTTTCTAAATTATAACTGTCACAACGCAATGTTACTATGGTAACTTAATTTAAAGACAGTTTATTAAATGAGTTGAAGAGAGAAAAAACTGATTGAAATTATTGAAATAATTAATAAAATCATACCGGAAGTACGAAAAGTATCGTATATACCTTGCGACTGAAGTACATTTAATCCTTCAGGTAAATTATGGCCCTCCCTGCGGTCGGGCCATAAACTTTACCTTCAGGATTAAATGTACTACTTCAGTCCCGCGGTATATAATATACTATTATAAGAACTATGAAATGAAAATACGAAAAGAAGTATATATATCAATATAAACAAAATTTAAATCTAATACGATGAAATGAAAAATTAACTATAACCTAATAAATTTTGAATTAAAATTTCCTTATGCTAAAAAATTGAATTTAAATGGCCAAATCAAAATTATTTTAGTTATTTAATTGGTTAACCAATAAAGTACTCAACACTAACCTGGCACTACCGATGTCTTCTTCTGGAACCAACAATCAATCTTCTACACCAACACTTCTATTAATGTGTCTACCATATACACATACTCTGGAACTTTACACGTAAGTTTAAAATTATATTTCAGGTATAATTTAAGATGTCATATTTTTCTTTTTCCTTTTCCAATTCAGACTTCAATTAATTTAGAAATATGATCTAATGGTACTCTCTGTTTGTCTTATCAACCCAATACCTTTCTTTTCTATGTCTTTTAATCCTATATCTTCTGTACCTTCAATTCACTTTTAAATATTTTCAATTAACTTCTTCAACTTCATTTACACTTTCTATATACTTTTCTTTACTTATATGAGGACTTTACTTCTATTTTATTATAATTTTAAAATTTTATTTAACTACGTCCTCTCTCCAAAATATCATAAAATCATCCTCCAATTTTTTTAAAATCAACAACTCCTATTTTCCCTGTCCGTTGCTATGGACAAAACTCATCATCTCACTAGATTTTTTTTAACAATAATTTACAAATCAGAGGTTTTCATTTAATTTCATATTTTTCTTAACTATTTGATGATATTTAATGTTTTGTTTATTTCAAAAATAATTTAATTTATCTATTTAAAACTCTACTTCTCCAAAAATATCCCTATTTATAAAAAAAACCTCTCATTGTGTAATACTTTTCCATTCTAAATTAGACAAATCTACAAACTGATATTTTTCAAAATATATATAATTCTTTTCAATTTCTATTAAAATTTGGTAACGATTATTATTTCTCATAAACTTGGCCTAAAATTATATTTACAAAAATTCTTTATGTGTTATATTTCATTGTCGCTTGTCAGAATTATATATAGTTCTATGACAACGAATTCCTGTCGCTGACATTGAACTCTGTGGCGGCGTCAAGCTTCTGTCGCGGAAATTTCATGCTATGAAAGTAAATTTGACATTCCAATCAGTTGACAGTTATCTGTGTCAGAATAATAATAAACCTCTAAAATAATGATTCTGCTACTAATTGTTATTAAACATGATGTATTATAACAATCTAAATACATTTATTTATTCTTTTAAGGTTTTAGATACTTTTAATGACGTATATGACACATTTACAAGTTATTATATTGTTTAAAGATGGTTTCTGGTCTACAGGTATGAGTTGAATTATTTTATGAAGCCCTGACAATGGTAAATGTTTTGAATATTATTTCAGCATCTCAATATTAAGATTAAACAAACGATATCATAGGTACCATAGATATATAATACACAGTAGATGAAGCATTTCATTCATAAATTGATATTTGTTTTGACCTGAACATTTAGAAAGAAACAACATATTTTGTAAGTGGGTTAGATAAAGAGAGACTCTAATGTTGGAACTCGCATGGCAACGCTGCACAAAAGCCTAGAGAAGGAGATATAAGCGCGCTTCAAACACAATCAGTGGCGTATCCCAATAAATTAAATACGTATAGGTTATTAATTCGTGAGTAAAAAACAAGTAGCAGTAATATAGATAATACTGCAAAATTAATTATATATACAGAGGAAATAAAAACAAACAAAAACATTCATTTAAATTAAATTTAAACTATACCTTAAAATTTTGTTCAACATGTAATATTGTAACTTGAAATTTCAATGTTCAAAAAAAATCATACCATTTAGAGCACCTTTCAGTGTTGATAAAACATATTTACTTAACTTATTGGACTTAGGTACCTTTGGCCTCAATAATATGAAAATCTACGATTTTAAGGGTAGAAAAATACTCTTTATTTTCAGTTTATAAAAAATATAAAATTTTATTACTTGTTCATAAGAACAAACAAAATAATAATTTGATACCTTTCAGTGATAAGGAACTTTTGGATTTGATAAAATAAAACAACTTGGAATTATTCTAAGGGTAAAATAAATACTCGTTTTTCAGTTTTAACAAAAAATATATTTACATTATTCATTTCTAAATAAAATTACCTTTGTATTAATACTTCTTGATCGGTTTTTTCTCAGTAAATCAACGTTTTTGGTGCTTTCATGATGGATTCTAATGGTAAAATAACTTTTGAGAATTAATTTTATTAATTCCATAGCATGACTGTCTAAAATATCACCATCATAAAGATGTTCACCAAAAAAATCGAGTACATTTGATGGTAAAACGCTAATGGTTTTAGAAATCAATAAATTTAACAAACCCGTAATATTTTTATTAAATATGTCATGAGTTTTATGAAAAAATCTGAAATATTTTTCTCCAGGCTTACATATATTAATTAACATATCACTTGGATTTTTAAGTCTACCATAAGTCTTTCTTACTTGCAGTTTTGAACAAGTTGTATCCTGTTCCAACATATTGACACACTTAGAACAAGTAATACACTTTTTTAATGATTTAACCACAAAACCAGCAATATATGATACAATGTCTTGGACATATAAAGTTAAGTCCCAAGATGGCGACATAAAAAAATTCGATTCTGCTATCTCCATATTTACTTTGACTAAAAAATCTTTATAGTCTTCAGATTCTTCTAAATTTTCCCCATCATCTGACCTACTGAGTAAATTACCTGAGCCGCATGTGAGGATTGAAATTTTTTGCAAGTCTACAGTGTTACCTGTTTTTGGCGCCGATATCTCACTGTGGACTAACAGCCTTTTAAAGGCAGCCTCAAATTGTCTGGCTGTCGGGTTGTTATTATAGCCCCCCTTGCTACGAATAGCTCCAAAAAATAATTCAAGGTGATCCTGGGATAACTTATATGTCAATAAATATTTTAGTTGTTTTTCTTGTTCAACATAGAAGTTGAACATGTTTTTTAGACTCTCAATACATATAAGAAATCTTTCTTGCAGATTTGACAATTGGAGTCTTACTTAAGGTAAACCCAAGTATATAATTTTTTACAATTTCCATATATTCAAAAAATGGTTTTGACGTTATTTTAGACAGAGGTTTTTTATAAAAATATTTTGCAAATCTACTTTTTGAATTAAATATGTCAAATATGTTATTAAATACTAAAATAAAATTGGATGTAGGTTCGGAATTTGCAAATTCGGGACACTGTAGGTCCTCGCGAAGAAAATCAATGGCATCACTAACACTTTTACTAAGAGTTTGCGTTGCCAGGCGTACCTTCATCTTTTCACGTTCCCATTGTAAATGCCTTAGCTTGATTTTAGTAGCAGAAGTTAGTCCTTCTGTGCTTTGTTTCTTAAATAAACTTTCAATAAAAGACCATTTTATGAGGTGCTCTTTTTGGTCTCTTATTTCATGCTTGTTTGTTTGAGCCCCAAAGCAATTTCGTACCAGCTTCAACATATGGCATGGATCTAGAAAAATAAAAACTTCCTTGCCAGTAATTGGATGTATGAAACTAGTTTTCAAATTATTTGGATCACCAAAATTTGCTCCTAGATTTTCAGCCATCCTTAAGTTGACTGGTGCACCATCAAATGTTAACGATGTCACAGTTACTCCACTTTCGTGTATAAACTCCAGGCACTTTCTTACAAGTCCAGCTTTTTCAGTGGAAGCTAACCCGTCCAATAAAAAATAGCCGACTGGTATCTTCCAAGATCCATTTAAACAGACTAGCATGAAAACCAAGGCTTCTCTTGCTTCCGGTAATGAATCTGTATTCAATTCTGTCCCAAGATCAACATATCCTGTAAACTTTTGTCCAGTCCATTCAATTTGTCTTCGTATGGACATCTCATCTAATACCAAGTTACAGTATAGGGGGTTGGCTGATTCTTGTTTAAGGGTGAGAGCATCAAGAGCCTCTTTACTAAACCCTGGACTACCATCAATAGATCTATACCATTTACTAATTGTCTCCAAATGTGGTAATGTACGATTAAAGGTTTTACGGACAAAGTTGTATGCCTTGGGGGAATAAAATGCTAAAGTTAAAGCAAAGCATCTCAAACTTGGATTGAATTTTTGCTTTGAAGGCCCCTTCAATAGTCTTTCAAAGATGTCAGCTGAAGTTCCCGACAATGAAGCCTAAAAAATTTCGTTTATTTTTTCAAATTTTGAAACATCAATTAAATAATTACCGTTATAGTAGACTCAGACTTTTCTGTAATAAGGGATTTTTGCTTAAGGTAACTCATTAGAGTTTTTAAAGAAACAATACGACTTTTCAGCCTTCGTACAGAGTTCTGCAGACACTGAATTTTGGTGCATTGGCGTTAAATTTTTTCTTTAACTAGCGAAATATTCCTACGTCGCTTTTCTGGAGTGGAAAAATCGCTAGCATCCAAATCTCCGACGTAACGCCTTTTCCTGTAATAAAATGATATCTGTTTTTTTTCATTATAATTTCAAATATGTCAATCTGACGATGATATAAACATATCAAAACAATTGCCAATAACTTAGAGTTTTCATAATTTTTCAATATATAGTGGAATTAATTAGGAAAGGTTAGTTTTACTCATAACAGTAACAATTGTCTTTGCTTTAGCTTTAAAAACTTTTATGATACCTTTTTGCCCGAAATTTGGATTCTGGTTTACGCCAAGATGCAGTATCACTTTTAATTCCATGTTCGGCCTCAGAAGCAGTCAATGTCTCAGAGGATGAGTACCTTAAAAATATGTTAAAGAAAAAGAAATTTAATTCATTTATATATATATATATATATATATATATATACAAACTTACAATAATCCTGATGGACCAGCAATTGAAGTCAATTCTAATTCTAATGCAGGTGCCTCATTTTTTGGTGCTTCAACAACTGTTTCATTGTGCTCTTTATCTTCATGTTGAGTTTGATAGTTAATTAAAGGCTCTATGCATCTGAAAAAAATAATTGTCATAATATGTTAAAATATGTTAACCACTATCTTGTTGTCCTGAATAAAATCTAATTTTTTTCAAGTATTTTGCAAAAATTTCTTTAAATCATTAATTACCTATCATCCGTAAATAAGCTCTTTCTTACTGTAGCTCCTGCAGATGCAACATCTTGTTTCTTTGTAGGACTGTCAAAAATGTCTTCTGAATCTGAGCTGTAACATATAATATATATGTATCTAAGCAGCACTTTTAAGGGTGAGCTAACTAAAAGTAGAACAAGGCAATATGCATTAAATATACTTATTCATACATTTTTACCTAAATGAGCTTGATGGAAACAAAGAATGTTGAAGTTTTGGCATTGCTCCAGGCTTAAGGTATTTTACACCATTTACTTTAATAAGAATATCTGCAGCATCGAAATGATCTTTTTTTAAAACCTTCAGTTTCTTCAAGTCCAATAAGTGACAGCCAAATATTTCTTGCTTGCAATTCGGTGGGGAAGCTAAGAGAAAATAAAAATTTAAGAATACTTACAGTAATTTTTTTCAACTTTAAAGAAATATTAATAGATTTTATAAATCTAAAATATAGATTAACGTGAAATAAATGCGAATAGGTCAATAATGGTTTTAAGGATTAAAAAGACAGATTCTTCTACACAAACCAAGCTTTAGTAATATTTTATTAGTTGGTCAGGGCTAAAAATTATAAGATCGCAGAATTTGCAGATATTAATAACTGTTTTTTGAAATCATTTTAAATAAATACCCAGTTGGATAGTGAGTTCAATATGTTGCTGACATCATGATGGTTTCAAATAATAGTAAATTGGTGGAATATAAGTATTTTTTATATAGTATTTTATAATTTTTCAAGCTGACAAAGTAAGTACAAAAGCTTTGTTTTGTAATAAAACTATTGTTATTTTCGCATTTATTTATCCACCACCAAAAAGCTGCTGTAAATCTACGCCTCTGATACAAGCAAAAGTTTCTCATATACTATAACCATACTTACTTATGAAAAGACACTTCGGCACCCACATTATCGAGTTTTTTACACAAAATACACTCTCGTACCATTATTAATAGTTTTAATGAACAAAATAGTCACAAATTACATAAAAATACTTTAAAATAAACAACAACAGAACCGCTCTGGCAACGTCACAACTACAAAATTGACGGACCTTACTATAAATCGTTTATGAATGAAAAGCGAACACTTAAAAATTTATTTTCCTGGCGACGTTGTCGTACTTAACAAGAATGTTATATTTTATTACATTAACTATATTTAAAAAACTAGTTTACATTTACAGTTTTTTAGGTTCAGAAATATATGCATTGGCTTAAACAGTATGTATCCATGTGTAATATACCGAACCAATAAATAATAACATGTAGTAATTTTACCTATCAAAATAATTTCACTAAATCGATCAGTGCTATGGATAAGTACAATCTGGCAATTGCGCCCATCACGTCAAATCACAAGGGATGTCGGTTCTTATTTCTTACGTCTTTTTTTAATGATTGACCGCCTTTCAATGTAAATAATTGTATCTATAATTGTATTATATATCTATGATAGGTACACATTCAATATATAACCCATTTTAATTTCATTCATATCATGAAAAACAAATAATTCCCTATGTATTGGCAACTTATAACCAAATTCAGCTTGAAACCCTCACACACCAACACCTTCAAACTCCTATAGATGTTGTGATGAGTTCAATATATATATATATATATATATATATATATATATATATATATATATATATATATAATTTTTTTTTTTTTTTATTATTTTTTTTTATATAACGACTGAAAAATGCTATATAGGTGGGGATAACGGGGATTTCAGTCCAAAGAATCAACGCCAAGATCTTTTATTTACAAAATGCCGCCAAGCTTTCGTGTCCTTTTGACACTTCTTCAGGGCACTATAATACATATACAAATATAAATATGATTTAAAAATAGAGAAATAAATATAAGTACTTACATGTAAAATATTTTAAGTAAATTCAATATAAATAATCATTAAAAAATTTGTAAATGTAAAAATAAATATAATTATAATATACTTGATGTCATATTTCACATAAGACAAATCGATACATAATTTGTTTGTTCGTTACTTAGTTATTTTAATTTTTTTAGGTTACTTTATAATTATTTAATGAAGTTTGAATTTGAGGTTAGATTATAACCTGTGAAAATGACTGACAAATAATTTCTTATATTTTGACTTTAATAGAAGTGAATTTAATTTTTATGAAATAATCATATAAATAATGAAAAATTATCTATTTTGTTCAATATTCAAAAGATAGCTATAAATATTACTAAGATTTTCAATGTCACTTTTCTTATTCATACTATTATTTGCCTTGTTGATTTCAACCATTTCAAGAAAATATCTTTTAGACATATTTTGTTCAGTATGTAGAACTTTAGCTTCATTAAATAACATTTTATGGCCTGTTTCGATGGAATGCTGTGTTAATGCACATGATTTATTTTATATCACTTTTATGAGATGTGATGCGATTAGTCAAATTTCTAGAGCTGGTACCGATGTAGTTAAGATCACAGTTATTGCATTTTATTTCATAGACTACATTTGATTTTTTTAAGTCAGGTGTAGAATCTTTCAATTTACTATTTAAATTTCCAATCGTTTTTATATTTTTCTGTGTTATCTTTATATTAGTTTCATTTTTGAAAAGTTTTATTATGTTCTTTGATAAATTTTCAATATTTGGAATTGATAGGTAATTAATATTTTCTACATTTGTATTCCTATCTGTTTCATTGCTAGAGATATTATCATGAATAGTTCTATCAGAAATATTGTTGAAAAGAATTCTATTTAGAAGTGATTTAGGATAAGAATTTTCTAATAAGATATCACGTAAAATTCTTAAATTTTTTTGTTTTAAAGAAGGGTGAACTAGTTTTTCAATTCTATTTTTTAAACAAATAATGAGATTAATTTTCATTTTCTTTGTATGAAAAGAATGATAGTTTATATACCTTCCTGAATTTGTTGGTTTTATATACCAATCGGTAATCAAAGTGTTTTCGTTTTTACGGATTATTTTAGTGTCTAAAAATGGAATGCTATTATTTTTTTTCAAATTCAACTGTAAATTGTAAATTTTCATTATAACTATTTACTTTTTCTAATATTTCATCTGATTTATTAACTGGTATAGCACAAATTATGTCATCAACAAATTTTTTTAAAAATGGTATATTAAATGATAGTTTTGGGAGAATATCTTCAAGAAGATCATCCATTACATATTGTGCTATTATTGGAGAAATAGTAGCTCCCATTGGTGTGCCAAGAATTTGTTTATAGTAACATCCTTGAAATGAAAAATAACTTGAGTTAAATATAAAGTCGATTATTGATAAGAATTTATTTTGTGGAATGTTACAATAATCTTTAATTTTATTCCATCTCTTGATGATACTATTCGTTACTAATTTTATAGGAATATTACTGAATAAGGATACAACATCTAGACTGATTAATATGTAATCTGGTGGAAGTTGTTTTTCATTTATGAATGAAGAAAAATCAAATGAATCTTTGATATAAAAATTATTTTCAAAGTTATATGCGTTGGTTAGAATATCGGTTATCATTTTTGCTATTTTACTGTTTGGTGCATTAATTGAAGAAATAATAGGTCTGAGTTTAATTGTGGGTTTGTGAATTTTAGGTAGGCCATAATATTTAGGTGATATATATATATATAAAAACACTAATATGAGCATATTCCACGAAGTAAGGGTCGAGACAGTCAATTTCATATATATATATATATATATATATATATATATATATATATATATATATATATATATATATATATATATATATATATATATATATATATATATATATACAGGGTGTCCCGGGACTAATGGGAAAAAAGTCAGGAGAGTATAATATGAGCCAAAATAATGTTAGTACTTCATATAAACTTTTACTATGCAGGCCCTCGTTTTCGAGTTATAGGCCTCCAAAGTTTTAATTTTGAATTTGGTTTTTATTTTTATTTTTTGTACTAGTTATTTGATCTTCATAAAATTTACGGCAAAGCTATAATGTAAGTGTATGTTTATTTTGGTAAGGTAAACAGATTTACAGTAGTGCATTGAAGCCAGGGACGGACTACTCGCAATGGTCAGTGATGCAAAAAATTTGCAGGTATGGCACACCCTGTATGAAATTATCGGAATTCACTTCCCCACGCATTAAGCTAACGAAAAGGTACTCTTGTTGGAATTCGATAAAATAAGCCGTTTGGCTAATATTTACAGTTTTATTAATGCACTACGTACAAATCTACCTAACTAACTTATTAATACGATGTCCAGAATTTACTTGCTTTTAATCAAAATTACGAACACAACATTAATAAACCATTAAGAAAACCTCAAAAAACACAAGTTATAAAACATTAGACTAAAACTAATTCCTAAACAACAACAAAAACTAACGTTATTCTAATAAATGTTCAATATGAGCTCCTCCCACTTCCACGCACATTCTAAGTCTACGAAGGTTGTTTCTTTGCACTTGAAAGAGCAACCCCACACTATTTCTAATAACATTGCAGTGTAACACAATTCTGTCTATTAAATCTTGCCTTGTTTGCACAGGAGTTGCGTATACCTTACTTTTGAGATAACCCTAGAGAAAGAAATCCATAGGATTAACGTCTCCTGATCGCGGTGGCCATTGAAAAGGACCTCCACGACCAATCCATCTATTAGGAAGTCTTGTGTGTAAATGCTGTCGTACATCTAAACTGAAATGAGGAGGGGCCCCATCATGCATGAACCATAAATTCCTACGAGTTTGTAGTAGCACATCATCAAACAGGTTCCATAACTCATTTTGCAAAAACTCCAAATATCTCTGACCGGTCAAAGTACCGTCAATAAAGTATGGCTGTATCAAATGATTGCGAACTATTCCTGCCAAACATTAACCATGAATCTATGCTGGATCCTAGTTTGGATAATGCCATGTGGATTCACATCATCCCATAAATGCATATTATGAGAATTTATGATTCCATCTCTGGTGAAACCGGATTCGTTCGTAAAGAGAACGTTACTAATTAATGTGTTGTCTGCTTGTTGTTGTCGCAGAAACCACTGGCTATACTCAAGTCGTGCAGGATAATCAGCCACTGTCATACGGTGTACTTTTTTCATGTGAAAAGGATAAAACAGCTGTTCTTTTAGGACGCGATGAACAACTGATTTCGAGACGTTATGTTCTCTTGATAATTTTCTAAAACTCGATGGTTCATTATCAACTGCATTTAACAAGTCTTGTTCAACTGCCACAGTACGTATGCTTCGTACTGGACCTTCTCCAGCTTTTTCTGGCGAAAATCTTCCTAAAATTTAAAATTTTGTTTTGTATACATGGAAAATTACATTGACTTATTCATACCTCTTTCTCGTAGCCTGAGATCAATACGCCCAAACATTCGTCTGGCTGGCAATGCTCTGTTTGCAAAATGTTCTTCATAAAGCCTTTTGGCCTCTAAACAGTTTCGAGAAGCCAGTCCATACATTAGATGTTTATCTGCGTACTCAATAAAAGCGAATTCTGCTATTGTAACTGTTAAATTAAGGACTTATGAATTATTGACAAGTACTGACTACGAACTATTCTACACAACGTTTGACAACTAATCCTATGGTAACTTGATAAACGGTAAAAACACTTATAAAAAGTTTTTACCAACCTTCCAATTAATAAGTCGCTAATGTTTTTCATCTTCTGCTATCGTTAAATTATTTTTTTGTAGTACTCTAGCTAAATACTGGACATCTATTAAAAGTTAGTTTTACCTCGTTGTGTACTTATAAAAATGGTGAATGCGTAAACTGGTACGTAGTGCATTAATAAAACTGTAAATATTAGCCAAACGGCTTATTTTATCGAATTTCAACAAGAGTGCCTTTTCGTTAGCTTAATGTGTGGGGAAGTGAATTTCGATAATTTCATACAGGGTGTGCCGTACCTGCAAAATTTTTGGATCACTAACCATAGCGAGTAGTCCGTCCCTGGCTTCAATGCACTACTGTAAATCTGTTTACCTTACCAAAATAAACATATACATACATTATAGCTTTGCCGTAAATTTTATAAAGATCAAATAACTAGTACAAAAAATACAAATAAAAACCAAATTCAAAATTAAAACTTTGGAGGCCTATAACTCGAAAACGAGGGCCTGCATAGTAAAAGTTTATATGAAGTACTAACATTATTTTAGCTCAGATTATACGCTCCTGACTTTTTTCCCATTAGTCCCGGGACACCCTGTATATATATATATATATATATATATATATATATATATATATATATTTATACGAGGATGTATTGATATCTAGTTAGCCTAGACCAGTTCCATGCATAAACAAAATATTGCGTTACTATAGCAACGAACAATAACTTATTAGAAGTGTCGGTGTAAAGTTTGACGTCAAAAAAGTAAACCAGAGTTACGCAATAAATTAAAAGAAAAAAGATGTCCACCGAAATTGTGAAAATCGAAAAATTGGCTTAATACCCTTGGTGAGCAATGTCCTTCGTATGCGACCGTGAAAAATTGGACTGCAAGCTTCAAAAGAGGTGAATTTTCCATTGAAGATGATGACCGATCGGCAAGGCCAGTTTCTGTGTCAGTCCCCGAAAATATCGATGTAGTTCATGACATGATTTTATCAGACCGTCGAATTGGGCTAAAACAGATATCTGAAGCACTGAACATTTCATACGAACGCGTTCATCATATAGTTCACGTCAATTTGGATATGAGTAAAATTGCTGAAAAATGGATCCCCAAATGTTTGAATGTTGACCAAAAGCGTGCAAGGGTAGAAGCATCGCGTTCGATCTTCTTAAACTGAATTGTTACTATGAATGAGAATGGTACATTTCTACGATGCAGAAACAAAGCAACAATCGATGGAATGGCGACACTCTGGTTCTCCAAGACCTAAGAAGTTTCGTGTCCAAAAATCTGCTAGAAAAGTTCTTGCTTCAGTTTTTTGGGATTGCCATGGAGTATTCATGATTGATTTTTTGTATAAGGGTAGAACAATAACTGGAGGTTAATATTCGACATTACTGACCACTCTACGGTAAAAAATTGAAGAGAAAAGACGCGGAAAGCTATCCAAAGGTATTTTGTTATTGCAGGACAACGCCCCAGCACACAAATCTCATGTTGCCATGCAAAAAATTCGTGATTTAGGGTTTGAATTACTAGAACACCCCCCTTATTCACCAGATTTGGCTCCGTCCGACTATCATCTCTTTCCTCAACTGAAAAAAAGTTTAAAAGGTCGTACATTTTCTTCCAACGAGGAGGTAATAAAATCTGTGGAGGTCTGGTTAGCAGAGCAAGAAGAAACATTTTTTTTGAAAGGTCTAGAGACGTTACAGGTTCGCTGTAATAAATGTATCCAATTAAGAGGAGAATATGTTGAGTAATAAAATATTTTGACATTGAAATTTTGTTTGGTTCTATAGTAGGCTAAGAATTTTTCAATATATCCTCGTATATATATATATATATATATATATATATATATATATATATACATATATATGAAAAATAACTTTCGGTTTTCTACTGCACTTCCGTTTTAGTCAAAATTTCAATAATTTCGACATAATAGCCTAACCGTTGTTCGAAAAGAAAAACAACTACGTTCCTGGCTAATACCACGCAGAATATAGAATTACATCTTCTTCGACGAACGTGACGTCGATCGACCCTTTTATTATTCAATTTAATAATGATTAATAGTATTCGTGAAATAAGTCAAATTGATTCGCCCATCTTGTACTTTATGAGCCATCATTTTCACGAATATTTATAAAATTGTACAAAGAAAAAAACATGTCTAAATCAATTATAGATGCCGATAGTAAAAACAGTGAAGAAAATCCTCGCTATATTACTAAAGGATTGTGTGTCTATAACAAGTAGCAGTTGTGAAACAATCAATATTTATAATTTGATTGTTTAGGTTCTACATGAATCTGTGAAACTCACGTAAGCTACTGACGAAAGTCGTAAAGAGAACACAATGTTAATCAAAAATTTCCATTGAATAAAATCCCGGATTGAGATGTATTTCACACATTCATTCATATTTCTTGTAGATGTTGAATTCGCTCTGTTGGTGCTTGCTTGATTAAATTTTTTTATCTTTACGATAAATATCTGTCTCACGTACTGAAGGATTTTGAGTTTATAGAAAGTTTTAGTTGTAAAAGACAATATTTCTGATTGTAGCGAGAAACTTGTTAGTGTAGGTTCTACACGAAGCCGTGAAACTCGCGTTAACGTCTGACAAAAGTCTTCAGGAATCAGAAATAAGAATTTTCATAGCTAAGTCATTATTATTTGAAAAGAAAATGGTATATTCACTGCAATTGTAATATTAGTATTCTATCTATTAATTTCCATTAAATAAAATCCAAGATTGAGATGTTCTGCCCAATATTTTCTACATTTTCATCACCAAGTTCATTCATACTTCTTCGCATTTGCTCTGTCAGTTCTTGTCTACCAATTTATAATTTTTATTACGTGCCGAAACTATTTCTGAAAGATTTTTCACAATATCCTTTCTATATTTTTCTATCTTCATTATATCGTCAAGTTTTGTGGTATGTTTTATTATGAATGTCAATAATGAACATAGTATGCAACGTATTATTTGTCGATAGATTGATCTAATGTATGAAAATGGAAATCCAACTGTGATGGATGTTAATGACAGCAACTTGTGGATTTATCCAATTATATTTTCCATGTGATATGCAGATGTTGAGGTGATATGTACAAACCTATGCAGAGGTTGAGTAAACCTCTAGGATTTTACAGTCACATAGTTCTATTGACTGCTATTTTTACAGAAAGCTAAAAGTTTAATTTATAGAATTATGTGAGAATGGTGTTTTAAAGTCTGACAGTGAATGACAATTATTAATATAGAAATTTATGCCAACAACCCTTTAAAAATTAAGTAGTTAAGTTAGGATGGGAGTTTGTTGAAAATAAAAGCTAGGTACTTGATATAATTTTGACAAGGAGAGAGAACAATTTTGAACGGAAAATATAGATTAAAGATAGTGGAGAATATTGAAATATTGACAAATTAATTACATTGGATTTAACTGGCTAATAATTTGAATGGTAATTCAAAATTGAAACAATATAATTAATAATTCAAATGGATATTCTGGAATAATGGAAGGTTGGTGAATAAATATATGAAATTATCGTAAAACAGTAATTATATACATATAAAATACGTTTAGCAAATTTGGAAGAAAGAAGAGAATAATTTAAAAGGTCTGGTTAATTTTTATCAAATTTCTGAAGTAGTGTACGTCGCAGATGTTTTTTTTATATGACATTGAATGTTTTTGTAGATCGTAATTTAGCATATAAGGTAATCTTAACATAGAAAAGGATAATGCAAAAACAAAGGCATTTGTTTGGGGAATATAAAAGAAGCAGTTCCTGTATTAGTTAGAAGGTAAGAAATTTTGTTATAAATTGTGAATAAATTTAAAATATATATATATATATATATATATATATATATATATATATAAAGAAGTTGTAGGAATATCGCGTGATATGTTAACAACAACAACAAAGAGATTCATGGGTAATTCACGCAAAATAAAGGGCTACTGAAACAGAGTGGTAACCACGGACATGCATGTTTCTGGCTCATTTGCCTCTTCAGTACGGTATAACCAAATATTGATGTGAAATTTGGGACCAAAGATGTTAATCGAAACATGAGAAAACACAAAACAATGGATTTCAGCAGGGAAACCAAACGCTCATTTGTGCCTTCAATTGGAAGATCCCGAGATTTCAGGACAACAACCAAGATCGACACGGAGGCGCATTTAGCCCCCCCGCCATGAACCTTCCGACCCATAGTAAATAACAAAGAAGATGTAGAAATATCGCGTGATATGTTAACAACAACAACAAAGAGATTCAAGGGTAATTCACGCAAAATAATTATATACAGGGTGTTTCTTAAATAGAGAATAGAATTTGAATTTATAGTTTTGAACAAGGTATTTAAAAAAAATATAGTATTAATATTGTTATTTAGCGATAGAATGAATACATCAATTGTTAAAAGCAAAGATTTATCAATATTTCAATATATGTATTAAAATTTAAAACAACAAAAATAAAAATTAAAGAAAAGGAGATATAGAATAATAGTACAATTATTTCAAGAATCGACTCCCTGTAGATGAGTCATACATATACAGGGTGAATCACGACCAACGGGATGGAGGTTTTTAGCGAAACGGTAAAAGTTTTAAAATGTTTGTCACTTTAGTAGTTTGTACATTCATATAGGCTACATTTTAAAATTATTTTGAAACATACAGGATGTTCCAATAAAGTAAGGCGTATCAAAGTTATATTTTTTCTTATGAGACAACCTATATTTTATTGCATTTTCTGATTGTCCCTAAAAATTAAAATACTCCTTCATAATGGTTCCCTATACCTAAATACAGAGGGTTCCGAGTTATGCTGACTTTTTTAAAATGTGAACATTTCGAAAAAAATTAATAACTCATTGATATAACAAATTCTAGCAAATTTTCTCTTACTTCTAAATAGTTGGACATTCGTTGAATGTATTCCACGATTGAGTACTGAACATCTCTTCACAAGGTGTTCAGAATTTTCAGTTTCATTATTAGATCATTCAATGAGTAATATGGGGCTTATTTTAAATGGAACACCCTGCATTCAATGATTCACCATGTTCAAAAAAAATTCCTCTTTCGAATGGTATAAGGGGGTCCTATACCTAGGTATTATGCTTTTCGTGCAATTTACAATTTTCTTAAATTGTATGGTAATTCGATTTTAAAATAAAAAATGCATACATAATCTAGTCGGTACTTAACTTAATGTCAATAAGTATTATTACGCTGCCGCGGCTTTTCACAAACTGCCGAAGACATACCGTCGTCATATTGTGAATTAATAATCTCTACACGATCTGCCTTATTTTAGAAGTCAGCATTTTGTGAAAAGTCAGCGCATTGTTTTTAAGATGTATTCGCCGTTTTCTTTTATTTATATTTACACCATTACAGAAATAATTTGATATAATAAGTCGAAATCATGTCAGAAAAAGAGGAAATTGAATTTTTGCAGAACATTATAATTTGTTCTACGAAAATTTTGGTTCAGCAGACCCGATCTAAAAAAATATATCGCGCCCTTACCTTGGGACAAATATGTAAAAGCAAATGTATTTCATTATGGGAAGCTGTCTCTGATCAATCCTTATATTTATGTTATAAAGCAAAACTTCAATACAATTCTAGATGTCATAAGAGTGGTCCTTGTGTTAATAAGTAGATATTGTACCATTATACCCAAGAATAATTTATTACGAATGGGTAGTAAATGTTTCGTATTTTATTACTTTTTTAAGTTTGGCTGCTTGTTTTGTGTATATATAATACTACTAAAACTGCCATCTAAGGATGCCAGTAAAACTTTGCGCTATGTACACGTCTCAAATTACTCTAGAAAGAATAAAATTTCCATTTAACGAACAGTTAAAGTACAAAATCAAATTTGAAACACAAAATTTTTTGAAATCACTTAAAATACCATGTCGTATATTAAATTTATCCACCTTTTTTATTTTCTATTGATACATACAAAGAAACATTCTTCCAAATACCTAATTCTCAATTTATTGACTGAAATTTATTCAGATAAAATTTTGATATAAACATAATTATTTTCCAACTAATTTTAAGCTGATCTAAAAAATCATTTGGCAAGAAAATAATGTTATAAGACTTGGCCCAATTTTTGGTATAAGGCTGCAATCAGTTCATCGGTTTTGGCTCTATTATTGTAAAATACTAGATGCTGCCTACTGTCAACACTGCTGGTTATTTTCTTTTCAAAGGAAAAATATATGGTGTACATGCATTCGTGATAGGGGACATGTATCAGAAAGAATTAAATAACACAGTTTTGTGAATGGTCACGTGAATGCATGTGTTGTGTATGAACTTTAGTAAAAAAATAATACTATTGATAAGGAACCTGTAGATGAAATTAATAAAGAACATTCTTTTTGGAAAATGGTACTTCGAAGATTATTCAATGTCATACTTACTATAGTAAAGAATTCTTTGGCTTTTAGAACACATCGTGAGGAAGGGCACCTTGGAAGTTCCTCTCTGTTGTTCAACTCATTGCCCGATATGATCAAATATTGCAGAAAGTTTTGGATATGTCCAAATGCATTTTTGTTTATTTGTTAAATTTTGTTTCCATTTCATTTATTATTTTATTTTATTGGATTTACTCTTTAAAATGATATATTCAACAATAATTTTCATTCAAAATCATGCTATTTTGCTTCTAAGATCCACAAGATATCTGAGACCAACAATTCTAAATGAAATTATGGAATGCTTGGGAAATACACCTGAAAATCATCTGATAAAACAAATTAGAGCATAACCGTTTTTCGCCATCATATTAGATACGACACAGGACATATCGAAGGTAGAAGAGCTAAGCATTGTTGAGAGGTATGGTGTAATAACTGGATCGGAAAATGGATAGCCAGTTGATATACAAGTGAGAGAAGGGTTTCTGGGCTTTTATGCAGCATTCATACATAACGCGGCAGATTTAGTAAAACAGGTGACTTCATTTCTTATTGACCAAAATATGTTTTTTAAAAAATGTCTGCTATACTCGGTAATATATATATATATATATATATATATATATATGTATGTATGTATATATATATATGTATGTATATATATATATACATTGTTTTCAATGTTTTATTTTTATCCACAATTGAATATTTTATATAAATACATAAATAAACCTACCGATTCATTTTGTTTCATTACCTAATAATATTATTTATTCAAGTATATTCCTGAACTGCTCAACTGTAGAACTATGCTCAGGTAAGTCACTCGTGCACATACTTAGTAGCTACTCAGTAGCATTGCTGTGTCCTGCGCTGCAGTGCATGATAAAGAATTGATGATAAAGTAGCTTTGCTTCTTTGAAGTATTTATATTTCGACTTGATAAAAACTGTACAATTTATTAGGGGGCCCCACCTATTTTTCCCACCAAGGCATCTGACTATCTTGCTACGCCACTGATTACTAGAAGAATAGTGGGTATTGTTGAAACAGTAATGGGCATTCTTGGGTCAGTACTGGGTCAGTAGTGCGCATTACTGGGTCAGTAGTGCGCATTACTGGGTCAGTAGTGCGCATTACTGGGTCAGTAGTGGGCATTACTAGGCAATGGTGTACAAAATTTTGCTAGAGGTTTACCTTTCGGGTATCACCTTATGTTGAATTAACTGAAACAATTATAGTGTTTTTATTTTTCCAATACAAATATATATGAGCAGTTTAACATTATCTGAGTAAAAAATATTTCACTGTTTTCTGTCTCAAGTAGGCAGCTTTTCTCTGAAGTGGAACATGTTTTGATGTACTTGGTCAAAACATATTATTTAGCATAGTACCATATGTAAAACTTTTGCAGAGAGGTATTATACTCGTAATAGCATCGTCTTCATCAAAGTTATGTTCAACTACAAACAGTAATTTTTGTTAGTTGCAGATTTTTCTTTTTCGACTACTAATTTTTAAACGGGTTCTACGTGGTGGATTTTATATACATTCTAGAATGTAAATGAAATCATATCCGTTCAGTTAACCTAACCTAGCCTATATTTCCATTCTGTAAATTGTGCAGAAAATGGATAATATACATGTGGGTGTAGAAAAAAATGTAAACAGTCTCGTTGCGTATTAATTTATTATTTGTAATTTTGTAACCATGACCCAAACTTCTCAATCCTGTATTATAAAATGCAAAGCACTTGCGGGCCAATTTCTGCCGATGGTCGACTGGGTTAAATGGTTGGACGATTGGTAAAATTTACCGCTTGCATCTGAACGACCCGGCCATTTACAAGATGTAGCATGTGATCGCATAAAACGCGCACGACGTAGCATCTGAATGCACCCTTACATTTGACATAACCAAATGACATTTGTATTGTAATGTCAACTGACGCTGTTGTGAGGACGATACAATTCGATGATTTTAGGAAGGGTGCTCGAGAATATCATTTTTAGAAACTAGTCGCAAATAGAGCATTCACAGGCTTGCGTATGCATGACGTTGGGAACAACGTCAAGAATAACGCCCCGGTTCGAGAGAGGACATCAGGGCGGATGAAACTCAATCATCGACCACCACACCTGCAAGAAATGAATCACCGATGGTGACATAGATTTTCTTACCGAAATATCGTAACCACACCTATACGTTCAATACGTACAATATTTTTACAAAAGTTACAACTTTTATTTTCTAGAACTGAATATCATTTTAATAAATACATGGAAAATTATCATTGATGCTGCAACTGGAAGATCATACATAAAATATTTGGCAAATGTATACATAATTTGTAGATAATATAAATTTCAATTAATTAAAACATATAGATTTGCGGGGATAGGAAAAAGACGAAATTTTCGGTATAAGAGTGTCGTCTAGCGCAAAAATATATAAAAGAGGGCGGAGTCGAGACGTGACATGGCGCGAGTGACGAGCAGTCACTCTTGATATATTTTCTATAATTCGCGTATAAAAGAGTCTTCATTATAACATTGTTTACAGTGCCACAATGAAGTCTCTTTGAAAACTTTTTTAGTAATTTTTAGTATCATATAGTTGGTTATTATACGTACAAATATTTTTATTTGACATTTGACTTTAACCTTGAAACAGATTATAAAATGATCTAGCGTTGTTCTAGCTCACGGTTTTTAGACTATACGGTTGCCTATTCCGACTAATCAATAAGAATCAAGCCCACGATTACGTCACGAGAGTACATGATTTGAATCGTTGGCCATTCAACACGTAGAGCAAATTATTTTGTAGGGTTCATATCTCTCTAATACTTAGTTTCTCTTTTTCTTCGGGGTATTAAGTGAAAAATAACCGCTTCCTTATTTATTTATATCCTAATATGCCGAAGAAAAAGAGAAACTGGGCAAATTGGTGATAATTATTATGATGTAAAAATGTGATTTCTGTATTGAAATCAGTAATTAAAAAAAAAAACAGATAAAACTGAACTAAATTTTTTTGGAGACAAAATGGTAAGACAGTTCGTAAAATAACGTGTTAAATAAATACAATTATCCCTTTTATCTAATAGAGGTAAGTTGTCATAACTATAAATTAAACTCAAAATCTTCCCAATATAAATGAGTAATAAATTTTTTTATGAAATGGTGACTACAGTTTCGGTCAACAAAGACCATCATCAGACCTATTATAAAAATATAAATTATGATGTGTTAATACGCACCTTAAAAAGTAATGTAAAATATAAATATTATGATATAAAATTTTATTATATATAAGAATGTTCTAAGATTTATTTTACATTTGTTTTATGAAATGTTTTTTTTTATTTTTCTATATGTTATATATTTTGTTAAGATTATAACAGGTTTATTGATTATATTAACTAAAACTCTTTTTTCATCTTTTTAACAATTTCTCGAAATTCATCTATATCAATTTCCCGTTTTCTTTTATAGATGTTAGATAGCTGGTTTTTCAAACAATTGTTTAGATATTTAATTCTCTAGACTCTAGACTTTTTTTTGTAATTAGGTATTACCACAAATGGCCATACTGCAGCCTCCAGCCTCTATCCCGCGTTCTAAAATTGAGTAAAAATTGTGTTTGTTGCAATACCATAGACCCATGTGTACCTTATTTATAGATTTTGTTACACTACAAATTCACAATAACCTCCAATACATTACAAAATATAAAAGACACAGTATTCATAAACTTGTAACTTGGCCGTTGTACTCTTGTGACGTAGTTACGACACTTAGTATCTCCCCTCCCCTTTGGGAAGAGGCAACCGTATTACCCTAAGAGCCGTGATTCTAGCCAGGCTAGGGACACTGCAGACCGTGCAATCTATAGACCCTGTCGAGTAACTAAAATCGGTAGATTTCAAAAAATTCCAAAACATTAATTAAAACTGTAACGTCGTTAGTAATAAAATTTTATTGATTTTTATAACTGTGTATGCGCGATGTCATATTGCTCGTCACAAAAAGGTGACCTGTATTTTGTGTTGCTCGTCCAGTCATTTTCGTTTATCCTGGTTATGATAATTTAGTGGGAATAAATCATCCAATTTGACGACGAGGAAACAATGGAGGATATGTCCCCTTCATTTTCAAACACATTGTTTCTCAAAATTTGAAAAAGACGAAGGCAGGTTATTAAGAAAGTTTGCTTTGCCGTCCCTGTTTTTGCCTGGTTAGTAATTTTTTTTATATAAATGTATTAAATGTTTTTAAATATGTATATATTTTAGATTATTCAATGAAGAGGGATATAAGAGACAATTTTTTGTTTGCCGTCAAATTAGAAGAGCCTATACAGGAGACGATCCCTAAAAGAATTAAAGGTATTTATTATCTGCAATTGGAACAAAAGAATTTAAAAACATACCTACATTTTTTTCTAGATAGGCCTTCCAGCCATACATATTATTCTCCAGTTAGAAAAGCTGAAATGCCCACCAGGGCATTTCAACTTTTCCCAAGTGCCCATATATGAGAGGAAATTAACAGAAATTGAAGGTAAGTTTTATTGTATTCAATATAGCAATTTTAAATGAAACTTACTGTTTCTAGATAATTCCACAATATATTGTAAATTTTTTAAAAATTCTAAGATATTGACAATTGTTTTGATATTAAAGGAGTGAACTAGCTTGTGACTTAATATATGTTAATATATTCTTGGTTTAGCGAAAATTAATTAATAAACATCAGGTAGGCATCAAATGAAATGTAACTTCAGTCATTCTGACGATGATATTGATTTATCGAAACAACTGTCAATTTCTTAGAATTTTTTTTTTCAATATATTGTGGAATTATCTAGAAACAGTAAGTTTCATTTAAAACTGTAATATGAGTAGATTCCACGGAGTAAGGGTCAAAAAAATTAATTTCATTCAATATGTATGTTATAATCTTGGACATTTTAAAATGTACCCATTGAAAAAATAATAATCTGGATTTTATTTTATGCTATAGCTATTCCCTCCACCAGTAAATGTGTTGAGCCATTTCCACCTTCAACACACGTAGAAGCCATTCCCTCCACCAGCTATGGGATGGAAGGTATTGAGTCCTTGTCACCTTCACTAAATCAGTTGCGAAGCGAAAAAACCATTAATCAGCATAAAGTCCTTTAATTTTTCAAACGTAGGTAGATAGTTTTAAGACATAAATTACTAAATAGGTAAATGTTCATAATCCTATATATGTAAAATTGACAATTTTGTTAATTATATTTTTTTCATTTATTTTAATTGATTCGTAAGTAGTAAAAATTGAGAAATTAAAAAAAAATCATTAATTAAAAAAAATCAAAAACTCCAGAATTTAAACATTCAAATATTTTTTGATTATTATTTCAATAGTAAGCACATTTTGTTTTCTTTTGTTGATATAAATTTTCAAGAATATTTGTGTGTTTACTTATTTACTGTTGTTATTTTGTGCGTTTACTTATATAACTGTTGTTAATTGTAGAAGCTTATCCAGATGACCTGTTTAATACTTCCAGTAAAGAAATAAAGATGTATTTTAAGTGGAAATGAAATGTTAGATATATTATTTTATATTTTGTACAGTCATAAGTGCTGTTTAGCAACTCTTATATGTTATTACTTGGTACCTTGTATTTACAGAGCTGGGCAGTAGTTAACCCCGTTTCCTTTAAAAATATTTTAATTACGTTTGTTCTAACAGTCACCGTAATTATACTCAAATATTTTCTTTCGCAGAAAGTTGCCAAAAATAGTAGTTAACTACTCATTGCAACACTTTTTTTGATTAAGTAATTAGCACTTATACTCAACTAGTTTGTCCAGTTCTGTGTGTTTGTAGGAGTATAATAATAAATAAATAAATTAATATAAACTTATCATAAATAATTTCCTACTTTTATCTTGATTTAACATCATTTAAAAATCTAATGATACTCCAATCTAGAATGTATGTTACTCAAATTATTTTTAATTATTGTATTGTTTTTACACTATATATTCTGTTTGTTAAGAAAAGTACTTTTCGTGCTATTGCGCGCGAAGTCAGTATTTCGCGTTCTCAGCACAGTCCGCGAAATTTAATTTCGCGGCCGTTGCTATGGGTAACGGCCGCGAAACCAAACGTCATTTCCAAATTTGACATTTCTAAAATACTACATAGACAAGGATTATTTTTTATTGAATACCAACAATTATACAAGTACTTATATTATTTAGGATGAATATTAACATTAATTGTACAGTTTGTATTATTACTTATATTTACTCCAAAAGTTGAAGCAACTACAGCTAGTGTTTCCGAATAATGGTTATTGCCTACAATCAAACCAGATACTATATCGCCAGAAATTGAGTTCGAAATTTGCTTCTTATTTTCGATAGAGTCTTCTATATATCCTTCCGCTACTGTCGTGGACTGCCATCCACCGTCACGTTTTATAATTGACATATCAGCCCCAGTATTGCGTGGCAGAGCTTCTCCGAAAACAGTGACAGTGTTTCAGGATTTGGTAATCTGATATACTTAGCAATCATACTAGGCATTTTCCTAATGGTATGCACTCCAACAACTTGTGCGGTGCACTTTCCGTTTACGTATCTCAAGAATATACGACGATTATTAACAATATGTTTTGGCCGAAGAGCTGCATATTTACGATACATTTTTATGAAATCAATACTAGTAACAGTGAAAACACGCTTCTTATCCGTCTTGGTATCAGGAACGGTTACTATTAATACAACATTCTCTTCCTGAATATCTTCAAAGGCCATTTTTACTAACTCATCTCGTCGCAAGGCACCAGATATTCCCATTATCAAAACTACCTACAAAAATAAGTACAATAAATAAAACAATTGTAAATGACATCTCTTAACACTTACCTTCAACAATAACTATTTTTCATCATCAGCTTCTTTCAGGAATGTATCAATTTGCTCACGCGAAAAAACTTTAGACTTTTTTGCTCGATAACCTACTGCTTTTCTTTTCAGAAATGGTACTAATTTTGAAAACTGCCTGATGTCGATATTGTCTCGTATGTTCAGCATGCATTTCAGCATGGAATAAATGCTCCATAAAGTTGAACTTTTTACAACATTTGATTTCTGCATCAAATAACCCAGTTAAATGTTTTCCGGCATCGTCTTAACATTCCGTTTGTCACACCAATCTTTAAACTCGCCGTAACATTTTTCGTAATGCCGTTTAGATTTTTCGGGTATTAAAACGGAAAGCGCCGAATTTACAACGCTTTTGAGTTCAGGAGGAGTGGAAGGTACTGAAATATCGCTATCAGTATCAGACATTTTGCGTTTTGTCAAGAACTGTCAAAATATTTAGTATATATTGAAACATATCATATCCATAGCACACGTTAACATTGTTAAATAAATGGAACTGGTGTTGATTTTAGAGCAATAATATATTTATCTACAATTATCTAGTTTAATAATTTTAACGATTGCACGAAAAGTAGTGTCTATGCCATGGCCGCGAAATTTTTTAACGACCTCATGATTATCTATTCTTTCGGTACTTTAAAAATGTATTTCGCGGCCTAAGCATACAAATAAATATTGAAAGAAATTATTTGTTGTGTATTTTTATACCAAAATAAATAAACTGTTTATAGGATTATTGTTTTTCCATTTAAGAATTTATGGTTCATCAATTGATATTTCATTTATTAAACTCAACATCTAATTATTATTGAATTAATGGAGTTAAATTGAATGAAATGTCAAATGATGGACTATAAATTGCTATTTTGAAATAAAATAATTAAAATACAGTAGATTTGAATATACCGCCAAAACCTAAAATTATAGAAATCTTTTCAACATCACTCAATTGTTTAGTTGGCAGGCTCTTTAGATGGCGCCACAATCAGTGTCTCATCTATCTGTGGGTTATCTGTGGTTCTATCTAGCAAATTATTATATTAAATGGTCTTGAAGGTAAATTTGAATAAATTATATATTAATAAATAAAGTACGCTAACGTTTATTCATCAATGATTTGTTAATTGATTATTTTAATATTGTATAGGATGAATATATACGTAAATATACATAACGTTCGATTTTTAGGATAGATTACCAGATATCTATGAGAAGATGTACTATAGAAATAATTCTGTTCATGATATAAAACAAATAGATCCCAAGCATATACGAAGAAACTTTTTTTGAAACAATTAATCATAATCTGTTTGCTTAAATGAAAGTTTGTTTACAATTTACATAATTATTCGATAATAATGTCAAAAGTGCTGTATAAAACCATCTGTGATTGGAGCAATCAGGAATCTACAAAATTGCCAGCTCAAATTCAAACCACTCCTAGTTTAAAACATGGATTATGAATTCTATTTTATCTATAAAATTAAATAAATGCGAATTGTAAAAAATATTGTGTAAAACATGTGTCACAATGACTTTCTGTAGTACTCGTGAAATTTATATGAATCAAAAAAATTTTAAGAGGGATTGAATTAATCTTCATTCAATTAACTCATTGGGTTGGTAATCAATGGCAGATAGGTTACCGCAATATACAGTAGCGTCTTCTATGAGTTTTCCCATCCTCGCATAAAACATCAGATCGGATATTAGATTTTCGACAATAATTCTTTGACATTCTTCCACTCCTTATAATTGGTAACCTATTCATTCTCCTTTTCATTATTTGCGTCACCAGTCAAGAAGTTATGCGCTAAATCCAATACACGCCTTTTTTTCTCGGTTTCACTGATTTTATTTTTAGGAACTCTTTTTTTGCGATTTGCTAGTGATTGTGGAAGATGAAGTTGCAGTACATAGTGGTGTTGAGGTAGCCCTATCCTGTATCGAAATTTCCTGACTCTCCAAATCAGGAAGAGAGTATAAAGGCGACTGTGCTGTAAATATTTTTTCCCACGACCACATAGGAAAGTAACACATTTCGCACTCTATACTCGCATGAAAAGTGACCTTTATTCTCACGCGTGCGGAAAGTAACTTTCCGCACGGCTGTCAATAAGCCGTCAAACCTGTGAATCCTGTAAGATTTACAGATGTATTTATTAATTGCTCTTCCTTATTGATATTATTTACATAGATACTGGACTAAAAACTAATTATTTATAAAAAATAAATTCGATTTTCGATTCAGATTTGAATTATCGTTATATAAAATGAGTGTTCGTAGGAAAAATATTGTACATTACTTGTGCGAAAGTGACTTTTCACTCTCGTGGGATTGTCGCACTCGGCTTACTCCTCGTGCTACAATATTTCCAACTCGTGTGAAAAGTGTCACTTTCCGCACTCGTAACGTAATATACTATTTCATATTCACTATCATCATCGGCATCCATCTAAAAAAATATATATAATAAATAGATGTATATACAGATGTGATTGTTTCAGGTCCCATCGAATGGACAAGAGTGGCAGACAACTGTTTGTGAGCAATGTACGGAAAGCATATCGTTATTAAAAAACCAGCAAATAGTCGCTCATTTTATTATAACTATAAAGATAGTTTCAGTGTTGTATTGTTCGCAATAGTCAATGCAAAATACGACTTTATATATGTTTACACTGGTACCAATGGACGGGTATCAGATGGAGGAATATGGAACCAAACAGGAATTTACAAACGTTTGATGGCAAACAAGCTAAATATACCGAAAGAAACTAAACTTCCTGACAGTAATATATTAGTTCCTTATGTTTTTATTGGAGATGAAGCGTTTCCATTATTGGGGAATTTAATGAAGCCATACCCTCAGAGAGGAATAACTCATGATGAAAAATTTTTCAACTATCGGCTTTGCAGAGCCCGTCGACTTGTCGAACGTGTTTGGCATCCTAGCGTCTCGATTTAGTATTTTTTTAAAACCTATTGCTACAAATATAGAAACAGTAGATGACATCGCTCTTGCGTGCTGTGTACTTCATAACATTTTAAGAACAGTACCGAAGAAAAGTTATATAACTGATGCTTCTGTAGATTTGGAAGACACAAAGAGTGGTGTAGTTGTGCTGGGGGAATGGAGACAAACTACTAATTTACTGAATCTCGAGAAAACTCCAGCAACAAATTCAAGTAATGCAGCAAAGAAAGTAAAAGATTCTTATAAAAATTATTTCAATACTGAAATTAACTGTTTCGACCCTTACTTCGTGGAATCTACTGAAAATTTTTTTAGAATTTTCAAAATTTTTTCAATATATTGTGGAATTAGCTATAAACAGTAAGTATCATTTAAAACACTAATATTTCAATACTATTGGAAAAAAAATATTGCAAGAAAAATTGATTTCGTAATTATTCCTATGAATATGCTTACCCTAAAATAAACTAAAGTTTGAATCTACTTGCTGTGTCATTAGTTTCCAATTCATCTTCGCCTTCGTTAATAGCTCTGCCTTTTCTACCGCTTTCTGATTGTGATGTAAACAGCAGCAAATCGTAGTACCAGAGCGTCGGTTCATATAAATCATCTGTCCCTATGCCAGTTTCTTTAGAATCTTGTACCTTGAATATTAATATATAAATATTTTATGTAGAATAGGGCGGTAAAGTGCTCTTCAACGCCCGGTTTTTTATATGTAAAACGGAACATTAGCGCCTTCCAGCGATTTAATTTAATAACTTACCTTCTAAACTCTCTTCGGAAAGCCATTCTCATATTATTAATTTTCTTTTTTACATGCTCTTTCGTTGTTGCTGAGTAAATTTCTTTTATTTTTTCCAGTAGAATTTCGTAACTTGTATTACGTTTACGTTTATTTATATACTCCTTAAATGTAACATTCCATAAACAAGACTGCTCTCTATAAATTTCAATAAATGCTGACCAAAAACGTTTATTGTCTTCCATTTTAGCAGAACTCATCTCACTTCACAATAATTTTTTAAATGAAATCGTATTAACAAGTCTCCGACTACATCACAAACGTTCAAACTTGTATATCCACCGAGTTGTACGACAGATTTTTAAACATGCTGAACTGCCGCACGACTCGACCGCGTCGTACGATTGGTTGAACGACAACGCCACACACGTTGCAATTATCGGTCAAACGGTTGGATCAGCCAAAGTTGTACAACTTATTGTACTACAAATTGCAGCGTCTGTGGGCCGTTTTACGCTCGTTGCACACGCTACGGATTTGGACGTACGGAAAATATTTTGTCCGACTTTTGTCCGTAACATGGTTGTTTGCAGGCTAGGGACACTGCGGACCGTGCCATCTATAGAGCCTGTCGAGTAACTAAAATCGGTAGATAATTTCAAAAAATAAACGAAAACTGTAACGTCGTTAGTAATCAAATTTTATTGATTTTTATTACTGCGTATGCGCGATATCATATTGCTCGTCCCCACATGTTATACTGTTATCATTTCTTAGTTAAAGTGTAGAGGTTATTATAAGGTTACTGTATTTTGGTGTATTTTTTAATTGCTATAGTGTAATATTTATCTGTTGTTTCCTTGCTTTAATGTTATTAATTGAAAAAACAATGTCAAAGTGTATTCTGAAGGAGTCTAATAAGTGGTGTACTCGATAAGTTTTATTAAAAAAATTTGAGCATTTTTTCTTTCACAATTAATATACATTATCTTTATTTTTATAAAACACAGAATTTTTACTAATGTAATCGACAACTTTAGAGATCATGGTTGTGTTTTACATTAGCGAAACTGAAAATTGCTGAATTAATAAAGTAAATATTTCTGTTTACAGTTTTGTTCCTCCAACCCAGGAAGATAAAATTAATATGGCTGAAAAGCAGTGGCAATAAATCATTAAATTTGTCGACGAGGAAACGATGGAGGATATGATCCCTTCATTTCCAAAAACAGTGTTTTTTTAGATTTGAGAAAGCCGAAGAGAAGTTAGATTTGCCTACCCATATGAGTGGAAATTAATAAAAATTGATGGTAAGTTTTATTGTATTCAATATAGCATGCTATAATTTTGGACATTTTAAAATGTAAATTGAGTGAATGAAAAGACGAGTACTGAGTGTTTAATTTTATTAAAATTCCAGCTAAGCGCTTTCAGCCATTAGGCCATTCTGAAAGCTCTCGTCAAGAAAAAACATACAGAAGGTATCAAAAAGCATCAACCCCTGTAACTGCTACATACAATGAAATAAAATGTTTGATGTTACATCATTATCTAAGTAAAATTTGTTAAAATTACTCTATAAAGAGCGTGTACCATTGTAATGCACATAACGAAAGGTCTAATTTGAAATTATCAACTAAATGATATGTGTGTACACCCTTTTTATAGGGTAATTTTAACAAATTTTACTTATATAATGATGTAACATCAAACATTTTAGTTCATTGTATGTACATTGTACCTGTTGTATGTTTTTCTCTTGTCGACAGCTTTGAAAATGACCTAATGGCTGAAAGCGCTTAGCTGGAATTTTAATAAAATGACACACTCAGTACTCGTCTTTTCATTCACTCAATTTATATCTAGTGTGTTCACCATACTCAGACAATTCCATTTTAAAATGTACCCATTGAAGAAATAATAATCTGGGTTTCATTTTATGTTATAGCAATTCCCTTCACCAGCTATGGGATGGAAGGTATTGACCCCTTGCCGATTTTGATATATAGCCCATGGTATGACAATTTATGGAAAATGAAAGTGAGTATTAACTTTTGTTGAGGCATTACGTCTAAGTATTTGGTCTAGCGGGAACCAAAAATCCAAAATATCCAATAAAGACAAAAAAATCGAAAGCTCCAAAAAAAGGAATTCAAAAAATCCAAAAAAATTTAAACATTCAAATATTTTTTGATATTTTTTTTTGGCTTGGTGCAAAAACATGTGTAAACTTATTATTTCAATAATAAGCGCATTTTGTTTTATTTTGTTGACATACATTTTCACACATATTTGTGTGTTTACTTATTTATTGTTGTTATTTTGTGTGTTTACTTGTAGAACCTCAACCAGAAACGAGAAAGGACTTCCACGAGACGGTGGGATTTTTAAGAGCCCTTAAGAAACATTTTAACTATCATAGACTGCCAGGAGCTGCAGGGTAACTTAAACTGCCTTATGTGATGGTTTCATAAGAACGGAATGCTTTTAAATGTAGAAATATACAAATATGCAATATACTAGGTTTAAACTTGTGATATAAACCTATTTAATACTTCCAGTAAAGAAATAAAGATGTGTTTTAAGTGGAAATGAAATGTTAGATATATTATTTTAAATGTTGTACAGTCACAAGTGCTGTTTAGCACTCTTATATATAATTACTTGGCACCTTGTCTTTACAGAGCTGGGCAGTAGTTAACAACTTTTCCTTTAAAAGTATTTTAATTACTTTTGTTCTAACATTCACAGTAATTATACTCAAACGTTTTCTTTCACAAAAAGTTGCCAAAAGTAGTAGTTAACTACTCATTGCTAACACTTTTTTTGATTAAATAAGTAGCAGTTATACTTCAGCGGTTTGTCCAGCCCTGTGTGTTTATACGAATGTAATAATAAATAAATAAATTAATATAAACTTATTATAAATAATTTTCTACTTTTATCTTCATTTAACATCATTTAAAAATGTAATGATACTCCAATCTAGAATGTATGTTACTCAAATTATTTTTTAATTATTGCATTGTTTTTACATTATAGTTTATTTATTGTCATTCTGTTTGTTAAGGAAAGTACTTTGGGAAAGAAATTATTTGTTGTGTATTTTTATACCAAAATAAATGAACTGTTTATATGATTACTGTTTGATTTTTTCCAATTTAATTAACCATTTATGGTCCATCATTTGATATTTCATTTAATTTAACTCAACATCTAATCATTATTGAGTTAAATTGAATGAAATGTTAAATGATGGACTATAAATGGTTATTTTCAAATAAAGTAATTAAAATTCAGTAAATTTGAATATACCGCCAAAACCTATAATTACAGAAATATTTTCAACATCACTCAATTGTTTAGTCGACAGGCTCTTTAGATGGCGCCACAATCAGTGTCTCATCTATCTGTGGGTTATCTGTGGTTGCTTGCACACTGTACGTTTTCTTATCGAACGTCAAGTTAGTTGTCCTTAGATCATCGTGGAGTGAAGTAAACATTGTGCTGAATGGATGGCAAACGCAAAATTATTTCGATGTGGCTGTTGCACCGCCGTCGAAAGAAACGGACACATACTCGGGTTCACTGGGTTCATCCAATAACTGAAATGAGGTACGAGGTTGGTGCATTCTACACCCTTTTTGAAGAGTTACGGAAAGATGATAGCAAATTTTTCAATTATTTCCGCATGTCCATATCATCTTTTGACGAACTACATGAACGCTTGAAGGACTCTATTCAAAGACAGAATACAAAAATGAGAAATTGTATACAACCAGTTGAAATGATAGCTGTTACTTTGAGGTAAGTGTTAAAGATTTTTAATGTCATAATTTTGTCATCTGGCTAACGATTATACAAGGTGTTTTCGAAATTGAAGCGAGTAATGAAATGAGAAGTGGACGACAAAACGAAATGAAAGAATGAATTTTTCAGGAAAAAAATTAATTTTGAGAGATATTGAATTTTAAAGTTTTCAATTTTTGTTTGGTAATCACTGATCAGAGGTCTACAGTCTGCTCAAACCGCGCTGAAACATTGCCAGTGGGTAGACACGATGTGGCCTAGATAATCAAACCAGTGCCTTCCAAACAAAGGTAACTGGAAGCGATTTCATAAAATTTCATAAAAATTTCGAAAATTGTTGATAGCTTCAAAAACGAAATTTCTTTCCATTTATTGTTACATTATGCTCCATATAACAACCCTTTTTCTGAATCGATCCAATTTTGGAAACATGTAGAGTATGTAATCATTTCGTTACCGCAGTAGTTGACTTTCAGTTGCAATGAACCTTGAGATATGATAAATGAATAACTCCCTTTTTTATTTTTATTAGAAAAACTTCAAACACATTTAAAAAGAACCAAAATCTATTGTATGGTTTGATGTTGACCCTGGAGACATACTGTCCTCTGGAGTGTCTGATACCGTCTGCTCAAAGTGTGGGCAATGGCAATGGCGTTAACTGGTAAGCAGATGTTGATGGCTGCGGCTGCTGCGTAGGATATGTAAATGTGGTTGGTTGTAGTATTGTGTTTATCTCTTGTTGACATTTATCCAGTGATGTGAAACAAGGGGGTGGATAATTTGGTGAAGGTGACAGAGTTTTAAATAGATAATGCTTAAAAGCATATGGAGGTGTGACCGAGGTAGCCTGGGATGTGATTTGAGGGGGTTGCAGTGCAATTGGAGGAGGTTGCGAGAAAAATGAAGATGGTTGTGGTCTTCTACTTTTGTTTTCATTAATATTAGCTATTAATTGCAACACGCTCATTTGAAACTGTAGGACTTCACTTGCATTAAATTGTTCTAAATGAGGCATCAAACTTTCAATAAACGCAATGTGCGGATTAGGCTTCATAGGTTCTAATGCCTTTAATATTTTTAACTCCACTTCATCTGGTTTTCAGTGTTTTCGTGGCCTTGAACTTGTTTGATTTTCTGTATCATTTGTTTTGCCAGCAATGACCGGCCGAACAATGTTATCATTTTCAGCATGAGCTTGAGAATTATCCTTAATGTCGGATAACTTCTCGCTATTGATATTTTCCGAAGTATCAACGCTGTCATCCGTCTCTCTTGATTCATATAGTTTCTGTAAAAACTGTAACTGGTCGTTAAATATATACTTCTTTCTTTTAAGTTTCCCAGCTCCACTTGTCTTACTTTCCTTCATCCTTTTTCGGGATTTTGAAAATGCGTCCCTCAGATTTGTCCACCGTTGTAGTACTTCCTTGCCTACGAGAAAAAGAAACCGATAGTAATGACGTAATGCTTAACTGTCTGCATTATTTTTTTTGGATAATGTTATCACAACTGTATTGTAAACCCAAGGTAGACAATGCATACTTCGATTTGACTAGGTTACTTAACAAATGCATAACTTTTGATATTAGTACGCAAAGTGTGTTCTATTTTAGTTATTTTTAAAGAGACGCTCTATACTTGTAAAAAGTTAAGAAGTGTATACAAAGTAATATGTCTCCACCGACTTATCGTTGCAGACACGTCGTTCGACAAATAGTAAGGTATAAAGCCGCCTTGGGTAGTTTATTGAAAAAAATGAACGGTTTTAAAGATTAAAACTAACTTTTCCACACTACGGAAGCAGTATAGTGCTAACATACTGAAATTTCTCCAAAAACTACCAATAATGTGGTATATCTGAATTAATAGGACCTGTGAACTGGTACTGGTGGACTGAAAATCAATTGGGTTCATTTGTGAGACGCCCTGAGCAATACCCAATCATAGAATTGGTCACTTTCGTACACTTCGAAGGTTGTATCGTGTTAACAAATCGAAATTTTCCCAAAAGAGACCAAAAATGTATATCTGGATATATAGGACCTGTTGTACTGGCTCTGGTGAGCTGAAAATCAATAGGGTTAATTTGTGAAACGCCCTGATCAATATTCAATCATAAAATTGGTGACTTGTATACACTTCCGATGCTGCATAGTGCTAAAACAAAAATTCCTCCAAAAATGATCAAAAATACAGTATATCTGGATTACGTTTATGTTTATGTAACATTCCACAAACAGGGTTGCTCTTTATAAATCTCGATAAACTCTATCAAAAACTGTTTATTGTTCTCTATTTTAGCGGACAATCTCACTACACAATGTTATTTTTGAAATGAAATCGTATGAATAAGTCACCAAATACATACACATGTTCAAGCTTGTATATATCCATCTAAGTTGTGCGACAGATTTTTAAACATGCTAAACTTTCATACCACTGGACCGCGTTGTACGATTTATTGAACGATAACGCCACACACGTTGCAATTGTTCAAACGGTTGGACCAACCAAGATTGTACAACCTGTTGTACAACAAGTTGCATGGTCTGTCGGCCGTTTAAAGTGATTGTAGTTGCTTTTAAATTTTAAATGTAAAAAGTCGTGCAAACCAATTCAACAATCAAAGAATTCGTAAATTTTAGCCTCGCAGCTTAACTCATGATGTTTATGCTAGTAATAAAACAGGTAAGCGAATATTCGATACATTTTCCATCAGTGGGCGTTGTTATATTGGTTTTGAGACTGAAATTAATATCGTTGATGAGAATTGATTAATTTATTAGTAGTCGGCGCAGCGTGAATGAAAATTACGAACTGTTCCTTGCATGATCCACGCATGCAGCAGGTGTTCTTTCGTTTGTAATTAAAGTGTAATGTCAGATTTTAATAATCATAAAATGCGTTTTGTGAAAATACAATGGTCATTCAGTAAAGATTGAAATAGGGGGATTTTGTGGCAGACCGCCATTGATAGAAAGACCGCAACAAATACCAAAGAGGGTGTACGAACTGCTCAATAGAGATTTACAATGAGATATTCCATACGCGCCTCACAGAGATTATATCATCCAGTAGCGCCGGAATTTTTACATGTTACCATATAATTTCCGAGATTCTCATGAATATAATATGTATTTGTTTTTCATATCCGTATATACAAAATATCAATGAAATTAGATAACCGCACTGCCGGACCTTTCTGTATTAAGGCAGGACTTATCTACGATTGGGCACTATCATCTTTCTTATAGGGGGTGTCAATTTGAAATAGTGTTGCCTACGAGACGAGACTTTGAAAAATCTCGTCTTTTCTCGCAAAAAAAGTGGAAAGTCTCGCCTCGAGTCACCTGTCGCAATTAAAGTCTCGTCTTGCCTCATGTCTCTCGCGAGAGTCTCGTAAAATCTCGCAAATTTTTCATGTTTCCTATCTAAATAAAATACACAAATAAAATCAGTTCCAATTTTTATATTAATGAACAAAAACATAATAATCTAACAAAATAAATAGAAAAAAATGTACTTATTGAACAATATTTTTATTTTTAACCCAGTCTTTTAAACATAAAAGGCATTTAGCTGATGTATTACTCAGCCGGTTCCGATGTTTTTTTATGGTTAAAGAAGCCCGGGAAAACAGCGTTTCTGCCAGTATACATGTGGCTTGAATGCTGAGAAAATACCTCGCCATCGCATCAAGACCGGAAACTGAGAGTCATAGTCCTTCTACCATTGTAGTATATCTGTCTTGTCACATCGAGGCAAAGCAATATATTGTTGAAACTCCTCCATTATTCCTTTGCTAGGCGATGATGATGACGACAACTGATATAGAGCATCAAAATTTCTCCTTAAAATAAATTTTGTATATATTTTCAAATTTTTCTATGCTGGTTTTCTTCAATTCTTTACCCTACGTTGTAGCGTCAAAAGTTTCTAGTTTATGCCGAGGATCCAAAATTAAGACTTCGGTAAAAATCGAATTAGTTTTTTGGTATTGTTTTAGAATTTTATCTCGGGCTGCCTGAAAGCCCATAATAAGCTATTCATCCACTTGGTTTCGGTCGACTTTAAGGTCCCATTCAACAATTTTACTTTCTAGTTTGTCAATTAACAGATTGATTCATACAATAACCATTGGTAATGCAACATATTTTTCCCCTTGTAGTTTTTTTGTTAAAATTTGAAAGTTTATCAATAATTTATGGACTTCTTCAAGTGTTGCCCATTAATTTTCTGTTACTCCGAATTTTTGTAGATCCTCATTTTGATATAAGAAATTGAGGCCATTATTATATTTCAGTGCAACTGCTAGCATGTCATCACTGGAATTCCACCGTGTACATACATCTAACACAGGGATAAGATTACTTGCGTCCCCAGTTGCTTCACAGGCACCTCTAAATCTTATTAAAAGCTGCTCTGAACGTTTGATTTTTGAAAAAACAGACCTTATTTTGCGAATTGCGTTAGAGTTGTGATCAGTCTCCTCAATTTGATTTTATACGTCATTTTCGCCACTATTTTCATCATCAGACTCATTATCAATTTGTTCTTCATTAATGGTCGCTATAGTCGCAGTCTCTAATTTTAAGTCTGAACACATCTTGCACAGCTAGGTTTAATATATGTCTAAAACACCTAAACTGACAGTCGTCTCAATTCAATTGTGGTATAAGAATCTGAAGCTCTTCGATAAAAGTTTTGTTTGTCAAAGCTGATATGCCTTGAATTTTATTAGTTAATTGTTTCTCATTGAGATATTGGTAAAATGTTCCTGCAATGTTTTTCCTTGTATGTTTTCCTAGAGTCCAAAATCCATAGTTATAGATTGTCCCACGAGTCATCCATGTAATGACAAGTTATGCCATAGTAAGATCTTCTACTTATGAAGGTCCATCCATTCACAGTAAATGATAATTTGGACAGATTATTCGAAAGCAGATCAGTAATTTTTTCATTTAAATATTCACCAGTTAGTGTTTTGAAAAAAGTTTGTGTTTATTGGTCATTGAAAACATTAAAAGGCAAATATTTGAGTGCAAACCAGTTACCAATCAACATATCCAAATTCTCTTTTACTAAAATCTGTTGAGGTTAAAAACAAAAAGGAAACGTAATTTTATAACGTATCTTATCTTCTGAATTAAGATTTTATTAAATATTAATAAAAATTTAGTAGGCATGTGGACTAAAGTTGCATGGTGGATTATCCACTTATCCACTTAAATATTATTTTGGATCGCCGCTATATCACTCAATTAATTATTCATAGGAAATCCAGGCATAACGACTAAAATATTAGTGTTGCAAAATGATAACAAATACATCAGGATAATTCGCGGTGATTATCCAATTAAAAGTTCTAGACTACTAAAAAATCCCAATGGCACAGGACCAATTGGACAGGCTAATTCCAGTAACATGTTTGCATAAAACCCAAAATAAAAAATTAGATACAAAAGTAATAGAATGTTTTGAGATGTACAAAAAACCGAAGTAACATTCTGGCATCAAATCAAAAACAAAAAAATAAAAAAAATTTCTGGTAAATTTGTGAATTTTCTTAAATGAATGCTTTAATGTACGATTTAGAGGAAAATGTTAAATACAAAAGTTGTAGAACGTATTAAGTTCTATGAAAAAGCTCAGTAACTTTTTTGCGTCAAATGAAAAACAAAGGAAATACGATTTTTTTCAACTTTGACATGCCGCCATTTTGTTTTTACTGGGCCGATTTGGCTCATTAACGAACTCGTCCAAGATTTTGGCCTAAACGATTTTTGTAGCGAGTTTGGTATCGATCAGTCAAAAAATACGCCCTCTATCGTGCTTACAAATTCCGTTATAATTTGTGAATTTTCTCAAATAAATGTTTTAATGTACGATTTAGAGAAAAATGTTGAATACAAAAGTTGTAGAACGTGTTAAGGTCTATGAAAAAGCTCAGTAACTTTTTTGCGTCAAATGAAAAACAAAAGAAATACGATTTTTTTTCAACTTTGACAGGCCGCCATTTTCTTTTTACTGGGCCGATTTGGCTCATTAACGAACTCGTCCAATATTTTGGCCTAAACGATTTTTGTAGCGAGTTTTGTTTCGATCCGTCAAAAAATACGCCCTCTATCGTGCTTACAAATTCCGTTATAACACACACATATATATATATATATATATATATATATATATATATATATATATATATATATATATATATATATATATATATATATATATATATATATATATATATATACATATATACAGTGTGACCCATTTTTTCTTCTTCTTGCACAGAGCTCATTTCTATCTCTTGAGCGGTTTTTGTAAACCTTTTGTGTGATAAGTCCCCAGAGAAAAAAGTCCAAAACTGTGAGGTCTGGAGATCTGGGTGGCCAATCTAGAAACGGACTACCACGGCCTATCCATCGGTTTGGAAAATGTTCGTTACTCGATTGCCTCACAGCTCTGGCATAATGAACTGAACACCCATCTAACTGGACAATTAAATTTGATCGTTCATTGATTGGCAGCTCGTGAATAGCATCCCAAAACTCTGTGTTTAAAAATTCTAGCAACCTCTGCGCATTAATGTTTTCCTTAAAAAAGAAAGGACCAATAATTCGTTCGCTCAATATCCCACACCAGACGTTGATTTTTTGGGAATACTGACTTTTACAATTTATTACCCAGTTAGGATTATCCGCTGCCCAATGGCGACAATTCTGTGATGACACTACTCCATTTGTAGTGAAAGTGGCTTCGTCGGTATATAAAATATTTTGTAGGAAATTTCTGTTGTTTAAATATTTCCCTTGGGCCCATAAACAATATTCCATACGTCTTGCTTCGTCGCCTTCTTGCAGTGCGTGTAAAACTTTGGCTTGAAAGGTTTAATATTCTTCTTGAGACATCTCCGAATAGTTTCTCGTGGAATATTCAAATCTAAAGCGGCATTCCTTATACTGGCATTAGCATTATTTCCGAAATAATCTAAAATGATTTGATCATTCCTGTCATTCCTGTTTCGTCTTTGTACAGGATTACTTTTTAGCATCATTTTTCATACTGCACCAGTTTCATTGAATATTTTATTTATTTTATTTACCGTACCGCAGCTAATACGAGGACGATCTGGATGTCTCTCATTAAATATTCTACAAATCTCTCTAGCACTTCTAACGTCATCTCCCGAAAGGCGTACAATTTCAATTTTCTCTCTTACGCTCAATCTTGCAGCCATGACACAAAATAATCCGAAGAACTGTAAGGTGAATATTGTTGACAACAGTACACCTAAATCTTTCACAAGTGTCAAACTGTAATATCATTTCCATGGCAACGAAGATTTAAATTGAAAAATCTATTAGGTCATAGTTTTAGTTAATTTGCGTGAAAACTTGAATGTAAGTCCGTTATTTTCATTAAAAATATCTACGCTATTTGTTTTTTTTTCATCTGGTGGCACTATATTGTTGAAATCATAAAAAAATATTCTCATAGCTATATCTGTTGATATAGGGTGTTTTTGTGACTGTTAGCTGTGTGAGTTTTTTGAATTTTTGAGTTGCCATAACTTTGTTATTAATGAATATTTTTTCATGAAATTTTGGTCACATCTGTTTAGAGGCACTTTGAATCCAGTGGCGGAGTGATTTTTTCAATAAAAAAATCGCTAATATAAAATCCCGATTTTCGACTAAGAAAAAATATCGTAGTATGCCCTGAAAATTGGAATGAACATTTCAAGTTTTGTCCCAAGGTAGACCTTTTAGTACTTGACATTTCAAAAAAAAATTATCAAAATCGGTTTACAACTTCAAATTTTAGGGGGGTGTTTCCATTAAAAATGGGTCACACTGTATATATATATATATATATATATATATATATATAACCTTTGGAACGGAGGGTGATTTTGGCATCTAGGAATACCAAAACGAAAAACTGCATTGAAATTCGCGTCATGCTACTCTCTACAATAGCCCTATTTCATTCTGAAATAAGCCTTAGAAGAAAACGTTTCGAAATTTGTCATACGATCATAAGAGATGTAAATTTATATTAAAAAAAACGTTGCAAATTGCCTCAATACTTCATCACTGTTACTGTTCAACTTGAAAAAATTGCATAAAAAGATCTAAAAAGACATATTACTCGATTTAAAAAAACGATTGTTTTCAATTTACCCTACTTTCACCCCCTACCCTTAAAAACCAATCCAAACCGTTCTCTTATCGGTAACTATCCGTTTACCAAATTTTAAGTCACTAGCTTAATTCTTTCGAAATTAATCGAATTCACCCCCCTGTCCCTAAACCAATTTTGCTCAAAAACAATCCGAACAGTTCTCTTATGGGTAGCTAGCAAATTTCAACTCGATAGCTTAATTCCTTCGAAAGTTATCGCTGGAACTAACATACAGACAGACACAATTAATTTATTTTGCCGAAATTATGTTTTTTTCATGTTTTGATACATTTTAAAACCATTAAACGAAAACAAATTTTTGGATTTTTTTACAGATACTATACTTTCCATCACTAAGTGGAGTGGAAGTAATAAGTGCAGAGCTGTCATGTTTACGCGAAATCAATGGCCACTCGAATTTCAAATCACATACCCTGTATTATATTACAGTTTTGAATCCTACACAAAGTTCTAATGTACTTTCATTGACATTCATCTATGCCTAATACCGTTTTAGAAAGAATTATATAATATTACATTTTTTTAGAAAATCACGTCAATAAGGCGTAATATTTATGAGCTAGATGAGTACTAGATTTTTTCTAGGGTTAGATATTTCATTAAAAAATCTACATATTAGAATGCGATATAGCCTACAGTGTGTTTTAAAAATTTGTATTTTGATCGAAATTTAATTAAGAACGAATTAATGTATTTATTTATTAAAGACTTTTAATACAACAACACCCTGTATTTTATACAGACTTCCGATCCGACTCCGATCATACAATCGGCCGAGTGTCAGAGGAATAATTTGTACTTGACTTGTAGTGCAGTGTAGGTCACTTTTTTTCAGTACGTCTCCGAAACGTCTCCGATCTTACATCCGATCATGCTCCGATTGTGCAGTCCATTCGTTTATCGGTGTGGTACGCGTGTCGCTGGGCATTTTTCTTGTCGATACAAGTTTTGTGTGGCGTTATTTTTGTTTTTTAATTATCAAAATTGAAAAAAAATGTCGGCTATAAAACCGAAAGAGCTCATTGAAGTAGTAAGAAAGTACCCAGTATTGTATGATCAGACCAAAGAGTAATACCGAAACTTCTACTACAAAGACGTAGTCTGGAAAAAAATTTCGAAGGATTTAAACGCTGAAGGTTAAACCTTAAATTTAAATTGCAATTGTAAAACCTTGTCTATTTCATTTATGTTCGTATACATTATAATTTGGCAATGTTATAACTTATAACGGTTGGTATGATTCGAAAAAATTAAGTCATGAGTGCCGGACGGTCTTGCCACTCCATACTGCCCTCTGGGGAATTGAACAATTGTTTTCTCAAATTAAATACTTCACGATTTCCCCTTCTCGGCGACGACGGAAGTTTTGAAGTGTAGGTTTCTCCGTTCGAGCCAGATCATCATCATCAGAAACGCTGGGAAGCTGGCACACATTGTTATTTCGAATAAAGTTATGTAATATGCATGCTGCGAGTACGACGCTCACTATATTATCAGAATTACCTCATAAACAATCGAAATTTTTGCACCAAAATACCAAAAACATTTTCCGATAGTCTTCTTGCTCTACTCAATCGGTAATTGAAAATTCTGTGTTCGTCTGTCAAATTCTTCCCAGTAAATGGTATCATGATGTTGGTTGTGAGAGGAAAAGCATCATCGGCTACTATAACCATGGGAAATTCAGTGTTCGTCCCTGGAAGACACTTTTTCTCTGGTATACTGAGTTTATGTTGGAATAGTTTTTTTCCAAAACTGGAATTAGATAAAATACCCCCATATGAGTTTCTTACGTAACTTCCCACATCCACAAAAATGAAATTGTAATTAGCATCTACTAGATCTAGAAGAATAATGGAATACGTTTCTTATACTTCCAATACAAGCTTCCCGACAATTTTGGGACTTTTATTGTCACGTGTTTGCCATCCATTGTACCAATACAATTGAGAAACTGCCACCTCTCCCAAAATTCGGTCACTATTTCATTCCACTTAGCTTCATCTGGAACTGGCATCACTTCGTTTAAAAGTACTTCAATTACTGCTCTGTTCATCTGATGAGTAATGGAACAAACAGTACTTCTTCCCAACCTATAGTTGAAGGATATCGTCTTAAAGGAATCTTCTGTAGCAAGAAACCTAAAATAAATGTATACTCTATTCTTTTTCATGTTTCACCTTTCCTCTTTCTAATACATTTTCATGTTGTATATAACTTGCTGTAGGTCAAGAGGAAGAATGCAAAAAAAATGGAACGGTGTTCGAGATAGTCTACGTAGAGCTCGACAAAAAAGAAAAACCATATCTGGGCAGGTGGCTACGTCTACCTACAAGTACAAGTACGAGGCTATTCTTGAATTCTTAATTTTTCATCTCGCCGAGCGCAAAGGGTTAAGTAACGTTCCAGATGAAGAAAACGATGATAGTGAAAATTCAAGAATCTGCATCATCTCAGCTAACGGTATATATTTTGGCTAAGAAAAACCTGAGTCTACAAAAATTTCAGATGCACGAAGTCAAGATTCTGAACAATATCCTGTTGAGGCTTTCTTGGCCGGACTCGCACCTTCTCTCAAATCGCTCATCCCGTTCGTATACATGCTGCCAAAGGAAAAAATGTTAATATAGTGCAAGAGTACGAATTGGAGCAAATTCGTGCGAATAGGCAGCAAATAACTACTAAAGACTAAATCATACCATCAGAAGAGGATGAATCGTATGCAGATGTCTATGGACCTCCACAGTTTCGAAATCAAAGTACACCAACAACAAATACGTTCCGTCTCAAGAAAAAGTAAACTAATACTGAATCAGTAAGCGACACGAATGCCCATATTATTTCACCCTACCAACATAATATAATATAGTTGAAACCTATATACCTAATATAGTCAAAACAACAATAAAATAATGCCGTAATACGGGACAAAGGGCGGTGCGACGTCGTTTCTTTCGTAAAAGTACCTATGCCGATGTTGCTAAATAGTTTTTTATATTTCGTTGAAGTAATAAAATGTATGACCTTATTTTTAAAAATGATAGTCGTAACTTATTGCGATAACCAAAATTATTATGCCGACTTTCAATGTTAAAATAAATATTAAAAAGAGCACGTAGTCACCAAATTTCTTTCGTTTGTCGGAAGCAATAATTGTAGTTAATAGTAGTGATGTGCCAATATCTCTGAAAGCACAAAAAGGTAAACATTGCGTAACAGTTATTGTAAAGACAGACTGCTCGCTATTATGCGGCTTTAAGAAATGTATTTCAATAACATTCACGATAATTAGAATAATTAATTAGTATTTGGCAATTTTATCTGCGAGACTCTCGTGCGAGATTTGAGACGAGACTTTTTGAAGTCTCGTCTTATCTCTCAAGGAAAATTTAAAGTATCGTCTCGAGTCTCGTCTCGAAAGCGAGACGAGACTCTCGCTAACGAGATCCTGGGCATCACTAATTTGAAAGCGTACCATCCTCTCTATTTCGGCCCCAAATTCAAAAACATGTAAAGCCACGTCACATTAATTTTTAAGGGGGGCAGTTTGTAGGCTGGTTTTCAACTAAAATACCTCAACCCTCTAGCTCGGGTGGAGAAAACTCCTAAAATCTTAAACGAAAGGGGGGTTGACTGATACCTAATTTTAAAGGTCGTTCAACTACCTTTTCAAAAATAGCACATACTTGACCTTTTTTAGAAGTTCGCGAGAAATGAAATGAATTAACATTAATGAATCTGAAGTCGTATTAGATAACGGTAAATTTTTATAGTATTTATACTTCTAATATCTAACAAAATAATAAAGAAGCATAATACTCGGTTAAACTATTATCGGAAAGAATGTAATTTACCTAAACTGGTACTTGTTGTAGTCGTACAGGTTTTTTTTTTTATTTTTTTTTATTTTTTTGTTTTATGGCCGAGGAAATGAAAGAAGTTTGGAAAGAGGATAAAAGTTCAATAGTTCCAATAGTTATGTCGGTTACAGGTATAACAACTAAATCATTCGTACAACATTTAAAGACAATCTACCTTCAGCCAATAAACACTCAAACAAACATAAAGAAGCCGTTATACTACAGACAACCTCAATGGTAAGAAAATTTTTGCAATAGAAAGAGGATGTGACTTGGCTTAGGCGCGTCACAAAATCTTAAATAATTACCGAACCAAGTTTCCAGCAACTAGCATAATAATAATAATAATAGGAGAAGTCCTTGCAGGACTGCCTAATTGGAAAGCCCCAGGACCTGAAAAAGTACAAAATTTCTGGCCGAAACAATTCAAATCAATAAGGCCAGAAATTACAATTTTTTTAACATATTCCTTCCTGATAGATCCTGGATTACTGATAGAAGGAATCACATACCTCCTCCCCAAGACCGAGCAACCAACAAAAGATCCGTCTAAATATAGACCCATCACGTGCCTTCCTACGATGTATAAAGTGCTAAGCGGCGTAATCTGTAATAAAATCTATGGACATCTTATGAATAATAATCTCCTAGCTAAAGAACAGAAAGGGTGCAAAAGAAAGGCACAGGGATGAAAGAAACAATTGGTCATAGACACAGCACTGACAGAGCATGCCATTAAAAACAAAAAGAACCTTTACACCGCTTTCATTGACTATCAGAAAGCATTTGACAGTGTGCCCCACTCCTGGCTGATACAGTACGTACAAAATCAATCCGACTGTCATTGAGATGCTACAAAAAATGATGAGTAAATGGAAGACAGAGCTATCAATAGGGAACCATGCAGAAAAAATTCATTTAAACATCCAACGAGGAATATTTCAGGGGGATGCCTTGAGCGCACTGTGGTTCTGTCTGGCAATAAATCCATTATCTACAGCCCTTAATAATCTTAAAGGAGGATACCAACTCAATGAAACCACAAAACTAACTCATCTAATGCACATGGATGACATTAACTTTACTCCGCTTCTGAACAAGAACTCAAGCAACAACTACGCTGTGTCGAAAAGTTTTCTAACGATATTCGGATGAAAATAGGAATAGACAGATAGGATTGTCAGAATATTTTTTATCGGAGGAAAGACTGGTGATACAAAATGGGGTTTTGATTTCCCATGGAGGAATTAAACTAAGTTCATTGGGATAGCGTTCTGGAAGTGAGCAGTTAAGTTTAGTTAGGTAGTTTTTAATTCGGGCATAGTAGTTTGGAGGTTCTTGGTTTTTGGAATAGGTTGGGGAAGTTTTCTGTGGTGCAATTTTGACAGGTAGGGTTGGAGATCTTTTGCCTTATTTTAGTTGCATACACTAGACAAAGGTACATTCTTCTATCTGCTAGCGATGCTTCTCCAACTTCCCTATATAGGCTCTCAATTGGTGTAGTGCGGAATGCCCCTGTTATTATGCGTAGAACCCTGTTATGAATGCTATTTATCCGGATTAAGATTGATTTAGCCGGTGTCGTGTAGGCAATTGAACCGTAATCTAACATGGACCTAATTGATGTACGATAAAGCGTGAGCAGAGTTTCTCGATCAGCACCCCAATTTTTATTAACCAGCATTTTTAAGAGGATCAGTCGTGTTTGACATGTCAGGAGGAGATTGTTTATGTGGCATTTCCAGTTAAGATATTCATCAAAAGTCATTTCGAAAAAATAATGAGTTTAGATTTCTCGGTTGAAAAGATGAAGCCTGCTCGTTCTGTTCAATGTTCTAAATGGGAGAGGAGCTCTTGTGAGATTTTCTGACTGTTTTTAAGGTTCTTACTCTTGTAGTAAACGACCAAGTCATCGGCATATAAACGGGCTTTATTTGGCGTTTTTAATCCTTGTAGAACATCGTCAGCATGTGTATTAGAGCGGTAAAGTCTTTTGTGTAGTCTTTAACTATACTTACGGAACAAAAGGAGGGGTCCGTTCAGCGATAGGCTGTCTTACGGGTTTCATAAGTGCTGACGTGGAAGCTGCATCTTTTTTCTTTTTTGATTTTTTGAGGATTGTTTCGGTTGGCTTGCTGAAAGGATCTGTTTGTAATGTGTTCTCTTCGGCAAGAGGTTGCGGGGACGGTGTGGTGATTCCATCGAATGTACGTTTTAACGCATACTGAGATACAAAAACTTCCGTAGATAAGTGTTTTTGGGATAATTGAGGGTTTCTATGTTATTGGGGTGGGTAATGGATATTGTGGGGGGATAGAGTGGGTGGTGAGAGTTTTTGGTTCGCTATTATACTGTTAAGAATTCGCCTCGGCGCTAGCTGATTGCGGGTTGTTGAGGAGTGCTTTAGACTGTGCAGTAGGTGCGATGTGTTGGTTTGACTATTTGGGGTTACGGACTGGATTGGACAATTAGCTGCTAAGTGTGCTGATTTTTTACAAGAGTAACATATTAGAGAATCGTCTGAGAGAAACATTCTATAGGAGGTGCTGTCGTGTGTCACTTAAATTGATTCAGGTAACGAGTTTGTTGGTGGGCTTATGAATGCTTGCCGTCTGAAAATATAGATGTGGCCGTATTCAGGAAGATTTGAGCTTGTTCTGTAAAATGACATCGAGGAAAGTGATTTGATGCCTAAAGTATTTAGCTCATTTATTATCAGATTATGAGGAATTCCAGCCTGTACAATTTCGCTATTTATTTTAATTTTTTTTATCATGTTCGGTCATGAGTTTATCAACTATAGTGGTACTGGTTAAGTATATACCCATCCGGTTGTGAGATAATTTTAAAGGAAACAAAATATTTTTTGGTTGGATAATTTCTCCAAGTGGGATTAAATAATCCTGGATTTTTTCATTATTACCAGCGGGAAAAATTATTACTTGGTCTTTTTTTGGAAACTGTTGTTGAGTGATTGAGGAGTAGGAGTTTTGAGAACTTCTGTAGTCAGAAGCCTGTATTCCAATTTATATTTATCATATCACTTGAAAAACTGCGATATTTGGCCGGTTTTGTAGTAAAGCAGATAAAATGATGCAGGTTAATTACAAATAAACGGGCTTTTTTCACAAGTTTATGTGGTGTGAGTCAAAAGTGACTTACAGGTTGGCAAATTAATTTTGGCAGTTGACGATGTACGAGAAAACCATACAACTTGACAACGTTGTAAACGCAGTTACCAGGAAGAGCAGGCGACGTACATACCGCATGCAAAGTTTTAATGGTTAATAGGCTGCTAATACGTACGAGGGTAACACAATATTTTGAATTTGGATTTAAAAATAATAAATTGTGGCACATGTATAATGCTATATAAAATCGAGTTTACAAAACAAAATAACATCAATGTGTTCTTTATTATTAATTAAATGAATATGGAAATAAAAACTATTAGATTTTTCTACGAAAATTAGGGGTTTTTTGTACAGACATAACTATTTATTGCTTCAAAAACCATACGAAGAATTCTATAATCACCCTTTATTATTTTATGTGATGTAAATAATAAATAATAGATTCCAAAAGACATAAACTTTCACCTTTACTCGTCATTGAGGTTTATTTGTATATAAATTGGGAGTCAGGTAGATTTTGTGGAAAAAGCGTACAATATGGTAAGGATTGCTAAACGACTTTCTAAATTTAACAATGGCCAATAATTTTTCCTATCAGTTCGTAGTATTAGTTAATGACATACCTGCATGTTAAGCTTTCTAAAATTGTTATTCTTAATAATATTTAGTAGATAATGATGTGAAAATTCGGGTTTATACATAAAAATTGAAAAACAAATTCGGGAAATCGCCTTTAGAGATGGTCTAATAAGTATACTAATAATATAAATAAAAAATTAAAGCTTTTTGTGGAAGATATTTCTATTTTCATATGTAAATTTTTGGGTTTTTTGCAAATATTTACTATGACATTAGAACATCCCTTCACGCTTTTTACAGAGTTAGGACTGGCAAAAAAATCTTGGTTCTGGGTGCCGTCAATTATTGTTTATTTAGAACTATGTACAGATGTGCTTCAAATATTATATTACTCTAGTGGAATTCGTCTCTAATATCTACAATTTTATAACACCTATTTACATGTTGCGTTTAATGTGTTCTGCCATACCACCTACAAACAAACACTATAATGGAAAATATGTTTTAGATGTACAGGGATCATCAAAAGTAAAATAATTATATGCATCTACAAATGATTCTTCAAAATCACTTTCTATATCAACTTCATCATCCTCGCTATCTCCGTCTTCGGCCAAATTAATAATAATATTATCTAAAAAACTATCGAAAAGTTGTTCATTGTTCATAAATTCATCTTCAATATTATTAACATGGTCACATCTAACTTTCCAATCATTTGCAGAAAATGTGTCAAAAAATTCATTACAGAATTCTTTAACCTTTGTAAAATTGAAGATAACATTTCGTTTGGCCACATAATCTTTAAGTGCCGCCCAAACACTTTCGATCGGATTTAAGTCCGAGTGATAAGTGGCAATCCATGCCGGATAAACAATTCATCGATTTTATAAGTTTTATATTGCGGTTTGTACATTTTTGCAACGTTATAAAGATCCGGTTTTAACATTTGTTCACTGTAATATGTTTCTTTTAGAAAGCCAGTTTTTTAATTGTTGTTTAGTCCAAGCAGTCGTAGAAAATTTTTCATTTAGAACATTGTGACATGGGACGTTATCAATTACCACAACAGCGTTTTTTGGTAGGTTTGGAATAAGTTTTTCTTGTACTGAAAATTATCATAATTTTCGTACGCCATTTCATTATGATAATCACCCGTTTTTGACTGGGAGTTCCACATAATATCAGCATTTTCACTTCCTGCATGCGCAATGATGAGCCTATTAGATTTTGAAACGGGTTTTCTTAATCCTTCGTTACTCTTGTCGCTCTAAGGTGCGTGTAATATGAATGAATGTATGGTTCATCCATATAAATGAAAGGTTTGCTCTGTTCTCTGCACTTTTTTAAGTTTCTTAAATATAGTAGGCGTAAATGTCTGATTTCTTGACGTTCCATTAACAAACTTCTGTTGTTTTTCATGTTGGTCCAACGAAAACCCAAAGAATGTATTTGTTTCCGCAGAGATTAGCGACTTCCTGCGAAGCCATAACTATCTGCAAAGGTTTGGTGTACATTTTTTAACGTGGGTACTTTTTTCTCGGATATGTGATAATTTATTATGCACCTTCTAAGCACAGTTTTGTCGAATTGATCCATACGGATACTGGACGTTCTTTGTTTTTTAGTAGGCACATCAGTGTCAGCATTACTTCCTGCCAGAGCTTCTTTTTTAATACGGGAAAGCGTTCTTTGGCTAACTTTCGTAGCAGCAGAAACTCGTTCAATGACCTGCCAATAAAATAAGTCGATATAAATGTTGTATTAAAAGTTTTACTCATGTGTATTTTTATAGAAATAAAATGAGGATGGAAGGAAGGAGTCGTTTTCAGTGACCGTTCTTTGAAATAAAAATTTTTGTCGTGGTTTTCGGCCATTTAAAAGAAGTATTAAATTCAAAAATACTATATTACGTTTCAGTTCATTAGTTGTTTTAAACAATCTTTAGATTTTAGTTCAAACATATTTTAATATGACCAAACCTCAATTGTAATTGAAATCGGAAGATGGGTCGAAACAAATAATAAAACCGAAACGTAATAGAGATAGGTATGAAATGAATATAATAATTATAATTATAACCTAAAAAACCTATTAATATAGGTATCTATGATTTAAATAGGTATCTTACACAAAATAAACATGTGCCCTTTTATATACACATGTAGACAGAAACACAATAGTTATTTATGCAACAAGTGCGTAGAGTGGTGCTTTTTTTCACGAATGGAAAAATTGACACTTGAGCCGCAGGCATGCAAAAACCAAAAAATGTCTCATTTAGGTTGCTCTAAATGGACTAAAAATGGTGTCGATTTGTTTGACAAATGAGTGAATAAAATTGACACATGAGTGCATAAAATACTAATTTCACTTTTTAAATCGTTTAACAAATAAATATTTTATGTACGAAAATCGATTTAAAAAGTTTACTATCGAGTGTAAATTTGTTAAATAATTACTTTGGTTTAAAAATTTTATTGCAATAATTAAAACTTACCTTTGTTAATGGAATTGTTGACTTGCCATTGTTTGCCTCTTCGGTCATGAAATTTAAAAAGTTCATAATTATTTCCCGACACTGCTCACTCAACTTTTTATGAACTTTACTTTCTGCAGTCGCCATAACAAGTTAGTATTGCACAACCCCGGTAATCAAACTTTTCTCTGAACTGTACTGTCGAAACGAAGCTTACGAATTCAACCAGCGAAGTGAGCTCTTGCAATCCGCATACGTCTTTGCTACGGCGCATCGGACGTTGCCAAACTTCCGACTGCCAAAATTAATATAACAACCTGTATGTGTTCGATGGAGGAGCACTAATATTCACTATACTGTCTGTAATTGAGTTTTTCTTTGACCAATAAACACTGTTTATTTTGAAAAATGGAGCTGACACAAATACTGTTTACACATTAGTTGCTAGAACCGAACTATCCAACTCATTATAGGTGATATACAAAGCAAATGTTTACGTATGGAAATTAAATATTCCTACTACCCAAAATCTTGCGACATACTCACCATCGTTTCAATTATAAGTGAATATACCAACTTCTTAATTAAGATATGCTGTGGCATATGTAGCAGATAATGGCAAAATTCAAATTATCCAAGTAACCCGACTATGAGGGTAGAAGTTTAAAACTAAAGAATGTATTTTTTTTATTTCAATAGCAATCGTTTTCCATTCCCTTTGTAATCAATTGTACAGGATGTACAATAGTATGAAACTGAGTCACATGATAACAAATCAACAGTTTTCTCTTGCATACGAACGCTACTGTCAAAGCCTTTTTCTCTTTGTCGCCAGATTTTATATTACATTTTCATCATGTTCATAAGAAGTTAATGATGTTCAACTCTATAAGCCTATATGGTTTCACCCAATTAGCGGTAGAACACTACTTACATATAATAATACTTCAACGTTCTAAAATTTACGATTTAATCAGATCTCATTTTATACACACCCTTGTTTAAAAGTCAAAAAGGTTATTGTGTTCGTTGGGGTTAGATATACAAAGCCACTCTAAACACTAATAATATTTCCCCTTGTGAGATGTATCAAGCAGAAACTAGATATATAAGAACGGAATTAATGGTTTGAAAAGTATTTGAAATATACTTTTACATGAACTTTTTACAATTGCATTTTCAAGGAAGTATAGATAGTGTATTAATATTTTTATTTTATGTCTTCTCAGTTTCTAGGAAAATTGAATTATTTAAGACCTGAATTTGTATAAACTAATTATGAGTTACTAACACTTGTCTATATGCTTCGACTGACATTGAATTACACTTCATCAGATGACGTAAAAGTTCAACGCACATTCCATAGCTCTGTGGTTCGGATGAAAGTCCATATATGCCACTAAATAACAATGATAAGTAGGTTTGGTCATTTGGAACATTTTTTTTAATTTAATGCAAATTAGTCATAAAAATTGAATTTGAATTTTGTACTGAATTTTTTTTCATTTGCAAATCGATTTTAAATTTTTTTTGATTCAATTAATTCAACAAAAATCGAATCGCATTGATAAATTTTTTTTTAAAAAAATTAAGTATGAGAATTAAAAATTTTTCATGTAACAAGAAAGCTTAATATCAAAAAAAATTAAAATTAGTAAAAACTTTCAAACTCATTTGAAAACATTTTTGTCTAACGATCTTTTTAATGGCGTATAACAATTTTACTAAAAGACAACCAGGGACACTTCAGGTTAAAAACACGACAACAAAAAAATTATTTTCGTGGTAATGAATTAGACTTCCAGGGCAATAAGACTTTTGTTCTATACCATTTAAAAGAGCGTTAACCAAAGATGAAAGTTTTTAGTCATTTTAAGTTTTTTCATTTGACATTTTTCGTATCAATGTGATTAGTGTTTTGTTAATGAATAAAAACGTTTAAAATTGAGTTGCAAATGAAAACTTGCAGTGCATACTTATTCGAAAACTAAATTTTCATGACTAATTTTGATGAAATTCTAAAAACTAAAAAAAAACAGAGTGGCGAATATTCCGAAAATGGTAATACTTTTGATTAAGGCAAATATTCCAAATGACCCTACCTGCCCACCATTTTCGTTTGTGCAACCCCATAGCAAAGATCCAGTATTTTATTAAGGCTTACCAAGCTTAATACTCACTTAAGCGAAATTCGCGGATTTTTGACATAATGTGTCAAATCCAGATTTAAAAATATTCGCGGCGGGAAATTTTAACTATTCTGCGATTTTTACAAGTCGCGTTTGTTATAAATCAAGACAAATAACATAACCTAGAATTTTTATTATTATTTGTTTGTGGTTGACTAATTTTTATAAAAAGAAAACAGTCATGGATGCTTGTCATTACAACAATTATTTACGAAGATATTATAGTGTATTATGTACACAAAACTAATATCTCTCAGGAACAACTTTATGATCTGCACAAATCATCAAAAGATGACACTATAAATGACAGTAATGACAGAAAATCGCAAAATCGTTAAATTCATTTTAACTTTTTTGCGATTTATCCGCACTTTCGCGTAGGCGAATTTCGCATTTGTGGGTATGGATGAAATACGCGAATGTGCGACAACAGTCTGGATTTCACACATTATGTCAAAAAAACGCGAATTCTGCCTAAGCTTTATGAGTTCAAATCGCAACTACAAGATAATACAAACCGTAATATAGTAATATATGTGTACACAAAACTAATATCTCTCAGGAACAAATTTATGATCTGCACAAATCATCAAAAGATGACACTATAAATGACAGTAATGACAGAAAATCGCAAAATCGTTATATTCATTTTATCTTTTTTGCGATTTATCCGCACTTTCGCGTAGGCGAATTTCGCATTTGTGGGTACGGATGTGGGTATGGATGAAATGTGCGACAACAGTCTGGATTTCACACATTATGTCAAAAAAAACGCCAATTTCGCCTAAGTGAGTACTAAGCTTTATGAGTTCAAATCGCAACTACAAGATAATACCAACCGTAATACAGTCAGTCATATGTGATTTATTTTGAGTTTACACAGAATGTGGTAGGACACATGGACCAATTAAAAATATATTCAAGACGGTGAGCAGTATAAGCATACAAGAAAATGTCTGTTATGGATTTTAATTTAACTTTTCAGTAAGCTTTGAAGAGACTTTTTATTTCCTTGTCTAACTCTAAACAACCCTTAAAAATCTTCAAATAGCGCTATCTTAACTGTAATCAAACTTCAGTGAATATTATTTCTCTGTACAGGTTTTGAGCTTTAATTTGCAATATGAGGTGGCATAACTTCAAAAATTCAAAGATTTACGTTGTTACAAATTAAAGGAAATGATTCTGTATCTTGATGAAGTGTAATTCAATGTGTGCCGGATCACGTGAATAGTGTTTCGTATGTGTATGTCCTTCATACAAGTGTATAACCTATGATTATGTTTTTGATTATTTCTTTAACGGATTAGTATATATTTCTTGATGAAAAATATGTCTTCCAACTTATTAACCATTTTTTATTTATCTATGTCGGTATGTCCCTGGTTAAAAGCCTATAGATGAAGTGTTTGGATTTGTTAGTTACGTATTTGTTTCTATTCTAAAATGGTTTTGAAATATGTTCCGTTATTTGTCAGTCTTTCTGTGACTTCATTATCTAATTTCTTGTATCTTGACTTACCGAATCGCGATTTTAATAATGATCGGCTTGGGAGATACAGAAATCAAGTTCAAGTGATACTGAACGATAAAATATGGTTTCAATAGGGTAACACACCATTATTCTTTAATGGTAAGAACTTATTCAAAGTAAATTTTCCCAAATACAACGGAAAGGTACTATTGAGTGGCCAGAGATTACCAGACCTTACAGCGTTGGAGTTTTCATCAGGGGTTATCTCAAGACAAAAGTGTATGCAACCGGCATATTTAGCAGAGAGACACAGAGACAGGTTTTATAAGAAACTGAATTATTGCTATCAACTAGGTAGAAAATATTTTAAATATTTATGTCAATATAAATAATATCAAATACATCAGATATTCTAACTATTTTTTTTTCAATTCAGCTTAACGTGCCTGGGACAGCTATGGCCATTAGCACGAGTTACAATTATTGATACAATAGTTAATTAATCATAAAATGTTACATTATATGAGGTTAATAACTGATTCCATTATATGAGGTAATGCAATGAAATTAAATTGAATAGTATGACAGTAGATAGCTTGGAAATTAACATTAAATTTATATTTTATCTATGATCTATTTGATCCATACAATATGCTGAATTCTCTCGTGGTGGATTTTAGGCCACATACACTTCTTTGTGTAGTAAAGAGTGGGCATTCCTCAAGTATGTGTATGACTTGAAATTGGGTATTGCATTGTTGGCATTTCAGTTGAGGAGAAGCTGACATGGGGCGATCGTGAGTTTAACGGGTGTGGCCGATCCTCATTCTTAGTATTATAACCATTTCATATCTGGAAAGTCCGTGCATGTTGAATGGATCATGCTGGGTTGGATAGTGTGGAGATTTGAATTATTTTTGTCCCATTGTTCTTGCCGTAAGTTTGAAATCAGGTTTTTTTATTTTAGATTTAAGATATCTACAGATTTGGATGTTCTTTAGCGTAGATGAAGAGGCAACTTCTTTTGTGAGGCGATCAGCATTTTCATTGCGACTGATTTCTAAGTGGGAAGGGATCCAGATGATGGCGACCTTTGAATTTTGAGCAATGTATGTATGTCTTGAACTAACGGTTGATAGGTAAATATATTTTTAATAAATTGGATGGATGTGAGTGAATCGGTACATACGGCTGTGTGATTATGAGGCCTAGAAATATGTTTGAAGGCATGGATGATAGCACAGATTTCACCAGTGCGGACACTACTAGAAAAGGGAATCTGAGAGTATTCAATGGGTTCAGGGGATGAGGTGATTGCGCATCCAATTCCACTTTCATTTTTGGAAGCGTAAGTGTATAGAACAGCATCAAACTGATTAGTATCTATAAGATTTAAAAAACTTTGTTTCAAAAGTACGATGTTAGTATCATGTCTTTTGAATTTACAAAGGGATGTATTGAAGTGGGGAAGAGTTTTAGTCTAGGAAGCAGTTTGAGAAAGAGGGCGACAAGTAGTTTGTGTAAAGTCAATGAGGTTAATAACTGAAGAAACGAGTAATGGAATTGAATGGACGATTGGGTAGGGTGGAGGGGTATTTGCCATGATACAATGAGTTGCAAGGTACGATATATTGACTGACGAAAACGTGTCCAGTCCGCGCAGTGACGTCAACTGGAGAGTAAACATGAAAGAATCTCCAACTATTTATATGTATAATGTGTTGTTATCGACGATTTGAGAAGTTTTTGTGGATAAAATAGATATTTTCGAGCGTTTTCCGGATCTTAATTGAACACAAGAAGGCGTGTGAATATTAGAACCATGTAAAAGAAGTAGATATACTGTAATATGTGTACAGTATTAAGATATTTTTCGGTTTACAGGTTATGTCTACCTGTAAATTACTGGTCTAAAAATCGAATCTATAAGTAATATAAGTATCAACAAAGCGTTGTGCTGTGTGTGGGTGCAATAGTGACAACCAGTGTAAATATTTCACAAAAGACATCCAATTTTATAGGTTCCCTAAAGACACTACTGTGAGGAAATTATGGGTGACTTCTTGTTGTAGAGCAGATAGTTTCAATGAAAATACTGCTAGAATATATTCAAAACATTTTGCTACTGGAGATTATGAGAGGAGTATTAAATATGAACTTCTCAATTATTTCCCCAAACAATTACGCAAATTAAAACAGGATGCTGTTCCGTCTTTGTGTCTTCCCAAAGGAAACCCTTCAAATGTGAACTGTTTAATATCAATAAGTTGAATATGCTCCAGAAGCTTCAAAATCGCGGAATGAGAATAATACTGAAAACAAAGCGTCTCAACCCTATATGATCAATGTTATTGACCCTTAATTGATTTTCAGTTGAAAACAGATTATTTTATTTTACTCTGACTTTTATATACAAAATAATGAACAAATTGGCACCTGAGTACTTTCAGAGATACATAACTTATAATAAGAATATTCATAATTATAATACACGTTGCAATAATGACATCCATGTTTCTAGCACTTCTTTTCGTGGGACAGTGAATTCACTGTTTTTCAAAGGTTTCTTGGAGTTCAATGAATTACCAGGGTCTGTTACAGTATCAGATTCACTGATACAGAGTTCATCAAAACCAGCTTGAAGGAATACATCCAAAATAAGTAATTTTGTATATAAATATTGGTGAAATTGACTGTCTCGACCCTTACTTCGTGGAATATGCTCATATTAGTGTTTTTAAATGAAACTCAAGGTCTCTAGTTAATTCCACAATATAATACAAGTATTATATTGTGGAATTAACTAGAGACCTTGAGTTTCATTTAAAAACACTAATAAATATTGGTGTTCAACGATTTACTATATATTATATACGAAATTCAAAACACCATACTTTTTTGTATATACATATATAATTTTTAAATTGGTCTCAATTTATTTTATTAGAATTATACTAAACATTTTATTCCATATGTCAGTATTATATTTCCTCTTATTGTGATCCTATATATTATTGTTTGTTCTGTTTTTTTTTCTATATGTATTTATAATATGTTACCTGTAATTGTTTACTGATTGATGTTATATAGTAAGCTTTCTATCCCATGTTCTTTATTATATTTACATTGCTGTTTATTGTAATATGTGTTTTAAGTATATTAGGGTTCCTAATTAAATAAAGATCTATCTATATTGTGTTTTGGCGTTTTATTGAATTTTGTAACTGGGCAATTGGCAGTATTAATGCTAGTTGCATTAATTAATAACAAAGGAAAAATGCATAAAAGATACAATTAATTTTTAAAAACCAAGTTTTCTTACAAAACAAGTTCTACAGAAATATAACAGATGGAAGGTCACTTAAAAAAAGAACTACCTTGATTTTTACATTCTCTCATATTTATTTGGTTATACTTTATTTATAACAATAGGTTACAAACCTGCAACTTATTTGTTTGAACAAAAAGTCTGGAGCCATTAATAAAATTTACAATTATTTTAAAATGTTTCCTTTTCCATGGAATGTATCATTTTTCGAAAATACAACATATTCAATATTTGTTACAGTAATTCCTTTGGTATCTTTCTCATTAAATATATTCAAATTTTTCATGAGTCCTAGTAGCTGTATCAGTCCATCATACAATTAATTTTGAGTCCATCATTATATGCGTTATTTAATCCCCTAAATATTTCTTCCTTCAATGGTTTATTTTTCAAAAAATCTTGGAAAAGGGCGCGGAAAAGCAGGTAATAACTCTCAATACTGGTACTGGAATACCTATTACAATAAATTACAACTGCTTCTATTACCTAGTTATAATATTTAATCCTTCTTGTGGTCAATTAAGATCTAGACCACGGTTGAAAAACATTGTTTTATCCAAAAACCTTCTTAAAATTATCTATGATCACAGGTTATATACATAAATTGGTTGGAGATTCTATTTTGTTTACTCTCCAGTTGACGTCATACCCCCCACCATACATGCGCAATATCCTACCTTATAATCATTGTATCATGGTATTTGCTATCAACGATGGAGGTGTAATTAGTTCAAAAACAGGATTAGATGGATTTGAGGAGATCATGCCTGCGTAGGAAAGAAGGAGGTTTTGTCTTCGGAGCCAGAAAAGAGGTTCGTTTGCTTCTCTGTGTAGGCTTTCTGTGGGACTTAAGCGGTATTGCCGGTATTGAGTAGAGGTACTTTGGATCTGATTTATTGGCAGACATGTATATAAAGCTGCCGTAATCGAGCTTAGAGCGAACAAGTGATCAATAAATTTTTAGAAGAGAGTTTTCCAGCACCACAATTATAATGAGAAAGGGTTTTGAGTAAATTTAATCTTTTTCAACAAATTCCTTTGGTTTCCTGTAGACGATTCTTCTACGTTAGTCGGGAGTCAAATATCAAGCCAAGAATTCTACAGTGATTTACAACAGGTATTGGAGTATTATTAATCATAATTTCCTAGGCAGGCGTGAAAAATGTTTTTGATTTTGTTGATGATAGAGAGATACCTAGGGTATTCACTTCCTTTTGTGTTAAGTTAACTGCAGACTAGCAGGTGGTGGAAGTGGATATACCATAACACTAGATAATAAGATCGTCTGCATACAGGGAGTATTTTACACGAGGGGGGAGATTAGAACATATATTGTTGATGGCAAGGATAAATAAAGAGTTTAATATTGAGCCTTGGGGGATACCATCGTGTTGAATATGTGGGGCAGAAAGGTACCCATTTGCAAGTACCTTAAAGGTTCTACTAGATAGAAAATTAGATATAAATATATTTCCAGTAATATGAGTTTCTTATAGTTTATCTAGAATGGTTTGGTGAGGTATAGTGTCAAATGCCCCTTCTGTATCAAAAATGGTAGCTCTTGTTTTCTGTTTATTTTTAACGGCATTGGCAATGTAGGTTTGTAAACGGACAAGATTATCGTTAGTGGATCGTTGTCGTCTGAAGCCAAATTACTCTTTAGGGACAATATTATACTTTTCAAAAAGCCACGAGTCGTTTATTGATTATTTTCTCCAAAAGTTTAAACACGGTACATGAAAGGGAAATTGCTCTGTACGATTTAGGGAGAGATGGTGTCTGTTCAGGTTTAAGAATGGGAATTATTATGGACTTGTGTCATTCAGTAGGGAACTCTTGAGATGTCCAAATGAGGTTGTATATGTTTACAAGTTTGGAATGACCATTATTAGATAGATGTTTTAAAAAGATGTAAGTAAGGTCGTCGGTTCCAGCGGCAGAATTTTTGCAGGAGGCCAGGGCGGAAATTAATTCAGGGAAAGTAAGTGGAGAGTTGATATTATATATGTCCTGCTGTTATGAAAGAGTTGTTGTGGGAATGTAAATTCGTAGAAGTGTCGGGAAGATTTCTTTCGTTATTTTTCAACTTTTCTTCAAAGTGATGGGCGACTCTGTTTGCAATGGCTTGACTTTTAAAGATTTCAGCGTTCTTAGAAATGAGATGTGATTTTTAAATTGGTTTGTTGGCCTTCGCTTTGAAGTATTTTTCTGTAAGTTTGAGATGGATTAAAATTGTCAGTCAGAGGTGATACATATTTTTGCCAAGAAGATTTCTTGTTTTGTTTGACGATGTATTTGGCTTGGGCTGTCTTTTTTTGTAGAGTATTAGATTTTAAGGAGTTTTCAATGGTAGTTTAGGGCCGACTTGGATTGTCGCATTGCTTTTGCATAGGAAGGTACGGTTTGGTTGGTAGATGTGAAGGTGATTTTACCGATATGACTTAAGGCTGATGATAAGACGATGTCTGTAAATGATTGAATTGAGTCATTAACGTTGCTGTGTGGGGAGGGATTACATAAGGAAGGGTCAATTTCAGAGGAGAATTCTTGCCAGTTAGCTTTGTTCAGACGCCAATAGTTCCGGGGAGTTTTTTGTTTATTAGTGTTATTAGATATTATGATGGCGAAGTGGTCACTGTCGTGAAGATCATCATCAACTAGCCAAGTCTTGGAATCGCATATAGTCAGATCTATGACAGAAAAAATAACGGAGGATGAGTTGAAGTGAGTATTGGAGTCTGTGTTAAGAAGGAACGAGTTAGAGCAATTAATTATGTTCTCGACAGATTTTCCACGTCGAGAGGTTCTCTGTGAACCCCACATAGTGTTATGAGCATTAAAATCACCTAAGAGGATGAAATGATGGGGAAGTTGATATATTAGATCAAGAAGTTCCTCTTACTCTAAGGAATAATCGGGTGGAAGTTAAAGGGAGCATATAGTCAGTTTGTTAGGAGAGAATGTTGTTATGGGAATTGCTTCCAGATCAGTAGTAAGTGGAAGACGTGTAGATAATATTTCTTTAGAAGCGAATATTGATGAACCCCCACTAGCTCTAGAGCAATTGGTTCTGATAGAATGATAGGCTTCAAAGTTTTTTGAATATGAAATGATGGCCGCTCTAAGATTAGTTTCTTGGAGGCATATGAAGTCTGGCTTGTGAATGGAAGTAAGATATTGTAGACGTTCAAGACGCGGATAATATCCATCACAATTCCACTGTAGTATTGTAAATTTTATCAATATATAGAAATCATTAAGAATTATAGAAATAATTCAAATTTTACAAATTAAACAGGTACGTAGTTGAGGGCAGAAGTTATTCTAAATCGGAAGATTGTTGATATAGATTGAGAACATCACGGATGGAGTCGTTTGAATTTGTGGATGTTAAGCTTGCTAGCTCATCAGTTTCGTTGGGGTTTAACGTGAGTTTTAGTTTTTTCTGCAGTCTAGTATTATGATTTTCAAGGGATCTTTCAGATAGAATAGGATGAATTTGTGAAAGATCTTCAAGGAGGGCTTATATGTTGGTGTAAAGTTATAGGTCTCTTTTAGAGAATCACTATTACCGAAGGAGTTTTCTAGGAAAGCTATAATTTATAGGGATGATATTGAAAATTTTTCTGGATCAGATCTAATCAATTGTTCAATATTGGATCGTGAAGAGGGGCTAATTCTGCAGACGTCTTTGTCATCAGCTTTGGATCTCTTTTTTGGGGTTGATTTCGGTATTATGAACGAGGTGGAAGTTGGGGGAAGTATATTGTCAATATGTAAGGTTGTAGGACAAGTAGTAACTGGTATAGAAAGAGACTCAAGACTCACATTTAATACCAGGGGAATTGGGGAGCTTAGGCTGCTCTGTAGGTGTATTATCGAAAGAATTATCATCGGATGCGGGAGGGTTAGGAGGAGAAATATTATAAGCGGATCCTTCAGATTGACTAATGGTGGCAGGTTGTAGGAGATTGCAGGATATTTCTTGTAGATTATGGCAAGAATCTGCAGTGTGTCCAATTTGCTTACACAGAAAGCATTCAAGTTTATCTAATGTTATGAAGATTCTGTAGTTTGTGATTTCGTCTAGGATTACGATTGAAGTTTATACATCAAACAGTTCCTTGTCAGGTATTACGTAGATGGATCGGCGGAAACTGAAAATATGCGCATATTCATCCTCTGGAGACCCACATCGGATAAAGGGATATGGGAGAGGCGAGTTGTAACCCGAGTTCATTCTTAAGTGCAGTTTCGATAATTGAGTTAGGGATAGAAGCACAAACATTAGAAAGGAGATGAGATAAACTTGCGAATGGGCATGATTTGTTCTTCATTGTAATAGACTGATGATTTTTCATATGATTATCAAGGACATATACTGAATATAGATATATACATATACGGTGGTTAGAAATGCGGGTAGCGAATGTTAGTCCTTTTGGAATTACGATTTCACCTATTGCCTTGATGTTGTCAAAACGGACGAAGTCTGGAAAAGCATTCATGACGATTGCTTGGCTTCTGCTAGGAAATTATATAGGAGTTTGAGTTTTTTTAGAAGTATTTTTAGTAACTGCTGCGAAACTAGGTAGGACTGTCTGTGATTTGATAGTGGTTGCAATTGTTTGGTTATAATATTTTGGATGCCAAAATATTAAATGAAATTAGTCAGAAGGACTTGCCCATTTATTTTGTTGTCGATATATAAATTTGATATCGACTTACCAAGTATAAGAAAAACTCGATGATAAAACTTGAAAACCAATACACATTAACTACCGCGTATTTAATGATATTAACAAAAAACAGAACTTAACGAGAGGTACGTGTTTACTCGTTGGCTCCTAGAACAGTTCTCTTCTTCTTAGAACCCACTTTTCAGGTAGTGAACCAGCAACAAGCATTGAAATAGCAATGAATTACACCAAAAAATCCCGCAAGGAAGATTGGGACACTGCTAAGAAAATATTTACCAGACAACGGTTGGAATGGGCAATAAGTACCTTTCAACCATATAAATCACCAGGAGTGGATGGAATATTTCCAGCACTCCTGCAGCAAGGGATAGAGGAGATTCTTCCTCACCTGCTAAAGATCACAAGAAGCAGTCTAGCAGTGGGTCTAATACCTAGAAAATGGAGAGGGGCAAGGGTTACCTTCATACCAAAGATAGGGAAAAAAGATGGGACTGATCCCCGATCTTTTAGACCCATCTGTCTAACATCGTTCCTACTCAAAACGATGGAGAAAGTAGTGGATAACTACATAAGAGTAGAGAATCTGAAGAATATACCACCTCATAAATGTCAGCATGCCTACAGAGCGGGTCGATCAACTGAGACGGCTCTGTATCAGCTGACCGAAGTCATCCAGAGAACTCTGAACAACAATGAAATCGCAATGTGCGCATTCCTGGATATATCTGGGGCCTTTGACAACACAACTCACGTGTCTGTCAAAGAAGCACTAAAAAGGCGAGGAGTAAATGAAACCATTGTAAAATGGATGTACGAGTTGTTGACGATGAGGATAGCTGAGACACAGGTGGGGAATCAAACCACCTCAGTTAAAGTCACTGGAGGGACACCTCAAGGGGGAGTTACATCTCCCCTTCTATGGAGCCTCGTAGTAGATGAGATGAACTATGCTGATGACATAGTTCTAATAGTCAGAGGCAAGTTCGAGGGCACCTTGTGTGATTTATTAGAAAAGGGCCTCATAATCATTGACCAATGGTGCTTGTCAGTGGGGCTAAACATTAACCCAAAGAAGACCATAGTAATTCCATTTACCCGGAAAAGAACACTTCCAGCCATGAAACCCATATCCTTAAACGGGGAAATCATAGAATAGAAATCAGAAGTTAAATATCTAGGGATAACCCTAGACAGTAAGCTTCTGTGAAATAAGCAAATAACTGCTAGTAAAGCAATAAGACATTTGATGGCGTGCAGAAATCTAGCTGGTAACAGGTGGGGCTGTAACACAAAAATACTGCGATGGATATACGCCATGATTGTGAGACCGGCAATTACGCATGGGGCAATAGTTTGGCATACAAAAGCAAGTCAGTACAGCACGAGGAAGAACCTCGATAAAGTTCAAATGCTTGCCTGAGTGTGCATCACTGGAACTATGAGAACGTGTCCAACTAGGGCACTTGAGATCATTACAGATCTCACACCTCTACATCTGGCGATAGAAAGATCTGCCCAAGAGGCAATTCTTAGAACATCTAAGGAAGGTTCAGGCAATGAGAGTATTAAAAATCAGGGAGCCTGGTAATCTCTAACAAAATACATCTCATCAGCGAATCTTCCCAGTGACGAAATGATCAAGAAAGTAAGTATCGAAAAGAATATCACTACGATGCTAAATACGAGGAGAGACTGGGAAAGGGAATACACCACCCAAACTCTCAAAGAAAACACCATTAAATGGTATACGGATGGCTCAAAAACCACCACTAGAGCAGGCGCTGGAGTATTTGGGCCTAGCACTATATACTCATTATCGTTAGGCTCCTTCCCGAGCGTCTTTCAGGCAGAAATACTTGCGATTGAAAGATGCGTGGAAATGAACCTAGAAAGAAACTATCAGAAATGTGACATCGATCCATTCTGATAGTCAAGCAGCTATCAAAGCATTGAGCTCCCATGTCAAGACTCAAAGTTGGCATGGGAGTGCCGAAGAAAACTTGATGAATTAGGCAAGAATAACAGGGTATCTTTAGTCTGGGTTCCTGGCCACTCGGGAATCACAGGAAATGAAGAGGCCAATACACTTGCCAGGAAAGGAGCACAAACGCCCTTTATTGGCCCGAAGCCTTTCTGTGGTGTAGGAAAATGCTTCTATAAGAAAGAGTTTCGGAAGAAGGAAGAAACCGAAAGAGAAGCACTCTGGCGGTGCTTTCCCGGGTTGGCACATTTCAAAAAGTTCCTGCGGAACTTTGACACTGCTAGATCTAAAAAATATTTGGACCTCAGTAAAAATAAGCTACATCTCCTCATGGGCTTTCTTACAGGACACTGCCGCCTTAGGAAGCACCTAATGAGAATATGTCTAGCAGAAACTGACGAGTGTAGATTCTGTGGGGAGGAGGATGAAACTCCGGATCACCTAGTTCTTGAATGCCTCGCCATCGCAAGCCAACGCAAGAAATGCTTCGGACAAGAAACTTGTAAGAATGAGGACATAGCCTCTGATAGGGGGGTACAATAAACCTTAGGTTTCAGTGCATTGTAACCCCGTTAAAAACTGAAAAAAAAACATCTAACTATTTGATGTCTCTAAGAATATGTTGAAAGATTTTCAAATTTCACACTGTATTATTCATAATAAAGCTTAAATGTTTAGTTCAATAAAAACAGCTTATTAGGCAGCTTCAAAAAATTTCAAATATACAGGGTATTTAATTGAAAACGAGTAAAAGAGTACCTACCGATTATGTTTCAATCACTCTGTACATTTGAACAGTGCACAATTGAATTCAAAAGTTGACGATTATTTCAATTCTAGAACTGATACTTGTAGATGTACGTTTTCTTTAGTTCTCAACTTCTGCTCTAAATAACTAATTAAATCAAATATTATTCCGTGTTTCTTTCGACTTTTTACAAGTATAATTAAGTTAGATTTCCTCTCGAAGCTTCTTTAATCATTCTAATGGCTTCAACCCTTACTCTAAGGAATTTATCCATAGTAAATAATACAAGAACAAATAGCTATTTCAAATAATTACCCAGGTATAATTAATTAACTGACTTTGTAGTAGAAACAGAGAACCTCGAAATTTAAATTATTTGTTACAAGAAAATATATGATAACTTACAATATTTCGAATAAGTTTATCAATTTTATTTAGTTCAATATATACTATCGTTTTTTTTAGAATGTTTTGACAATCAAAACGGAATTCGGATATAACTAAGCAAACTGAATGTCAGTACCTACTCTGGCATTATGTTTCTATTTCTGTTTGTTTCTTCTCTACCAACTCCTTTGGGTTTCGTAGTAGAGGTAACAGTCTGGTTGCCGCCTATATTGTCTACTTGAATTCTGCCATCATCATTTGCTAACCTTGACACCAAATCAATTTAGTAATCTTCTATTAATTCTAGTCAATTTAGATTCTTTTTCAATAATTTTTTTCATTCTCACATAAGGTTTTTTTGACTTTACATTTTCTATAGAGTTTTATTACCTACATAGTTCAGTCTTAACTTCACGTAGACAGAGATTTCTCTTACTAACAAAGGTAGGACAATCTAAGAAGAAAATGACAAAGACAGACTTGACCAGATCATCAACTTTATAAAAAGTATGGTGGACAAGAAGGCGAAGAAGATCAGATACTGGAATTATGGCGAGCTAGGGTATGTACGCAGTTCGTGTAAGCACCCTAGGACTCCTGCAACCCAAGAACCCCAGTCACAGGGAGAACTACACATGGTCCAACATCGAGCTGGTGTGCCGCAAAAATGCCGACTCCCTGTCTAGACGGCCGTGGCCAGCAGGTTGCTCTCACAGCAACAAGGTGTAATCTAAGGGACTTACAGTTTCAAGAACTTCAGTCACCGACGAAGAATGGTCACCCACCAGGGTTAGAGAAGATCGGGAGAATGATCATCACCTAAAAATTATCCGGCAATGGAAGGAAGAAAATCGGCGACCTGCCTGGCAAGAAATGTCAAGATTTTCACAGACACTCAAAGCATATTGGGCGCAGTGGGACTCCCTTGGTCTTAACGAAGGCCTATTGAAAAGAATCCTTGCAAAACGATGATGGTTCCGAGAAAGAGAACACAGCTAGTTATCCCAAGAACGAGGGTAGCTGAGGTGCTGAGGAAGTTACACGACAGTCCATCAGGAGGTCATCTGGAAGTGAAGAAAACTCTTCAGCGAGTCCGTGAAAGGTTTTATTGGATGAACAGTTCCGACGATGTGAAGGACTGTTGTAAGAAATGTGCGACTTGTGCTACGAGTAATGGACCTCATCGCAAGAGAAAGGCACCCATGAAGCAATATACTGTTGGAAGCCCTTTCGGAAGGATTGCTTTAGATATCGCTGGAGCATTTCCGAAGACAGAAAATGGTTGTGTACACATTATGCTAGTAATTGATTATTTCACAACATTGTTGGAAGTTAACGCGATCCCGAATCAAGAGGCCACAACTGCCGCGGATGTATTGCTGGATGAATTCATCAGCCGGTATGGAGTGCTCTTGGAGGTCCATAGCGATCAGGGACGAGAGCCAGGTATTCCCTGAAATTTTTGACAAGCTGGGAATGTAGTTCACACAGTCTAATGGAATAGGCGAGAGAATGAATAGGACCATTGTAAAATACCTGTCCAAAATAGTTTCCAGCCACCAGAATGATTGGGACTAGTATCTTCCCCCATTTGCATTGGCTTATCGATGTGCCATCAATGAGTCCACGAGTGAAAAATCTGCGAAAATCCTCTTTGGACGCGAAATGAGGCTTCCTTGTGACCTGGAGTTTGGTTGTCGAGAAGATCTAGTGGGGAAGATTACGTCAGCCAGTTGAGAAGAAGGATGGTCGGAGTGCATGAATTGGTTGGAACGAATCTTCAAGTTGTCAGCGACAGAATGAAAAAACGGTAGGACACGCAGGCCACGGAGGGCAGTTTCAAAGAAGGGAACAAAGTATGGTTACGCAGCCCGACGTGGAGTAAAGGATGTTCTCCAAAATTACAGAAAACTTTGGAAATTCCTTACTTCATCAAGAAGAGGATCAATGACATCATCTATCGGATAAGCAGGATCCCCAATGAAAAACCGAAAAAAGACCACCAAAACCAACTATCGCCATTCGAAGGAGAGCATGACAAAGAGGTAGGAATGAATTATGTCCAAAAATAGCCTGACCTTGCCTTCGAAGAATTTATGGGCGCATATTTAGGTACCGGGAAAGCAAGATATGTAGTTAATACAAAGCAACGACAAGATTTGTTCATACTCCTTGAAGATTATTCACTGGTACACAACTTCCCCGCCCCCGCCAGTATAAAAGACACACGAGTGCTGGCAACCGTTTTTCGAAAGAAGTTTGCGCAATTAAAAAAACTTAAAGATCAGATTCCAGCCCCTGGTAAGACACTGACACTCAAACACAATTCCCGGTAGGTTTTGTACATGGTAACAAAAAACGAATTTCAAGTTCGACCACCTACCGGGATGTATGGGAAATGCTACCAAGCCTTCGAGACCATATTCTGGAATCCAAGGTGAAGAAACTTGCTATGCGAAAGATACAGAGCAACCAGTTGTATTGGCGAGTCATCAGGAACATAATAGAGGTGATCTTCCAAGATACCGGTGACCAGTAATTAATCTGCAGCAATTACCCCCGTTATCAGTACCCGATGAAGACGGTGCCCTGTTATTTCCATACGACCGGAAAGTCAGGAAATGGGTCCCGTTGCCGATATAAACATCGATTCCCGCCTACACAGAAGTCACAGGAGGAACGTTTCCTTTTAAGGAGGGGCCAATGTTACGAAATCGCACACTGGTTTGATCCCCGAAGCCGGCCCTGCCTCATCGAAAAAAAGAGTGTTCAAATGTTGGCAAATGCGCAACATTTCTGGGATGGACTTTTTTTGGTTGTTTTTATATGGAACCGAAATCTAGATACTGAAGTTTCGGGATGGAAATTTTGTTATATAAGGCGAGTACCAACGGTCAGTTAGTCAGTTCTAAGTTTAATTTAGAAGTGCGCGGATATTGAACATAAACAGTGAATAGCATATAAATTAGTGGAATTTAAGAAATTAAGTGTAAGTAAATATGCCGTGTCTAAATAAATTAAGTGTAAGTAAATATACCGTGTGATAATAAATTTAGTGTAAGTAACTATACCGTGTGTATAAATGTATCCCACCCATTAGAAAAACATTACATTACAATAGTTAACAAGCTTCAGTTAGGGTATGAAAACCATGTAAATTATTGTTAGGGGTCTGTTTAGAGATATAAGAAAGTGACTCGGGCCAGCTGTAAAATTGAGATATGGCCGAACTCCGAACTGCTTAAAATTTAATCTTGGTTTTGTAATAAAAATAAGACATTAAATAATATTTGATTTATGTGTAAATGTAAAATTGCAAATTATTTTATTATTACAAATTATTTCTATGATTACAATAATATACAAATGATTCGGTACTTATATAATAATTATCAATGAAATTACGTCTTCCGGATTTGCAGTTTAATACATTCTTAAATGCGGACCGATTCTTACCTGCAATTAATCATGCATTCAATGTTTGTTTATGACAACCCTTGTTTAACCCCATTTAAAATGCGGTAAGTCACTTTCTTATATCTCTGAACAGAGTTTACCTGTGTTTGGATTCCTATTTGAAGTAACCAATTATCAATTTAATAGTGGTAATGAAGATTTTCACTAGGATATCTTTAGTTAAAGAGGATACAAAGAGATTGACTTATAACCGATTTCACCTACCAATTCCTAAGTAATACCTAAGCCGGATTTGAAAATTCCTAAATGAAATATGCGTTTCACCATGCGCTAATACAAATAAAATGAAAGATATTTAACCTCTCAACAACGACTACAAACGAACTTTTAAGGTTAAGTATTACCTAAAAACTTTAGGCGAGGGTTGTCAGCTGTCCAAATGTTAGATGTTTCCTACAACTCTTGTATCACTTATTGCATGGTGAAACGCATATTCATTTAGGAATTCCTTAATCCGGTTTAAGTATTACCTACGTTTAGGAATTAGTTGGTGAAATCGGGTATAGGAGTCATGTAGTACGAATACACGCAGCAAAATGTTTGAACTGCTGTGAAATTAATAACAAAATCGCAACAAATTGTCAAACGTGTGTGAATAAAGTTAGTTCAAAGCAATACACTTATAGTCGATATAATTGAAGTTTGAGTTAATTCAGAAAATGTTCATTAATCATAAAAAGCACTGTTTATGTCACTACTCAAATAATGAATTAGATAAGATACGTTGTTTGGATTTTGAAAATATATCATTTATTCTCATTTAATTTCTATGTAAATATAAGTGCAGCATATAGTTTTGATCACCGTGTAGTACTTTAAAATCGGATAGAGAATATACTCATACAATGTAAATAATTCTCATCAAACCAAATAGCAATCATAATCAACAGACAACAAATTAAATTAGAACAGAAGAAATAAAATTGGGACGGAAATTCTCATTCTCGAAGATAAATGATTCTTGATTGTGGTTGTCATCATATAGGACGAGACATCCGTGAAAGTGAGAAGGGTAAGTAGGATAAGTCCCTAGAGGTGGCATTTGTACGGGGTGATGTCGTAATCACATGTGGGCAACCAAGGTTACTTAATTTTCTTCTTCCCTAAGGGACAGGCGCTGATTGAATGGTCTCTCACCCCCTTCCCCCTAACAATTTACCATCAACTGTTCACCCCTTGCTAGATAATATCTTATTCGCGTATAACCGGCGTTCCGTATACCACTTTAGTATATATCTATTAGTATAGGTTTTAGGTGATTTAATTATTTTGTACGATAATTCCTCAGTCTAAATACTAAGTGCAAGTTAAATAATTACAATTGAGTTTTTTAAATTTTATTTTACACCTTTTCATTGCAATTTCCTCATAAATCAGTTTTAATGATATTATTAATGTAACTCAACATGTGTGACATTTAAATAAAAGTGAATTATGTAAAGATTTGTATCCCCGAAAGTGTTTTAAAGTAGTAGTACTCTCCTTCTATTTATTAAATTGATAAAATAATATTAAAACAACTTTATGATCAATCGTCCTGGATTATATATCCCAAGGTTTAATTATAACTGTATATTAAATAATGAAATGATTACTTTTATATTATATGAACTTCATTAAATTTTATTAACACCATTTGCACAAAATACGAAATATAGGTATAAATGAAATATTTCACTGGTGAAATCTGTCCTTGTTTGTCAATTTTTCCTGAAGTAAAGTCGGATGAAACTTCATAAAATGCAGATGTTGCCCAGGAATACATTTGATAATAAAACATCAATCAGATGCGATAACCAATGAAAATATTTTACACCATTGGGATAGATATTTCAGCATTTTTGGTTCAGGCGAACAGAAGACACGCTTTTGGGATTAATAATACAGCACCGTCTTTATTTTAACTATTTTGTTAACAGAAGTTTTTTTATGAAATACTTCTGGCCAATTTTCCGAAAATTCACTTACCTCTTTTAAAAACTCTAGATAATTTTTATACTCATTCCAGTAAAAAGTAAACACATTCATTCCAAAATAATTAAGCTTCCCATAGTTCACTTCTGCTGATTTTTTTTTCAATTTACAATTAGCAACAACTAACTTCCTTGAAGATTCCTGTATTGGGTTAAACATTGGCACAAAGTCTGGTGGTATATTGGATTAAAATTAGTTACAATATTGCAAGATATTATATGAAATTTTTCTTGTTGAATTTTCAATCTGCAATGTAAATAATAATAAAGTATTTCTCAAAAAATAGATGCAACTATTGGCAATTTTTTTCCAAATAATATCACCCTATCTTGAGGAATGTTTGCTAAAAGGTATTCCTTGAACTATTATTTACACAGTTCTTCCATTGCAGCTTCATAGTAGACTACGAAGCTTTTGTCCAATGAGCCCTTGATTTACATTTATCGGTAGAATCGCACTATATGATAATCTGCCTACTCGAAGGTAAGTTATCGGATATTGGATGATATTTTTCTGCTGTTCTATAATCATGACACCAATGCTATTCGCTAGTATTTGCTGTGCCCATTTTGGATAATAGTTCACAAAGTATGACCAAATTACAAATTATTTATCGGTCGTCATTAGTAGACCGTTACTTTTGACAGAAACTTATCACTACCGCCAGAAATACATTGTTCAAACTACAAATAAGTTGATACTTAGCATGCTTTCAAGCACGTCGAAACCGTTGTTAGTTGAATGTACCTAATCTGTAACTACTTATGTACCGACCATAGGTTTATTTTATCATTAACAAAATGCTTTCTTACCTCAATTTCATTTTCTGTCAGCTTCTGTTGTAACTAAAGGTGCATTTTTTTTATAATAAAGACGTTTTTAGTACAAGTGATTGACTGAGAACATGTACTTTGAAATTGTTCTTCTCAGTACTATGTGAGCTTCAAATAACTGCCATCAACTTGTTCAACTCGTTCTTATCAGCTTTAGTTGGTTCATGCTTCTGATTACATTGAAGTTAAGCTGATCCATTAGTCTCTAAAAATTTGTTTGTTGATATTGTATAGTGCCTAGAATTTCCATTGCCTTCTCCTATTATTTAGAAGATCATCAGGATCAATGCACACTTTGGCCTAACTAAGATTTTCATAACTTCTAAAAATAAATAATTGTTTTTTCCCGACATATAAATTATAAATAATTTCAAAATGAGGAACATGTATATTTTACATACCTCTAGTTTTTCTAGAAACTAAAAACTACAATTGAAAGAAAAATTATTAGTTGATTAAAATCTATAGATATATATCTATAGTGACAAAATTTTATAAGGACGGTTCTGGTAATGAAGCAGTTAGTATCAGTGAGTACCTAACGAGATTATATTTAATGCGAAAAAGCAGATTCACAAAATTTGTTTATGTTTAAAGCCATCTTATGAATATCTGCTGAATGAAAATAAACCGAGCATTAAATCCGGAGAAGGCGAGACAAAATACAAAATGGATGCAAGAGGGACGAGACCGAGTTAATTTTGCATTCACTGCGAATATGATCTGTCGTCTTTTCTTCTACGGGAAATAAGGCTTATCTTTTCTTTTATGTTGAAAACTTCCATCAGATCTCTCATGGAGACAATACTTCATCGAGAAGCCTCTGGAAGGGCCTAATTGGAAATCGAGGCCACTGGTTTACACTGGAGAATAATTAATTTAAGCTACGACGTACGGGGATGGATTGCTAATTATATTTTCTGAAAAAAGAGATGATCCATCTATTCTGTTGAGGTAGACATTTAAAAAATGAAATTTAAAATTCAAAGCAGATAGAAGAGGATCAGTAAATAATTGTGTGTCATAGAATACAAAGTCATTTAATAATAAGCATGTAAAAAGGAGTCCTACTTTATACTGCTGTTTATTTATTTAGTTATGTTTATTTGAGTCGCTTACGAGATTTCAATTGTAATTGATGTAATAAAATATTTAATTTAAAAAATGTATAAGAGACTGAGCAACCAAGATAAATTGCTATTACGTGTTTAATTGAGGCTCTTACTAATCAGTCCATCGTTATATGTCGTTCTTCATATAGAAAATAAGATAAAGGGCATCGAATGCGCAAAGCTCATCTAGTTTTTCAAATTATAACATTTAAAGTGATTGTAATCTCTGAAACATCTGAAAAATATTATTATGGTATAAAAATGAAACCAAAACATTATCAATGATCTTGTCTTGTTTTCTTATTCATGATTGTAATTTTTTTCTAAATACAATCAATCAATATCGAACAGTAATGAGGATTTGAAGGTGCGTTCTCAAGGGCCGAATCTTATTGATTGATTTGACCAACAAAAGTTGAATAAAATTAATCGTGACAACGTTTTTTCCAACGTAATTGAGAATCTTTTCAGTGAATTAACAAATAATTGATTGCATCAATTTTGTTCGTTTAAAGAATTGAATCTATTGGAAACAGCTATTGAGTCGAAGCCTGTTAGAAGCATGTGGACCACCAGTCAAGTTTAACCTTGCTTGATCAAGAGTATTTTCCGTAGCTTCCTCGTGAGTTTCGTGATTTAATAAAAAAATTTGTATTAATTGGTCTAAAAGTGTTATTTTCAAATTTTTGGAACGTTATCGCAAATATGATTCGCCGGGACGAAAATATAGGAACAAGGATGCAAGGGAAAATGGATTAAAGTGCAGTTTGAAATAAGTGGTTATTACTAGGCTTACTACAGCAGAAATAAAGAATAAAAACAAGACCCTCAGAAAAATGTAAAAAACGAACATTCACTGGTTTGTAAATAAAAGAAAACTGGACTGGGAACAGAGGAAGTTTGTATCCCAAAACTTTTTTGATTGAGACAGCGGATGTAGTTTTTTAAAATAAGGTGAAAGCACCATATTCTGCCGCAGTTTAGGCTTTTTTAAGAATTTAAGTACTGACATCAAATAGAAAATTAAACTTTGGTAAGTGAAACTAAGAATTTGTAGTATATCACTAAAGCGAATATTGCACGTTTACCTAGTCTATATTTTCTATCTGAGGATCAGAATAGAGAGAGTGAAAAATTCTTTATGAATTTGTGTTGGATAGGGTTTGTGTTTTGGTTGAAATTGGTTGGTTTTCTAGTGTGAGCCCTGTTGTAGGATAGGTTTCCCCTTCAAGGCTGAGTTGGGGGTGTGTTGGGGGATTTATGTGCGCATTCGTGAAAAGTGGCTAGGAAGAAGTTTAAAAGGTGTATAGAAATGAGATTTTGGAGAGGGCTTTTTCACTAGAAAAGTATTCGGAGGAATGGTATTATGATTAATGTCGGGAATTCATGTTTGGACGCAGCGAATCTCAAAAGTGTATGGGATGGTGCGACGAAAAAGTGTCTGGGATTGGGACATTCTGGTGGATGACGAACCATGTTCCATGTATCGCTGCCGATAGATAATATGTTCAGTTGAGCTGGCTAGGTGTCGTAAACTATTTTATGTGAGATGGATGATTTTTACTAAATTTGGGATGTCTCCGATGTTTAGAGAGAGGGATGTTAAAGATTTAGAATTTTATTAGAATTTTTAAAGTTTTGGAGGAGACATTTTTGAAAAGTGTATGGAATTGGGTGTTATGATAAAGTTGGTTTAAAAATATGTTGTAGAGACGTGCCTGCGGAGGTTAGGGATATTTACCACCATCAAGCAAGGCGGGTACAGTTGCGGCTGCATTTGTTCCCTGTCGACGTTCGTCGGTCCATTTGGCTCGTGAATAAATTCACAGAGTTGCAAAAAAAGCAGAAAAATCTGCAACACCGACTGTATCAGGATCAGAATAAAATCCCCTCTTATTTATAAGGCGAGGAACACTCAATAGCTGGCCATCTCCAATGTATCTCAATCCGTTGCATAGCCTTAATAAAATAAACTATTACAAAGATTAAAACTAACTTTTCCGTATCTGTGAGACGCCCTGAACAATATCCTATCATAAAATTGGCCACTTGTATACATTCCGGAGACTGTATCGTGCTAACGAATCGAAATTTCTCCAAAAATGTAGTATTTCTGGATTTATAGGAACCGTTGTACTGACTTTAATGTGCTTAAAATCAATAGGGTTCATATGTGAAACCTTAAATAATATCCAATCATAAAATTGGTCACTTGTATACACTCCGGAGGCTGTATCGTGCTAACAACCCGAAATTTCTCCAAAAATGTGTTACTTCAAGTACCATAGCACCCGTTGTACTGGCTCTAGTGAGCTGAAAATTAATAGAATTTATCTGTGAGATGTCCTGAACAATATTCAATCATGAAATTGGCGACTTATTAAACTTCGGAGGCTGTATCATGCAAACAAACCGAAAGTTCTCCAAAAAAGACAAAAATGTGGAACTTCAATTACCATAGCACCCGTTGTACATGCTCTAGTAAGCTGAAAATCGATAGGTTTCATCTGTTATGAGATGTCCAGAATAATATTCAATAATAAAATTGGTGATTTGTTGCACACCGGAGGCTGTGTCGTGCTAACAAGACATGTTACGAAAAGTGGCCGACGACAACGACGACGACGACATACACACAGGATTTTTTTTCTAAAAACCTTTTTTTCGTGTTTTTCTTACTCGGCTTTTGCTTTGTTCATCGTATCTTCTGATTTTTCTTCTGACTGTTCTTTTTCGCTCGCTACATTCTCCTGTTGTTTATACATTTTTGTTTCTCCGCTGGTTGTTCTTGGGTTATTTGTACTTGGTCTACCTCTTTTGCTTTTCTGCCGTTTAATTTCTTAGGGATTGTTTTAATTTTCGCCCTGTTTTTTTGGCAAGTCTTTCTTGTTCTCTTTTGGACATTTGTTCGGCCTCTAGTCGCCTTTGATATCCTACAAATTCATCAGATATGGCTACAATCGTTATTATAGTTTTCGGAAATACAGGGAATTTTTAAAAGGCGTAATAAACTTGAGGGGTGTTATAAAATATGACGAAGATGACTGACTACTACATGATTCCGCAGTTACTTCAGAAAACGGTGGATTGACATAATCGGACTTTACGGAAGGTGTTTGATTGGGAGGTTTAAGCAAATTGTTATTTAGATGAATATCTTCTTTATCGTCGACTGTAGTGTCATTAGCATCAGATTTTACTGATGAACTGGAAGGTGTAATAAAACTATTGTCATTGTCTGAATCGTTTGGTTCACGGTATTTTATTTTTCAAATTTGAATTTTTTTTATGGCACTGAGTTACTATAACATGGTTTTGAAGAGTTAATTAAGTTAATTTTGCCGTTGAATGAGCTTCTAAAATTGTTTCAATATTCTCGTCCTTCGGTTTTTTATGGTTGTTGTTTGAATTATCAGTTATCACGTATTAGTTTATTTTCAGCGACCCGTTCTAAAGAGCCATCTTCTCCAATGCTAAATTTACTAAAATCACCATCATCCTTTATGTTGTTAGTTATTGTTGAGTCACCTAACCGATGTACGAGGTCTGTTCATCATCAGACAACAGCTCTTCAAGGTCTTTAACAAGATGTTGTGCTGTTTCATTTGATAGCGAATTCGATAATAGCTGGTCATCCACTTCTTCTTTGGGGTTAAGTGATTTCCAGAATTAAAAAAGTTTTGTATAAGATTGATTTCCTATTCAACCTGCATTAAAAGATTATTTAATGAACTGGCGTAGCGTTTCAGGCAATAGTTTGCTTTCAAACTCTTTTCTAAAATCTGGTCCTGGTACAGGCCCGTGGAGAATTGACGCGTAGAGCTGGATTTTTGTTTGTTTGGATTTTCTCAAATTTAGTTTTTCGACGTTAAAAGGATATAATCCAGTAGATTCAAATGTACTTTGAATTGATGAAGGTTTTAAGATCTTACGAGAACATTTTTTACTTGCATGGAAAAATCAGTTCGTTTAATTTTGTTAAATTCATCTTTAACTCTAAAATAATGAACTATTGTTCACCACGTATCCTTAATGGGATGAAACACTGCTACATCAAATGGCTGCATGATTTGGGTGGCATTCGGAACCAACGCTACCAATACAATTCCATTTTCTTTGCATTACTCACTTAATGCCAATAAAATATGGCTGGTGTGGTCATCAAGGAAAAGTACGAAGGGCAGTTTAATGTTTTTTTCAACCAGTTCTAGAAGACGTTGGTTACATATTCAACAAAAGTTTCCGCATTTATCCAACCACTCTCGGTATATCCACAACCCCAATGGGTTGGCATAGATAGAGGGATATTTTTTGGCATCTGGGAAAAACCACCATCGGCGGTGCAATTTTACCGTTCGCAGAAACGTTGGCTAAGACTGTGAGGCATTCTTTATCATCATTGATTACTCTGTTATAGACAGTTTTTGAACCTTTTTTTACTAGCACTTGTTTTTCTGGAGTTAACAAAATGCGGCCTCATCACAGTTATAGCATCTGCTGGGATCTCTTAAAACTTCCGTTATTCCACGTTTTACAAAATCTTCATGCACTTTCACAAACCAATTCCTAATGGCCTTCTCAGTTACTCCAGCTCGGCTTAAAGTATGATTTGGTGTCATTCAGCAAGACACATCTTTGTTTTGTTTTAAAGATTCGTTGTACCAATTAGACCAGGGTAGAAGCCTTTAAAAATAATAAAAAGTGAAAAAAAATAATAGTAGGATGAAACCCATTAGAAAAGGAGGGGAATATTATAAAAATGAAAGGAAAAATAATTTACGGGTGATCTGAGGTCGGGAAGGGGATGGGGGTGAGTTTTTAAGGGTAAAAAACGGTTTTTCTCGATTTTGTGCAAAACTAAAAGTCCTATCGAAAAAAGTCAAATCGCAAAGTTGTAGGTAACAAAAAGATCTAAAACTTTTGTATTCACACTTTTTTCACATAAACTCAAAATTTATGTGAAAAATTCAAAAAACCAATTTTTTGGTTTTTTATTTTTTTCTTTTACAAAAATTTTTTTTTAACGAAATTTGGTGAAAACTTACCTTTTCATGTCCCTAATACGCTGTAATTTATTTGATTAAAAATATCTATTTTTTAACCTTATTTTGAACTAATTTTCAATCGAAAACTCACCCGTCAAAATATCAGCTTTTTTAAAAAAGTTGGTATGTTTTCTGTTCGTTGAAATCTCTACTTTCCGATGGTGAAAAAAAAAATATATGTTACTATAGTAAATCTTCTCAGAAAATGCCAAAAATATAAAAAAACTCGAATTCAATTTTTTTTTTAATTATTATAAAAAATTTTGAGCTATTTATTAAAATTAACACTTTAATTACTCGAATACAACTATGGGGAACTGCTTCTAATTCTAACCTCGAAATCTTAGAAAGGTTCCAATCCAAAACTCTTCGAGTCATGACCAATGCACCTTGGTATGTCCCAAACAACTATATACGAAATGACCTCCAAATACCCACTGTAAAAGAAGAAATATCAAACTTCGCCCAAAAATACCAACAGAGACTGCAGCAACACCCCAATAATTTAGCAAAGTCCCTCAGGAGAATACCGGCAAGAAGAAGATTAAAACGTTATATTGTTAGTGATTTACCAACAAGATTTTAAATGTATATTTAAATTAATGTGCACAATACCCTAGAGACAAATAATTTTATATTTTATATAAAATATTTAAGAATAGAGTATGGTTATAGGACCATTGCTCTGCATGTTAATGTGATTAGTGACAAACTATTTACCTATTGTAATTTTAATTTACAGATTGTAAATAAATTGGGAAGTTTAAAAAAAAAAAAAAAATTACTCGAAAAACGTTAGATCACATGTTACATTGATAAAAAAAATTCCAAATAAAAATATACTACTATAATTAACAAACAAATAAGTTAATAAAATTAATATTTAATAAGACATCTACAATATTTGGAGAAAGTTGTCGAATCTTCTTTAAATGATATGCGTAGATGTCTATTTATAACTATTTTAAGATAAATTATATACCTGAGTGACCTACGAAAAATAGTAGCCCATCAAAAGATATTTCATGGAGAAGTGGGAAAGGGGCTAGGCGGGTCTGGCTCTTACTACATACATACCTACATACACCTTCAAAATATTGAGGAACCCTAAACTTTGGATTTTGAAAATTTGAATAAATTTGAAATCAAAATTCCAACTATTATGGATGTTACGAAGGTTTAACCGTCACATTTTGCGCGCTACGATTGTTTACCTTAGTTTGTAAATGCCGCCATATTGTCTACTATCAGTGTTGTGTTTGCTATTACAATTGTACTAAATATATTACTATTACACCTTGATTAGTACGCCATTACGACAACAGATAAAACCTCAATAATCTAGTACGTTCTTGATATGCGATTCGAATATTTGACCCTGAGAAAATCCCTGCCACAGAACACCTATTTTTCACGTCTAATAGTTTCAAACATGAATCATTAAGAAACATTGTTGCATTTCTGCATTGTTTTTCTGGTTGCGATACAACATCTGGATTTGCCGCAAAAGGAAAGAAAAGTATCGTCAATTCATTATTAGACGTTAAAAATTTGTCAAATTTGGCCAATGTTTTTTATAAGAAAGATGCGAGTAAAGAAGAAATAAAAAGAATGGATAACAACTAATCAAATCTATTTATAAATGTAAAAAGGAAAAAATTACACTGAATCAATTAAGGTTTCAAAAATATCAATTGGCAAAAATTAAATCATCTTTCGTTTTGGCAAACCTCCCACCCACAGAAGGAGCAGCAGAACAACATTGTTACAATGCATATTATCAGCTTCAAACTTGGTTGGGTAACGAACTAACAGCAACAGATTGGGGCTGGAAGCAATATCAACGTGGAATTATGCCCAAATTTACACAAAAAGAATTATTTTTTTGGTTTTAAAAATTATCGACCCTGGTCTAAATGCTTTTCTGGTCTCCCATTCTTAAAATAATTGGGGCGCACTGAGCAAAATGTCCTAATTAGATTTCTTTCTTAAGATGCCCTTAATAACTGGTAAAAAAAATCAAATAGTGGTTAAAACAATTCAAGTGATTACTAGCATGTGCAAAATTATCACAAGTATGTTGACTTTTGAAACATTTTTATAACAGTTATTCGATAAAATGATGTAGTTAACTGGAAATCTAATTGCTGTTATTATAGTCATTTCGTTATAGACCTCATTGAATTGTTTCAATTCAGCACCTACTAGTCCTAATTAGGTACCCACTTAAGACTATTCAGTACCAACAAAATAGATTACTTACTTAAAATTATGCAGTCCTCGTATAACGGCAATTAAGATATCCAATAATTTTTTGAAAAGAAACGGCTGTTTAGCTCCGAAATGCAGTTTTTTCTGGTCCGAACATTACCGATCTGATTATCGATCTCGTCTTATTGGTTATTTGTGTTTGGAACCTTGGAACACCCGCGCGCCGCGAATTTCACTTTCACATTTGGTTTGGGAACGTTGAGTGTTGAAAGTTTGTGTGCGATGTAGGTGATTATTTGCAGTTTTTGCAATTAACTGCGAGGCTAGGTTGAAAACGCCGACAGTGTTAAATTGGGTTGAGTATATAAATGGCGTTCAAAAACCTATTATTACAGTGGCGATTAAGTGACTATATATCTGACTATGTTCTCGATTCTTATATACACCAATCAATCGACATACTAAAACATTTATAAGTATTTGAAAATTACGTTTCATCCTTCTTTAAGTTTATTTTGTCGAAAACATTTTTATTTGAATTGTTGTATTTTTGTTATAAGCTTCTTCAATCTAAGAATTTTTGGGAGCTTTGATATCTAAACTTAACTGGAAAATATGTTTATTTGATATTATACCTATCACGTTGTATTTTTGTAGTTATCTATAGTTAGTTCTATTAATTTAAATATTTAGTTGATATAAATGTTTTATAGCAAATTTAGTTTTATTTAAAAATATCAGATCATTATTCGAAAATATAGTAATCTTTATATTGTATTATAGTCTAACCCGTATTAGAAAAGTTTATAATACTTATAAAAGTGCACTTCATATCGGTTATATGACATATCATATTCTTAAAAAAATCTAATAACGTTTCCTTTTTACCAGTTTAATTGTTACTAGAAAATCCCATAATCTAAATTAAGTGCCCTCGATTCCGACTGTACAAAATTCCGTTTGTAATTTGAAAATCTAATAACCTTTACTATATGACAGTACAATTGCTACTAGAAAGGCCGATAATATTTTTTAAGTGCACTCAATAACAATTATATGAAATTATGTTTTTTATTTGAAAATCTAGTAACCTTCACTATATGACAATATGGTTGCTATTAGAAAATCCTCTAATATCTATTAAGTGCACTCGATAACAGTTGGACGAAATTCTGTTTTTTATTTGAACATCTAGTAACGTTTACTATAGGACAATATGATTGCTATTAGAAAATCTTATAATACTTATTAAGTGCACTCGATAACGGTTATACGAAATTCTTAAAAATTATATCTATTAACAGTTATTCAGTGGTGTCCAACAAAGTGACTTTAATAACCATAATCGTGAACTTACTTGATGCCTATTTCATGCAAGTTTCTAATAACTGTTATTCAATTTTTGCTAACGGTTAATGGAAATTTCTTTCAGTGCGATTTAGGTTTTTAATCAATGTGGATACCACGTCAATTAGTTGAGCTCTAGACACTGGATACCCAGCATCTCCCAAAAAATGTGTCCAATCAACTACTAGCTTTTCTTCTTCAGCTGTTAAGATAGGCGGCTTTCCACTTTTCTTGAAAATATATTTTTGATTTTTCATCTCCTTTAATGTCGTCTACCGTACATTTTGGAGGCTTTATAAACATATATACCTTGTTTTATTTCTCCAAGAGCTTGTTTAAGCGCAGCTTCTGAATACTTGTTTTCTTCTTTTATTTTTAGATTTAATTATTGCTGTAGGTGCCATTTTGCTGGAAATTAAAAAAATGTATACTTACTTGCTTAAGTAAGTATCAAAATTTCATAACACTTAGGTGCATGAGTCAATTTAAGGTGGAATTAAAGGCGGATCTTTATGCCGACGTATGTCAATATTTTGAAAGAAAATAGATTGAAATCAAATTTTAAACATACCTCTCACGTAAACTAATAGTGTTTTCATTTTAAAAGTGTTTTTTTGGAAAAATTAAAGATTGCTGTGGGTATAACTATAATTTAAAATAAACTACTTTTGGGACAGATTCTTTAAACATAAAAAACTTAGTTTTCTAGTGAGAAATCTAAAACATATTTTGCTCCTAGCATATACTAAGGTCTAATTTACAATTTACATATATTTTTTTTCTAATTACAGTTCATATAGATTTTAAAATTTGAATAGAATAGAAGGAAATCCGTATTTCGACGTATTACGACGAGATTAGCTTAGGAAACAACAAAAATGGCCCTTATTCCGACGTATTTTTTTAAAACATATTTGTATAAGTTTGTGTCAAAATAATAAACCAAAACTTTTAAAAATCCATTTTTAAATCCTTTTGCTAGACATGAAAAAAATGCAACCAGCAAAACTTTTAATTTTCGAAATATTCGTAATTACTCAGTCAATCTAAGCTCACTTACAAAAATACAAGCGTTCTTCCTCTGACACCTAGACTGACCCAGTCGGCACTAAAGTGCAAACTAGATCCAAGCAAGGGTTTGATACTCCTCCACTTTGGCACTGTTACGAAATGAATTCTGTAACAGATAAATTTGATCGCGTTTAAATATTCAGTTTAAAGAAATTAACTGACAAAGTTTGCCTTAAGAAATAGGGCGTAATTAGGGCTCGATTCAGCATACGTCAGTATATGGTGCTTTTACCTTAGTGAAACAAATACAAGATAAACCCGGTACACCGAAGCAAGTGTGGCAAACGAATCTCCTGTAGCCAGATATCTCAGAGTTATTGTCAACTTCATTTTTTGTGAGAGTGATTAACGCATAACGGTGCTCATTAAATTTTTCCTTGGACATTCTTAGATGATTTCTATAGTCCTCTTTATGCTTTAATGCTAGTTCCGTTAGAAACCCTTCTGGTACTCCAAATTAAATACTTCTTAAAAAATCCATTATCTCACCTAAAATCGAAACATCTTATGTTTTTCCCATGTCAAATAAAACATTTCGTTCTTTTCCATACACATTCATCAATTAATGTATTCGACGCCATTTTAATACTGAAGCAGGTCAACTATGTTGATCTATTTAAATTGATTAACAAAATTCGGCCCGTGCAAACGCGCCTTAATATTACATAATTGCATAATAAAATTGAACATCTAATGATAGAAGTATTGTTTTGTCTCAAAGTGTGTAAAGTGTAGAAATGCTCTGTAGAAATAGCTCAAATACTCTAAGAACCGATGGGGACGAATCCTTCCAGTTATATCTGCCACAGAATGATTTTTTTCCGATTCCTACCCTCTCTTTCGCACACTCACATACTGTGTTCGATTTTAACACATTAGTAAATTCCTTAAGTTATGGGTACAAACAGATTCGCTGTGTAAAATCAATCATTTAAATGTAACTAAAGTTAAATAAGGATGAAAAGGAATTCGGAAATTTCTGAAATGTGACGTCGAGTCCTGAATACGAATGAACCCTTACTCGTAGGCGACATTCTCCTTTTTCCAGCACTCAACTCAATGAACCGAAAAGAATTGTAACGCGGTTTGTCAGCGATATACACATCAGTCCTGGGCAAAAGTGCTATATTGGATCAGTGCCAATATACCCGTGTACGTTGTCGTTTTGTTGCCAGAAAATCGGCATCAGAATAACACGAATGGAAATAAATATCTTGATTTGAAAACGTATACGCAGGAAAACGAATCTGTGTTCATTTTATCTCATGCGAATTCAGAACCAGAGATATAACTTGGCAATATGACATATTTCGTAATCCAAGCAACCATTTTGTGCATATCATTGCTTTTAAACGGAAACATACTTCTTAAAAATGTATGATTTCACCTTCAGCTTCAATAATAGTTGTTGTTTGATGAAAAACTAAATATGATATCTAAAAGTAGATAGATACCAATATAATACTTAAATATTTTGTAAAAAAGGCCGTAGTATTAGCAATAAATTTGAAAGATTAAAAGGATGGTTGGAGAGGATAGAGAAAACTGGCAACACGGTTTAGTTCATTCTATAAACCATAAGGTGGCGCAATTACTCGTGATAAGAGACAATTTTGAATAACTGACGCTCAATAAAGCAAATAATCTGTAAACACCAAAAATTAATGTTTGTGTTGCTTGTAAAATTTTCAACATTTCAATTAAATTTAGAATTATTTTTAAGTTGAACTGTACCATAACATTCATTTCTAATAATTATTTGTTGTAGTTTTTTTTAATAAATATATACAAATCCTATTAGTTGAGATAAAAGTGGTTAGTTTGCCATTTAAATTATTGATCATTCAATCTTTATTCGCAACTATAATAAGAATAAATCTTGTTTCCAAAAGATTGTTGAATTAGGTACCTTTACAATATCAAATAACTTTCTTCGAATCACACTAAAATACATCTGAAAAATTGAATTTTAATAAATTTTCAAGTTAGATCATTAATTATTTGATACATTCTGTATATATTGCCTTTGCGGGTATTAAAGAACATTTTCTATTAATTGAACTCCCCTATGTTTTGGCATGGCATAACCCTTAATCTCCCTGAAACGGGTCCAGCAAAAGCACCTCAATATGTAAAAGGATTTAAGTTGTCATAATAAATCAAATGAACTGATATAAATTAATAACTAAATTAGTCACATATTTTTGGGCAAGCCTTCCAATTCATCATTTTCAAATCGACCGATGTCATGAGAAGAGAAAATATATCAACGAGAAAAGTGTTGTTAGTTCTATGACCGTTCCTTCGAAAATTGAAAAATTTGATCATTCAGTTTAAAACTATCTAGGTACATAATAGTGAAAGATTTATCGAACAATTAAAATAGATATAAATTTCAAAATTTGTAATGAATATAATTCATAAAAAATGCAAATTCATAGAGACACTGTAGGCTGTTATATTTTTCAAACAAACGTACAGAGAAAGTTTTAAGTATGGCACGCTTCAATGATTTCGAAAACGACTAGCACGATTTTGATACATTTTGGTTTTAAGGGGTTTGTAATAAGGCTGATCTTATTTTGTCGCATTGCTGTCAAATCTTCCATGTTTCTAAGTATATAATCAACTTCGTTATTTCAAAATATTAATATTAGCAATATATATATATATATATATATATATATATATATATATATATTTGGTTTGTTTTGTTTCTTGAACCTAATTTGATTATATTATTCGGAAATATTTTTTTCTTGGGTTTTAAAGTTTAGTCAGAAATTAAAAAAAAATCTGTGAGCTTTTATTCACATTTTTATTTTAACGTTTCGGACTTTACGTGTTCTTCATCAGAAAATTATTTACACAAAACAAAAGCCTTGCAAGTGAATGTCAAATAAGAAGACGAAACAACGGTTTTGATTAAAAAACATTTAAGAGTCAAATAAAACACTTTCACAACGACGGTACATTATGTTAAAATATCATAAATTCTGGTTTTTCTACAGAATTTATGATATTTTAACACAATGTATTGTAAATAAGTCGATAAGGATTTGTCATCATCTATTATTGCAGAACTAACAATTCTGCGTGTTACAATCACAGGCATATACACACAGAAATGTAAATCTTAACTAAAATAATATTCAACCTGCATAACACTTTCTGCTGATTAGATATTTTCTAAGGAATATGAGGGCTATGTAAATTGATCTTGAATTGTAAATATTTTCTACCTGAAGAGATTACACATACTAACCTTATTTTTGTTGATTAAATGACTATCGATTAGAAATTTTAATCCTTTTTCTAAGAAAGTTGAGGGCTACTTAAATTTACCTAGAATTGTCTATACTCCGTTTTTAAAAGGCATGGAGTAATAAATCACTCATTTTGGCCGGAACCATAGGCCATTTAGTCATTTAAAAAAAGTTAAGGCTCCTAAAATTATCTCATTTCCGAAAATAACCGTTTTGTAATATTATTTAAAATGAAATTTCAAATTATCAATAATATAATAAACTGTGGATTATATCACTGACATCAATTTTCATCATCAATTTATTATTATGTATAAAAGGGCGTAGACGAGTCCCTCCACTAAGCTCCAGGTAGTTATAATCCTACATACAATAAATAATAAAATAAATAATAATAACAATTTTATACAAATACATATATATATATATATATATATATATATATATATATATATATATCCAAACCAACCCCATTTGCCGATTATTTCACCCAATTAGCAGGTAATTGAAGAAGCTTGACAAACAGGTAGCTCAAAAATGTACAATGTACTTACTAGAACTTTTCAAATATAAAAGTAGCGGAAAGGTTGAATATTTTCAATTTACAGTTCATCTGTTCTGGAGAAACTGCTGTGTTGATTGATTTCCCCATTATTACTGTTATTTGTTATTATTTTTTACCGTTATTGTTAACTGGTGTTTATTTTTGTTCATCTATACAAGTTCTCTTCTCATCACACGAGACAAACACCTAACTACACCTTCCAACTATATAGTGTTCCAACCAAATTCGACCAGATATGGAGTATTTATCACCATCTAAGCGACCTAAAGTTGGCCCATTGTCGCTGAACGAAAAAAATCTGATATTAAATTGCTATTCCTCGTTGAAGAACGAAGAAATTAGAAGAAAAATCATGAATTTGACAGGAAGTGTTGATGAAACTGTGGAGATTACTGCAACAATCATGGGCGTTTCAAAAACAACAATTTATAATTTAATGAAGGAGAAAAAAAATGGAAACTTCACCCCCAGCAAAGTCCCCAGGCCGACCCAAACTTGAAATGGATGACGACTTGAAGAATGGAATAAGGCGTAAGGTGCATGCTTTTTTCTTTAGAGAAGAGATCCCAACTCTCCAAAATTATGGCTTCGGTTCAAGAAGATTCAGATTTTCCGAAAATGTCTCGAAGTTCATTATGGAAAATTTTGAAGGAACTTGGATTTGAATATAAAAAAAATTATCGGAACGCAATGTTGATTGATAGAGACGACATTGTCATTTGGAGGAGGAGTTATTTGCGCAATATTCGGAAAGTAAGACTAGATCAAAAACGAATTTATTATTTGGATGAGACTTGGTTAAATGAAGGTCATACTGTTTCAATGTTTTGGCAAGACACGAATGTCAAAAGTCGGAGGCAGGCAGCTCTTGAAGGGTGGTCAACAGGCCTCAATCCACCAGCAGGAAAAGGACGTCGACTCATCATTACTCATATCGGAAGTGCCGAAGGTTTTGTTAAAGGTGGATTGTTGTGCTTTGAGTCGAAGCAAACCGTAGATTATCATGAAGATATTCCTTCAACTGCATGGCGTAAACAAGATATTCACGATTGGCTAACCTCGAAAAATATTGAATGCCCAGATAACCCACTGAAAAATGAGCTCTTGCAACTGGCCAATTCACATAAACACAAATATAGTAGATACGTTGTAGATCAAATGGCATCAGCGCGTGGTATAACGGTGCTGAGGCTTCCTCCTTATCACTGTCAACTCAATCCCATAGAATTAATATGGGCCCAAGTGAAAGGGGAAGTTTCAAGAAAGAATACGACATTCAAAATGAGTGACGTAAAAGTTTTATTCGAAGACGCGTTAGGTAACGTAACCAAAGAAAACTGGAAGAAATGTGTTGAACACGTGATACAAGAAGAACTAAATATGTGGGAAATGGATCATATAAGTGAACACATGATTGAACCATTTATAATCAATGTTAATAATGGAAGCTCAACAGAATCGTCTGATTCTGATATATAGACTAGTTTTTGTGTTAGTTATTACTATTATTTGTTAGACTTTTTTTTATAAATATTACATTAATTCGTACTTTATTCCTGCATTTTTTTCCCTGTCCTATTGTAAACGGTATATTAGTAGTAACGTTGATACCTACTGCAAAAAAATTTGCTATTTTTTATATAATATTTTATGTTTATTGTTTATTCATAGGAACACAAAAAATGTGTTTTTATTGAATCGATATTGTGAACTCTTTTGAATAGTTTTCGTAATTATAATTTCATAGTGCCTTCATATTCATATACCAAGTTTGTTTTGTCCTGATTGCACGCCTCTGAGGATTAAATTGTTTATTTGTTCATTCAAATACAATAGAGCGACCCTTTCAATACAATAGGCGACCCAACCGAATACAGAGTTACGGGGTGTCTACCTGAAATTCGTAACAAATGAGAAATTTTAGTACAAAATTAGATAAACTTCGGAGATATTTTATTATACATCCTGTATCGTTTTTGCATACCTAATGAGCTTTTATTACCCCATGCCTTTTAAAAACGGACTATAATATATTCTATATCAAGGGTGGAATAAACAAAATTCTACACGATTAAAAATGCGAGGGAACGATTCAACGAGTGTAAAATTTTGAATTCCACCCGTGTTTTAGACTATACTTTTTCTACGACTATCAAATAAAAAACAAAACAACATATATTGAATTTCCAACTCCGTATTTTCTGGAGTAGTGGTGAAATCATCACCGGTGTCAGTATCAAACACTAAAAAGATATGAAGCCTTGTAATAGCTATGATTTAAATAAAATTATATAAATTTACTTACTTTTTATGAAATATCAATCCACTTTAATGTAAAATTTGAAAAAAAAATAGATAATTAAATATCTTTGACAATCGACATTTTTGACAGTTAACTATTTTTGCTAAAAAGTGTTTTCTATTTTCTTGTTAAAAAGTACCACAAAATACACTTACTCCGCACTTCTGGCTCTTAGAATTAACGACTTTAGTTATTTTATTTTCACTTTGGAGGATTTTTTATGAATTTTGATACTTCTACACTACTTCTACGCTGCGTAGTACAGCTGGGGTGTAGAAAACAGAATACGTATATTTTCGCGATATGTCATATGAACCGTCATATTTAGAGGGCGCCACGAGTATCCATTCTATACCAAGGGCGAGAACGAATATTCATGCCATAGGGTTAAAATAAAGAAATTCTATAATAGTCGTAGAAAAAATATTTTCTACTTATTGAGATTACATCCTTACCTTATTTTTGTTGATTAAAGTGACTAGAACATTTGAGACAGGAATTGAAATGAATTGATATTTTCAAAAAATTAGGTAGAAAACCAAATATTTTATTTTGGAACAAATAATGGTAAACATTTTATTTTAGAAATTCGCCGTTACTGATTTATGATGCTAGATTGGGGTTTACCTCCTGGCTGCTATTATTCATTTTCAAATAAACTATAAACGGTAGATTTGACAACAATGTAAATACTACCATAAGATCAGCCGTATTACAAAGCCCTCATGAATTTACAGAAATCGTAAAACTTTTATACCAGCGCAGTTTAAGGGTATAAAGTAGGTACATATTCTTCATCCTCTCCAGGAGCGCCAGTCCATTGCCTGAGGAAGGTGATACAAGCCCGAATTGATCACTGATCCAAACCAAATCATCGCGACTTCGCCGGCATCGTGGACGCCTCCACCGAAGAAACCCAGCCTACCCACATGTTCTGCCCAATTTTTCAGTTCGACAGTTCATTCAACTACACTAGGAAGTGTAAATCCAAGCGTTTCTTTAGAAACAAAATCATATTTATGAAAATAAAAATTGTGTTATAACTTTGTATCATTTTAGATCCAAACAAGCAAGCCACACCAGCCAGAAGAAGGAAGGACATTTAGCATCCAGGTAAATATAAAACTCCTGAAACCTAATAAGTTATGAAACCTTTAACTAGGGAGGCAACTCCCTCCGGCAGTGAGTCCGCTGTCGGTGTTAGATTTCACCCACAATCCTACACCACATTCATAACCATAATGTCCTCTAGACGTACACGCGGCAGCAAAGCTGAAAAATCTTCCACACGCCATTTGTTACCTAGCCAAATGAACCTCCATCGCGCTATCAACCCCAGCCACCCCCAATTTTGACACATACTCTGCAAACCTAGACTGCTTAAACTCCCCCATCGGCAAAGAAACGCTTTCCCGGTACGAGAAAGAATTTCACAAATACAAATTAAAACTCAACACACCCTCACCTCATACATCACACAAAACCCACTCTAACTCAACACCATCTCCCCAATATTCAAAACACACTTCCTCAAAACAAACACCTGAACATCAACAAAAACGCACATCATATACATTTCCAACCAGGTCTTACGCTTCCTCCGTAAGATCCCAATCCCCCACACCCCCAGTCATCCGACAACCCCTTGTCCCCGACGAGGATGGATTCACCCTACCTACAACACCAAACCCTAGCAACAATCCTGCAGCAACCTTTCTAAACACCCTAGAACTCCTAAATGGCCACATCCTTTATTTGAAAGTCAATTTCAACAAAACAGCCATACTCAAAACGTCCTCCCCAAAGTCAGTCTCAACAATTCTGAGACAAATCCACCATCCTACTGGTGATTGTAAAATCACCATCAACACCCTCAACTCCACCCCGACCAGCAAACAAAACACTCATACCCACTTTCTCTTCGTCTGCAGGAATGTAAACGCCACGATCAGCATCGAAGAATTCGGAGAAATTCTTCACGATCACCAAATTCCGTTCCTCAAAACTTGGCGAATCATCGCCAAGGCCACCAACAAACCCACATCGATGTTTCGCATCGTCACCACTTCCGAAACCCATTACCACCAGGCCCTCACCTCCGGCCTCTCATTTCATGGTCTCCCACATCAGTGCGATCCATCCAACGCCAATCCGCTACCCCCAGTCCCTAAATATTGCAGTCGATTCACGCAAACCCGACATTCCGCTGATTTATGTCGGTCTAAACCGATATGCCCTTCTTACGGCCAAACAGGCCACCGTCCTGAAAGTTGCCCCAAGTCCGGAACTTCTACATGTACAAATTGCGGTGGTCCTCACCCCGCCTTCAACCCTCGCTGCCCCCACAGGCTAATGATGCCTAAAACCACTCAAGAGACCGCCCCAGTCTCACTCGAAAAGCCGCCAGTTCCATTCGAACTCTCAACCGACACAAAAGTCATCTTATAAGTTCTTACAGTCACTCTCATGAATGCCATTCCCAACTCAAGGGATATCATAGCCGAAACACTTCGCCGCTTAATTCCTTCCATTTATCGACAAAAGTGTTCTATTACAAACATAGGCAGGCATGCTCACTTTGCTTTCCCTCCCATCAGGAGCGAAAGCGATTCAACTTGATCCGTGAGCCTCATCCTCGCCGTCGCATAGTGTAGCATAGTGAATTTATTCACTAGCCAAATGGACCGACGAACGACGAGATTTTTGGATTTACTTGATGATGATACCGCCATCCACTCAATTCAACATTTTAACCAGTCATTCATTAAATTTAAATTTCAACATTTTAACCACCTCATCTAGACAATAAACACTTAACTTACTAAATTCCTCTCCTCGAACTCGAAAAAAGTCAGTCGACACAACCAGACATCTTCTACATATCTTCCATGTCTCCTAGTCCATTTTCAAACAATTTCGAAATAAAAATCAAAAATCCTTGAAATCATTCTTAACCCTCCTCATAAATTCTCAATACATCGGAGACACCCAATTCCAAAAATTTTTAATAATTTCAATCACCCACCTCATCTACTCTTAACTATCCGCAACGCAACGTGGTTCGTCTTATACAAATCCGATCTTGACTTTTAAAGTCTCCATCCTATACACTTTTAAAACCACGTTTCTCTAAAAATCACCCCGGTTGATTTCTAGCAAAAAACCACCAATCACCCTCAAACAAAACAAAACTTTCACAAATTTTCTAGACACTTTTTCTTCTCGAGAATCCCATACACTTTTCCATAACTGAATTTTCAGTCATACTCTTAATCCAAGCCAAAGTCAATTCTCGCACACCAACCACCAAAAAAACACCCCCAACCAGTCCTGCAGAGCAAATATATCCTATATCAGGGCGAAATCTCAACACACACTACCCCATATTAAAACAATTATAAACCCCAACTTAAACAACATCGAACTTCTCTCTCTCTCTCTCTCTCTCTCTCTCTCTCTCTCTCTGTCTTCCTCTACACTCTGCTCCTGTTGTCAAGACAAATACTTGTGAGTATTCCTATTTTGTTTTCAGTTATAATATGCATTAATCAATGTGGCCGTAGTCTATATAGCAGATTTTCTTTTTTTGCTGTTTATTCTTGCTTTGCAAGAATATCAGCTATTATGTTACCTGCCCGTTTGCTGAGTCCCTAAATATATAGATGAATAGTACAGTTTCTCTTGCATGCTTCAATTTCCAAGGGCTCGAAGATTGTTGTGAAAGTATTAATAACTTCTTATAGGAGGAAACAACACTTTTTAATTTCATTAAAATGAGACTAATTGTTATTGCAATAGGCATTATGACAGTACTAAGGAATCAAAAATTAAATGGTTACAGAGAAAAATATGTGATGAAAGGATCATGAAAAATGACCTAGTTTTAATATAAGTACTGTAATGTTTTTGTTATTTATTTAAACAATAAACGGGTGGAAGAAATTTTAAACACACGGTAGGTTCACTTACTTAATTTATTTAACCACTAAACTAATCACTAACACTTAATTTTTATATACTCAGTACATTCACTTAAACTAATTTATATAATCACTTAATTTATATGCACTTGTTTACTGTTCAACTCACGATGTCAAATTATATACTAACTCGTCCGCTGATCGGTCCTTTTTATATACTAGTGCCTTTTGTACTAGAGAATTCCGGGCTGCGGCTTATACACACAAATGATTTTTCTGGCCTTTTCTAGATAACTCTGGTCACAAAAACAATGTTTACATAAGATAGTCATAAACTCGTAAACAGTTTTTTATAACTGCGTATCCGCCATAATTTTAACTTTTATACCTGGCTTAGACAGGGTCGGCTTTAGAGACTATACCAGTGTGCTGTTTCGTAACATTACCCCCTCCTTAAATGGAAGTTCCTCCTGTGTAGCCGAGACTGGATGTTTGAATCGGCAACTGGCCCCATTTCTACACTTTCCGATCTTATGGAAATAGCAGGGCACCGTCTTCATCGGATACTGATAACGGGGGTTGTAGCTGCAAATTAATATCTGGACACCGGTATCTTGAAAGATAATCTCTACCATATTCCTGATGATTCGCCAATCCACTGGTTACTCGCTATCTTAGGCATAGCCAGTTTCTTCACGTTGGATTCCAACACATGGTCTCGGAGGTTTCAAAGTGCTTCCCACACATCGCGGCAGGTAGATCGATCTTGGAATTAATTTTTAGTTACCATGTAGCAGACGTACCGCGAATTATGTGTCAGTTTCAGTGTCCTGCCAGGGGCTGGAATCTGGTCTTCAAGTTTTTCTAATTGCCCGAGCTTCTTTCGAAAGACGGTTGCCAACCCTCGTGCGTTTTTGATACGGGCGGGGATGTTGTATGCCAGTGAATAATCTTCCGGGAGAGTGAACAAATCTTGTTGTTGTTCCGAAGTGACTCCATATCTAGCTTTCCCGGTACCTCCATACGCGCCCATAAATTCATCGAAGGTGGGGTCAGACACATCTCGAATAAGGTTTACTCCTTCCTCTATGTCATGGTCTCCTTCGAATGGCGCTAGTCGGTTTTGGTGAACTACTTTTGGTATTCCATTGGGGATCTTGCTTATGCGATATAAAACATCATTGATCCTTTTCTTGATTAAGTATGGACCTTCCCAGGATTTTTGTAATTTTGGAGAAAATCCTTTTCTCCTCGTCGGGTTGTGTAACCATACTTTGTCCCCTTCTTTAAAACCGCCTTCTGTGGCCTGCGTGTCGTACCGACTTTTCATTCTGTCGCTGGCAACTTGAAGATTGGTTCGAACTAATTCATGAATATCGTCCAGCCTTCTTCTCAATTGGATCACGTAGTCTTCGCCTGCTAGATCTTCTCCAGCCAAATTCCAGGTCACAAGGAAGCCTCATTTCACGTCCAAACAGGATTTTCGTCGGTGTTTCACCCGTGGACTCATTGACAGCAGATCGATATGCCAATGCGAATAGGGAAAGATACTGGTCCCAATCTCTCTGATGGCTGGATACTACTTTGGACAGGTATTTTCCAATAGTTCTGTTCATTCTCTCGACCATTCCATCTGACTGTGGATGTAAAGCTGTTGTCCTGGTATTCTTCATTCCCAGCTTGTCGCAAATCTCCTGGAGTAGATGGCTTTCAAAATTTCTCCCCTGGTCACTGTGGACTTCCAAGGGTACTCCATATCGGCTGATAAATTCCTTCACCAATACATCCGCGACAGTTGTGGCCTCTTGGTTGGGAATAGCGTACATTTCTACCCATTTTGTGAAATAATCCATTACAACCAGTATGTACTTGCTACCATTTTCTGTCGTCGGAAATGGTCCAGCGATATCTAAAGCAATCCTTTCGAAAGGGCTTCCAGCATTGTACTGTTTCATGGGTGCCTTTCTCTTGCGATGTGGTTCATTACTCGTAGCACAAGTCGTACATTTCTTACACCAGTCCTTCACATCGTCGGAGCTGTTCATCCAATAAAACCTTTCACGGACTCGCTGAAGGGTTTTCTTCACTACCAGATGACCTCCCGATGGACTGTCGTGTAACTTTTTCAATACCTCAGCTACTCTTGTTCTCGGGATAACTAGCTGTCTCCTCATCTCAGAACCATCATCGTTTTCAAGGACTCTTTTCAACAGCCCTTTTTCCAGGACAAGGGAGTCCCACTGAGCCCAATATGCCTTGAGTGTCGGTGAAAATCTTGACACTTCTTGCCAGGTAGGTCGCCGATTTTCTTTCTTCCATTGCCGGATCATCTTCAGGTGAGGATCATTCTCCTGATCTTCTCTGATCCTGGTGGGTGACCATTCCTCGTTGACTACTGTAATTCTTGAAACTGCAACTTCCTTAGATTTCGACTTGTTGCATTGTGAATAGTCTACAGGGCATCACCGTCTAGGCAAAGAGTTGGTTTTTCGGTGATTCACATCAGCTGGATGTTCACCCCTGTCTGATTTCCCCTGTGACTGGAGTTCTTGGATTACAGGAGTCTTGGGGCGCTTAGACGGACTGCGTACGTGCTGTAGCTCGCCACACTTCCGGCATATGATCTTCTTCTGCTTCTTGTCTGCCATACCTTTCAACAAGTTGACGATCGTCATCTTCTTCCTGCATAGTCCTATCTTTGTTGTACCGCGAGCTTTTCTTGGCTGCTTTTCATTTAAGAGGTTCTTGGTTTACAGGAGTCGTAAGACGCTTACATGAACTGCGTGCATGCTCTAGCTCGCCACAATTACAGCACCTGATTTTCTTCGGCTTCTTGTCTACCATACCTATCTTTGTTGTATCCCGAAGCCATCGTGGCTGCTTCATATTCAAGAGCAGCAGCCAATGCATCGGCCAATGTTTTAGGATGGGCTAATCGAAGCGTCTTCTCCATATCGTGGTCACACAAGCCGTCAATAAAGGTATGGATGCCTAAACATTCCATCATGTTCTCTGGTGCTGATGGATAAGCAAATCGAACTAGTCGGGCAATATCCATTTCATACTCTTGAAGAGGTTCGTCACGTTTCCGCCTTCGGTGCTTCAGCTGGAATCTGTACAACTGTTCCAAATGTTCGTGACCATATCGCATGTCCAACCTCTTCTTCAGCTGCTCGAAGTCTTCCGTTTCTTCCAAAGGTATCGTCTGGAGTACATCTAAGGCATCTCCCCGAAGCGCGATGGTTAAGTTTACTGCCTTCTCTCTATCGGACCAATCATTTACTCTAGCGGCCGCTTCAAATTGTTTCACATAATTGGTCCACGATGTCTTTCCGTCGAACGTTGGAGCCTTCACTCGGGCAAAACTGCTCATATCTTCTGTCTTGGGTTGTGTTGCTGGCTTGCATATCTCGATCTTCTTTTGTTCTGCTGGCGTGTCTTGTGTTCTTAAATCTGTTATCTTAGTCTCTAACTCCTTGATTTTTTCGTCCATAGTTGTCATTTTATTCTCCATTTTCTCGTCCATCGTTGTGATTTTATCCTCAATATCCGATTTAAGAGAGTAAATTTTATTTTCCACGTCAGCGGCAATGTCATTTTTCATTAATAAGATATCGGCAGATATATCGTTCTTCAAAGTAGAAATTTCGTTCTTTATAGCCGAAATATCGATTTTCACATTCGTAGAAATCTTCTCTTCCATGCCAGAAATATCATTCTTCATATCCGAAAATCGTTCTTCATTATTATAATCTTCTCGTCCATATTAGCAGAAATTGACGAGATTACGGTGGAAGCCTCGTCATTGAATAAAAATAATTCTGGATCAAAGCCGTCATTTTCCAGAGCCACTTTAAGTCTTTCTACTAATTCACTTTTCTTACCGGACGTTTCCAACTCACGATCTTACAATTCTGCTCTTAATTCCGTCACTTTGAGATCACTTAGTCTCTTGGCCATTTTTACGTAGCTATTTATTTATATTACCCCACACCTGACACCAATGTAATGTTTTTGTTATTTATTTAAACAATAAACGGGTGGAATAAATTTTAAACACACGGTAGGTTCACTTACTTAATTTATTTAAACACTAAACTAATCACTAACACTTAATTTTCATATACTCAGTACATTCACTTAAACTAATTTATATAATCACTTAATTTATATGCACTTATTTACTGTTCAACTCACGATGTCAAATTATATACTAACTCGTCCGCTGATCGGTCCTTTTCATATACTAGTGCCTTTTGTACTAGAGAATTCCGGGCTGCGGCTTATACACACAAATAATTTTTCTGGCCTTTTCTAGATAACTCTGGTCACAAAAACAATGTTCACATAAGATAGTCGTAAACTCGTAAACAGTTGTTTATAACTGCGTATCCGCCATAATTTTAACTTTTATACCTGGCTTAGACAGGGTCGGTTTTAGGGACTATACCAGTGTGCTTTTTCGTAACAATGCTTAAACTTTTAGATTAATAAGATTTTTAGGAAAATAAAAGTATAAAATACTGCAATCGGGCATGTTAATCGAAACAGCGCATGACTTCACGCCTCAGTAACTTACCTCCGTGATTGTTGCTTCAACTTTTGTTGTGATTACGCATTTCGACCGATTCCTACATTATTTAATTTGTTGTTTATACCTGTTTTGTGATTAAAATAAAAAATACAAGAATCATCAACGATGGAACAAGGTTTTATTGAGGCAAATAGCTCTAATTAGGCCACAATTGATTTGTTAATGTTGGGAGAGTTTCTGGCATCAAATAAATACTTTTGCTCGTCTGACTTTCGAAAAGTGAAAATTTCCTTTTAAGTACATTATTATTAATCTTTAGCGCTAAGTAAAATTTAATTCACACAAGTCATTTTTAAACTTATGCCATAAGTTATTTTTGAGCTAAGCTTATCAATTTATTTACATATTAGTGGCATTCCATTTGCTCGCTCGGGCAAACTCGAGTGTAATACTCGCGATCTCCTTGAATTTTGCTTGAAGCCCACAGGCGCGCCCAAACACAAACTTCCTTCTTCTCTTTTCCCTGGAGCACCAACAATTTTATACGTGTTTCATGCACATATGCACATTGAGGTTACACTTCGTTTGTGATTTGTGTTATTATAGTGGTATTCATTATAATTTTTTAAATAATTTTATTAAAGTCAGAGGCTTAAGAAACAAGAAACCAAAAATTACAAATTCCAAAAAACTAACTATAGATACTATTTTTTGAGATTATATGGTGCTCCCACAAGTGTTCTATTTAAATTTGTCGTGTCACTATCGAGTACTCAGCCCGAGTAGTGTGGGCTGCTCGAGCCTGCAAATCGAACGCCACTATTATAATATTTGTTATATCGTCATATCGTCTTCTTTTTTCTATTCATGTTTTTGACACACAAAAAATGTATTGTTGACGTTCTTCGTTTAGCATAAACACAATGCAATATTTACTGAGGCGTGACGTCACATGCGTTTTCGCGCATAATTCAAAGTAGATAGAATAAAATGCAATGCGCTGCATTGCACTGCAATGCAATAAAGTTTTTGTTAAAATTGCTGAAGTGATGTATTTTTCAGAAATAGCAGACGTGTACCTACATGGTAGAAGAGTATTTCAAAATATGTCATCGTGTCTATTATATTTTAACGCATTTATATATTAGTACCTAGTACTTTGTTGTTAACATTATATTTTTGAAGAGGGGTAAGCATTCCTTACCTTCTTGAAGAGATTAATGTGCTATGAAATATATTCGATATTGTTGAAGGAGGGAAAAGAAAATTCTGCCACTTTTGTCTATCTAATACTTGGTATATGACATAAGAGTTTTTCATGAAAGGCAAATTTTCCTTTTCCTAGTCAAAAAAACTTCGAGTTTTCATTTAATGAAAAAACTAGCATATTAGTTATCATTGGTGTTGGTTGCTCTAAGAAAAATGCGATGATTAGTGAACTGTATATAGTGAAGTTATATTAATTGTTTGAGTTTCTTATCAACAGTCTACTCTGACCACAAATATTCAACTAAAGAATTGATGAACCAAGTCATTCACAAATATATAGAAAAGGCGATCAATCGTTAGGTTGGGAAAGAAGTCATTTTAAATTGTTTTGGCAACGCTGCACTAGGCTCCACCTGAGTATTTCCGTAGTCGTTCGACTTTGAATGTTTGGTTGCCAGGCATTGAATTGGAAATACGCTCGGCCAAATAATGAATGAGAGCAGCGTACGATTTACTTACCAGAGTATTGCAGGGTTGTTACATTGACTATTAGATTTGTAATAGGAAAAGGGCATTCACAAATAAAACAACTAAATAAAGTTAATATAAGGAGAGAGCTGTTTTATTGATTATTACGATACAGCATATGTCATAAGACTAAATCTTAATATTTGTATATTAGAGAATATTCATTTATGCTTTCATCAACAGCATGAATTCATCGAACATAAACAAAACTCTTAATTCCCCATTTTATATCTAATTGAAAGACACGAACCGTATATAAAGGGGGTAATTAACACTCAAAAAGAGAAAAGTAGAGAAAAATTCTTATTAATAATTAATTCAAACTAAAATTATTATGCTTATATTCTTTTGGGAAAACGTTGTTATGGTGCAGCATTTGTTGCATGGATTGGGAAAACCCTAAGAAAACTCCAATCAGACCAAAAACATTAATAATTAATCTTATCATCCGTGTCCTGGATTTCCATCAAGCCCATTTTAAAACGTAGTTCCTGGAACATATGAAAAAGCAGAGATTTCGTCAGAGCATCCTGCAATTGATTACATTTTATGTATCTTAAAAAATACGTTTAAGGCATTGCCACAATTTTCTATTATTTGTATTTTGATATTTACTTAATAAATTAATGGCTGTAAAGATATCTAGTCCTGTACATAACATTACATACATTAAACAACAATTTAGACAAGTTTCATCAATATTTATATCGAAATTTAAGTCAACATAATTTAATTTATCGGACAATGGCGTATTAACTTGCTTACTATCGGTCATATTAAATTTATTTGGAACGGTTTTCAAATATGAACTCAGATCTAACGTAATTGTGTCTTTATTTCGTTCGACTTTAATACCTAGAAAAAGTATTAATTTTTCCATACCTTCCATACTAAACTGATTCTTTAAATAATTTTTGAAAATTATCAAAGTATCTATGTCAGCTGTGGCGAATAATACATCATCGGCATATAATACTACATAGATATTTTTATTAGTGTGACCTTTATCCTAGAATTATAAACAACTGTCTACTGACGAATTTTTAAAGCCATGTTTTTGTGATATACCGTCAAAACGCATAAACGACGTTCGGGCGACCTGCATCAAACCGTATAATGATTTATTTAATTTACAGACTTTGTTTTCTTTAACTTAAAACTCATTGGGTATACGCATATAAATTTCTTCTTTCAAAATTCCATTAAGATAAGCTGTTTTAACATCCATTTGATGTAACAATAAGTTATACTGATTAGCTAAAATGATTAAAAATCTAAATGTTGAAATTCGATTCATTGGTACAAAAGTTTCACCGTAATCTAGTAAATATTTTTGACTGAAACCTCAGACTACTAATCGAGCTTTGTATCTTTGTGGATTGCCAAAAGCAACGTTTTTAATAGTAAAGACTCACTTACAGTCAACTATATTTTTGTCGACAGGTTTATCGACAATCGTCCATGTTTTATTAATTAATTAATAATTTATTTCTACCTTTATTGCTTGCTCCCAGTGAATATTGTCGTCTCTATATTTTATTTTACCGAAAGATTTAGGAATTGTACAAATTAGTGATTGTACACACGAAATATAATCATTTACACAGGGTGTTTCGTTGTATGATTAAGAAGGAAGTGTTTCAATTCCTTCGCTTCGTCTTAAATCGTTATTATTGTGATGTTTATCTGGCGAAGATATAACTATTGTATTCGTTACCTGTTTCGGTGACAGATTTATACATTTGAGTGATAGATTTAGCAGTTTCTTTATTTTGAAGAAGTTCTATGGAGTTTTCAGGCTCAAAGCCCCCACTAATGTGTAATCTTAATTTATTAACTCCTTCATCAAGTTTTGGATTTGATGTTATAAAATTTATTTCATTAAAAATTACGTCACGGGCTATAATAAATGTATTACATTGGGTATTCAATTTTTTATACCCATTTGGTTTATAACCAAGCAATATGCCTGTTTTATTTCTGGTCAAATTTATCTTTTGTGACTTTGTTATGAATATAGGCATTTAAGCCAAATATTTTCAAATGATGTATTCTGGGATTTTTATTATGCCACAGTTCAAAAGGTGGTTTGTTTTGCTTGAGGGATTTAGTAGGTGTCAGATTTATTAAATATGTTGCTGTTAGGATTGCTCCACCCCAAAATATTTTATCTAAATTAGCACCATGTACCATTGATCGGGCCATTCTGTAATTGACCTGTTCATACGTTCTGCAACAGGATTTTGTTGCGGTGTTTGTGGTACAGTTAAATGATAACTAATACCTCTTTGAACACAATTTAAATTAATTTGAAACATATTCGCCCCCATTATCACAATACAGATATATTAATTTTATATTAAAAAGTGCTTTATTTTATAATAACAATTAAATTTCAGATTTGTACGCTAATAAATAATGTATACTGTATAATGAATAAAATCGTTAAAATAAGTGAGAAAATAATTTTTGACATCGATAGTGAGTGGAGTTATTGGGCCACGCACATCTGAGTGGACAATAAATAATGGTATTTTTATCTTTGGCTTTTGCAAAAGGTAAACGCGTTTGCTTTCCATAAATACAAGCTTCACATATATCATGTGTGAGTTGAATATTGTTCAAATATTTATTTTCATTTAAAAATTCGATATTTTTTAGCTGTAAATTTTTTCTTTGTTTAAATGAGCTAAAGGAGCATGCCGACGTTTATAATTATTTAATATCCTTTCAGAAATAGCATTTTTAATGGTTTATTAACTTGTAGAGTATCTGTTGTTAAATTATTTTGGAGCTTACCTTTTATTATTGTTTCGTTACCCTTTTTCATAGAACTATTTTTATTAAAAATAACTGTCATACCGGATTCTTGGATACGACGAACTGAAAGAACCCACTATGCAAATAAATATTACAGTTATGGTTATTCAACATCACATTGTGATAATGTTCTTCCTTTTTTTCCTCTTGTTTTCATCACATGCACATCTATACAACCGCTTATGCCCAGCTTGTGGCTGTTAACTTTTGTGATGTTTCAACTTAACTTCTCAGCGATGTTAAAGCCCTGCCTTTTTACATTACTGGGATGTTACGATGTTACTAGAACTTCCTCAAAAGGAAGTCTTTATAACGAACTAAAAACAACATTTCGGTTACATTCTGAAATGCCTTTTAACATCTTGTCGATGGTAATGGAATGTCTAAAAAATAACATCTTATCAAGTTATCAATGATCTAAATGCGGCATTTCAAAAACAATACAGTGTATTCTCGTAGATGTTGTATGGACATTACATAAACCTCTAAATAATATACCTCAAACATTCTAGATGACATCCTATAGATGTTTATGTGGCTAATCAGCAAATACAGGGTGAACAACTAAGAACGCCGGCTGTCGGCCATATTTCAAAAAATAGTCATGGTACAACTTTAAAAAAATACCTTCAGGAAAATGACCCTGAAAAATCGCTGGAAATAATTTTTGAGTTTCTAAAATATCTGCTATGGGGTGGAATGAACACTTAAAAATATAATACTGTGATTATCTCCAAAAAAGACATACTAAAGGTATTCTAGAAATACAATTTTTGATATATTGTTGAGATTATGAAAAAATGTAGTTAGGGACTTTGTGTCCTAATTCTTCAAGTAAGGGTTGGGAGGAGGTTCAACCCAAAAAACAAATGTAACACTTTTTTGTTTTTTAATCGATATCCATGTTTTTGGCGTCATTTAAAAGAGTTTTTCCTCTTTAATAAGATATGCTTAACAAAAATAACAAAATTTAACAATTTTGTCAACGCTATGTGAAAAAGTCGACAGTTTTCCCATTTTTCTCGGAAATTTCAATCGTAATGAGACATGGCATTTTTTAAATTCTGATGAACAAGGGGTTAAAAAATAGGAATCTATTCCAAGATATAAGATTTGCAATATCAAATATAAAAATTAAAAAAATGTTTCAATTTACATTTGAAATTTCCGAGTGGATACAAAATTGTCTAATTTTGTTATCAATCTTATTAAACAGAAAAACTCTTTTAAATGCAGCAAAAATCATTAATATCGGTTAAAAAACGAAAAAGTTATACATTTGTTCATAAGTGTGAACCTTCCCCACCCATTATTTGAAGAATAATGACAAAAAATCTCCTTGATTAAATTTTTTCATAATCTCATCAAGATTTCAAAAATTGTATTTTTAGGAAACCTTCAGTATGTTTTTTGGAGTATTATGTTTTCGAGTGTTCATTCAACCCCTAGCGGATATTTTAGAGACTGCAAAATATTTTCCAGCAATTTTCCAGGATCACTTACCTAAAGGTAATTTTTTTGAAAGTTGTATCAGGATTCTTTTCTGAGATGTGGCCTACAGTCAGTCGTTCTTAGTTGTTCATCCTGTACATTTAAAATGAAATAGCAAAAAAGCAATAAAGGATTTAAAACGTTTATTCACTATTAATGAACAGTACAGTAAATTTGAGAAAAACAGGTACCAAATTAGAAAAAAAAATATCTTGTCCGGGAATCCAACTTAAAAAAAATAAAATTGTGTAAGCGTATTACATCACAAGTGTGGAAAGTGGAAACTATTGAACGCATTCAGCGAAAGCAAGAAATAAAAAAAGGTATTATAGCAGAACGATCCCTACCAGGCTATACAGCTCTATCTACAGTACCACCTTCATGTAGATGCCCCGCACAACGTCTGAGACTCTGTTATAAATGGTAAGATGGCGCCACTCGAATCGCCTTACACCACACCGATAGTGATGTAACCTAGTCCTATACATAGTAGCATGGTGAAGGGTAGAAGCGAACACGGATTACGTATTATTATATACTTTGAATAGTTCATGTTATTTTCATTTAGTAATATTTTTGTTTGTTGTTAAATAAAATTATTACTACAGTATATTAATCTGTAGTTACCATAACGTAACATACTTTGAAACTGAATTAATAAAGTTTAACGGATACACATACATTACAGCTAGTTTACAGAAAATGTATTGGAATAGTTTCTTAATTATATTAAAACTAATAAAAATTTTACACCATAAAGATTTAATGAAACATTACGTTACATAAACAGAAATCCATTTTGAATAAAGAAAATTCTATCGTTTACTTACGGTTACTTTTTCTCACCTAAGAGTGGCTGTTTCGAGTGCCTCAACCATTCTATAACGTACACTTCAAAATCCTTATCTGTGAAACATTTAAAGGTGCTCTGAACAGCAGCTAATAAAACAATTACTTTAGATCAAATTGTGCCCATGGAGACCTTTGATCGATCATCATAAACTACATCAAACTTGATTTTCAGCCAATTGACTGGGACCCATTTTCCATAAGATACATACGGGGTTCTTCAAAGGAATAATAACATATTTTATTTCGAGAAGTGACTTTTCATGATTTACCTGACTCCATTTGGCAGGTAAATTCAGGTGTGCTATGAAAATTCATACTTCTTTTCTGTATAAAATAATATACTATTCTCATCTTGTTATTTTCATCCTGGAACATATTGTATAATAACATCGTGGAATTGTAACTTAATGAAATCTAAGCATTATTAATACACTGTATTTAAAAAAACTACTTATGAAGAAGAGATATGAACACATTATCAAGTTAAATGAGTTTATAATTAATTGTATCCAATTGAGTATCCAATAGCTGTGTTTCTACAATAATAAATAATTTAATTCTGTTTGTTGACTGGAGCACTCAGTATCATAATTTACATATTCTTCAACTAGATTAATATAGGTACCATTGTAAGGGACATATACAGCTTATTTATTGTATTCGTGTATTTTCAAATGGAAATGAGCTTTTTAACAGAAATTTCTGTTTTTAAAGTCTTAAACAGCCTCTAATTGTTCACAAGAATTGTTAGTAATAATGTTAAAATTTTCTAAACCTACAAAACTATATTGATGGCTATGACTACTACTACAAAAACTAGAACTAGAGATACTTGATTCAATATTTTTTGTACTGTTTAATACAATGCCTGTATCAGACTATCTGAAAATATTTTCTTCTAGATTGAAATATCTGCCAACATATGAGCATGTTTTATTATTAATAATAATATCTACCCAATTGCAATTTTAAGTTTTTTGTAGGGTATAATGCATATATAGGATCTGAAATATTGTGAATCGTTTTTAAAATATACTTACTAACTAAAATATTTTAAAAATTGAAAAAACCCTTATTTTGTAAACTCTATTATTTAATGTTAGTATACAATTCCACCACCTGGAATTTCAATGTACAATAGCCGATTAAAGTATTGAATGAGTATTAAGTTTTAATAATTATGATTTTGGAATAGGAACTTACCGATAACAACTGTTGTTCGTCCATTATAACAAGAATTATAACTAAGTATAGAAACTGTAGCTAAGAAGGAACTAACGAAAACGAAGACCACTTTATTCAAGTACTACTTGCAAAATATGTGCTTCCTGCAAATAAAATATAACTATAACACATAACTGAAAACCATCCGCCATTTCATGCTTGTCATTTGTTTCTACAGATAACTACTGTTTGTTTCGTTCGTTAGTTCCTCTTCTGTTTTCTTCTTTTTTTTGTTACTGTGATGTTTAATATGAGATATTACTGAGAGTTTTATGAACTTACATCGTACAGACGTAATAGTAGGATATTACTAACAATTATTTCGAAAGATTTAAAAGTAACTGCAACATGTGATAATCTTAGAAACATGTTAATTTGTAATATTACAGTAACGTTCTGTATGTGACATTAGCGAGAAGTATACAAATTAACATCGTATGAATGTTTCCTATAGGATGTTACTAAAAAGAAGTTCATAGGATATGTATGTAACTGCGAATTCAAGTATTACTGTATACATCAAAAATATGTTTTATTTACATGACATGGATGTTAATAGAGTTGGTAATAAAATTAAGAAATCTAGGAGATATCTTATTAACGTTTTAAATAAACATCACGAAAAGTCTCTAAAAAGAACATCACAACAAATACTTGTTATGTTTCTTGTTTAGTGGGAAGGTTGTATGGGATGTCCGCAGCATACAGGACGTCTTCCAGAATACCGGTCATGCCATTTTCAGTTGATGGTTTCTTTCAACGTCGCTGTAATTGAGACACCAACTTTCGCAACTTAAATTTTAATTGGATTGTCCAACTGCTTGAATGTTGTAAACAAATTCGCTTGGTTCGTCATATGGTCCGCAGCACCAGAGTCTAGTATAAATGTTGAATATTTTTCTGATGCATTTGCCTGAAGTGCTGTATTTTTCCCAATGAAGGCAAAACCCTTTTCACTATCTGGTTCAGTGTTCATTGTTTGTAAGGTTCTTCACCTTCATACTGATTTTTAGGGCTCGAGAGCGAGATTTTTCTCGTCTCGTCTTGTTCTCGTCTCGCTTTTCCGAGACGAGACGAGACGTTTTGGAAAATATTATGGGCGATACCGAGACCACATACAGGGCAACCTGAGAGTCTCGTTTTTGGTCTCGTTAATTTTTTTATGAAGTTTTTATTCGAAAAATCAGAAAAGGTCTACATATAAAACAATATATTTTACAAAATATAAAATTTGGTGATTATCTGTGAAATATTTTAGAGTAAACTTAAAAAGAAATCAATAACCTAGTATGATTTTTTCACATTTTTACCTCAACTTGTTAAAGCTTCTTATAGTAACACATCTCTTATCATGATTATTTATCCCCGCAGATTTTTATATTTTAAATTTGAATGATTTTTTTTAAAAGATCGATAATTATATAGAAATAGATCATTATTTACAATTAAGAGAGACGAGACGAAACAACTGGTGACGAGACAAAACAACTGGTAACGAGACGAGACCGAGACTTGAACGGGAATTGACGAGACCGAGACGAGATTTTTGTTACTCTCGTCTCGTGTGAAGCCCTACTGATTTTCCTTGTAAAAGCAACAGTTTTTCATTGTATGGTTTTTGCGTCTACAATGTCTGCACTTTATATTGGAATGAAACTGTCCTGTTGATTTTCTATGTCCTTGATTTGGATAATATCCTTTAGTCGTTTGGTTGGAAAATTTAGCCTTTTGGTTATGGTGTTTATATTTATTTGTAGTAAAGAACTTTTTAGTTTGTTGCTGTTCTACATGTAATACTTTCTACTGGTGTTACTACTTTCGTTTTGTAATTTTGTTTCGTAGTCGAGTATTTTTTTTTTGTAAATGCAAGGCTCAAATTATCATCAGTTGATGTATAAATTGCAGTTACTATACTGAGATATTTTCGATATTTCAGTTAAATTTCCTACAGCAGCTAACAGCTCAATCATTAGTTCATCAAAAACTAGACAATGTTTTGATAATTTCATATCACCTTTAAATTTTAAGCTTAACAATTTCTTTTGAATTGATAACTGGGTTGCTAGGTTTTTTCTTTCATAGACGGAATCTAGTCTTGCAATGATTTGGTGGGCTCGTACTTCTTCTGTAACGATACCTATCATTGTATCACTTAAACAATCAATTATGATACTTTTCGCTAGGGGCTCGAGTTTTTCCCAGGCATCCAATAACTCCTTGCAACATGCAGTTATTGGACAAGTGTCCAACAACTGAAAATAATCATATTTAATTTCTTTTAATGGACACACCTGTAAAACATAAGCCAACTCGAATATATTGATTTAAACCTTTATTTATCTTTACTACCTAAGATTTCTTAATTTCTTAATGTTTCGACCCTTACTGTGTGGAATCTACTCATGCTACTTTTTTAAACGAAACTAACTGTTTCTAAATAATGAATGAAAATAATATAATGAAAAACTGATAAAAATTGACAGTTGTTCCGATATTACGAAATATCATCGTCAGAATGACAGAAGTTACATTTCATGTGATGCCTACCTGATGTTTAATAATTATTTTTGGCTATACCAAGAAGTTACCCATCTTGTGATTGACTTAATATATATGAATAGGAAAAAGAAGAATATATGATATTACAAATATGAAAGCTTAGATATTATTAGCCATAAGGGGATATCCTGGATATCTTGTTCCCATTTAAGATCAGTATAACTGTGCAATGATATAGAAAGTGAGGGAAACTATTATCTGCTGATCTTTATAATTATTATAAGAAGACAGTTTAATAGTGTAGAACTCCCTAAATTTATCTGTTCATTGACGACTTCATATTTTGGGTCTTTTAAGTGTCTTCTAATTCCTCAAGGAAATCTAGTTCTTGTTTCTTGTAACAGATATGTAGTACTTCTAGTTTTGCGTTAGGTGTTAATGAATATTTGGTGTCAAGTAGATATTTTGCGTGATGAGATTTGTCTCGTTGTTTTAATATGTATGCTCGTAAGTGTTCGTTGAGTCTAATTTCAAAATCTCTCAGGGTTTAACCTATATAGACAGCATTACATTCAGGACATTTGAGTATATATACACCAGACTTTTTTAATGGGGATATTTTTGTTTTTACATTTGACAATTCGAAGTAAAGCCTTATATCTACAAAATTTATAAGTTGAAGCATTTTTTACTTAGGGTAGGCTATTAAAAGGGACCTACTTTATGATGTATGTTCATTAAAAATTTCCAGACAATAGGGTCAAGTGGTGTAAAAACGAGACCAGCAAAATTTTGGGTAAAAACGAGACTTTCCTACCAAATCATGCTATATTACATTAGTTTGAGTTTAAAAATCGATAACTTGGAGTTTAATATAATTAATATGACAGCTGAGTGCAATAAAAAAAGGTTTGTTCCAACAACAGAATTATTCCGGGATCGTCAGAATCATGCGCATATCCAATTTGAGCGTTCCAGTAAGCAGTGGATTGAATCCCCGATTGTAAAGTTCAATGTTCGAACAAGCATTTGAACTTATTTCGGACTGTTCTTGGACCGTCAGGAAAGTTTGCGGATTTTTTTCGGATTCGGAATTCGCGCTTGCGTAGAACGAATTGTTATATAGGTTTTGTTTAACATTTTAATGGGGTTCGTTTATGTTAACCTAGTCCTTGTGATTTTTAGTATTAACATATTAATAATATGATATGTCTTTTATTTTTGTCTTGTTCTGTAGTTTTAAGTAGTAAAGTGGCTTTAACTAAAATATATGTATGATTTTTGATGATTTGTTGTAGGTGTCAGTATTCAGTATAAATATTGAAATGATCTGTTGGGACGATTTTTTTTTGCTGTTGCTGGACCGTCAACGAGGAACAGTGATGTAAATCCATCAACAACACCAATACCACCGTGTTTCACTCACAGTAATACACCAACATCATCGTGTGTTTCTCACAGAAACACGCCAACATCATTGTGTTCAACTACAAGCACCGAACGTCTCTCATTCGAGTCACTCTTACTGTCAAAACTTCGAAGAACAGTCAGTCCCATCATCTCAGAAAAGAAAGAAAATTGATGGCACTGTTTTGACTTCAGAGGAATATTTAAGTGAGATTGAAAAAAAAAATAAGAAAAATGAGAAGAAAAGTGTGAAAAAAACTAAAAAGCCAAAGAAGACAAGGAAGCCAAGCGAGTCTGAGTCTGATAGTGACAATGATGAGATCGTTAAATTAGACGACGAAAGCGACATTGAGAATGTTACTTTACAAGACATTTTTAGTAATGAAGAGAATTCGCTCGATTTCGAAAATAACGAAGCAGATGAACCATCACCATTGAAAGAAGGTGACTATGTCCTAGTGATATTTGCAACCAAATGCAAGAAATTTTTCTATGTGGCACAAATTGACGAAGTAGGAGATGAAGACGTTGATGTAATATACCTTCGACGCAACGGTAACAAGTTCCTGGAACCTGTGATCGCAGAAAAATATTCTGTACTGAAGACTGATATAGAATGCCAACTTCCTGCCCCAACTGTCCAGGGAGCAACAAGGCGTACTGCTAAACAGCTATTGATACTATTGATTTTGTTGAATATAATGTTCAGTGATGTTATAAATCGGTAAGATACCCAGGTACCTACTTGTATTTCAGAATTATGAATTACTTTGCCAAAGAATAATAAATACTTTAATTTTCATAAATATTTAGGGAAAAATATATGTTATGTTGTCATTCAGAGCGCCATATTTTTGTTTTTTGTCGAAATAAAAAATTGAAAAAATGTGAACTTTGTTGTATATTTAACCTTCTGTGTCTCGCATTTAACCCAGCCTTCTGAAATGGTTCTAAGTATATAAAATTAGCGTGTCTTGTTTTTCGCCATAGCTGTCTCGTTTTTACACCTAACCAGGGGGGTGAAAAACAAGACACGTATTTTATTTTTTTCATGAAAATTTTAAAGTAGTTTGAAAAAATTGATGACGGATATAAATTCTAGGAAAAGATTAAAAGATTTAAAAATCGTCTCGTTTTTACACCACTTGACCCTATAATATATTATACAAAAACATATAAAAAATAAAAACCTACGACGCAAATTTAAGCAGTAAAAATTAAAAATGTAGTTTTTTCGTGAAAAAGGCAAAATATATATTCATGGAATAGCATTTAATCAATTTAACCGTCACACACATTTTATTTATTTCATTGAGCAAATCACACATTCTTCTAATCCTATTACCTAATAATAAAGTCAGGACTAAAAATAATTTGCATAATATATACTGGAATCAAATTAAAAAATAATCATTAAATAACTAACTTTATTCAGATTTAGGTAGGACATGAATAATAAAATTTCTAGATTTAAGTAAGTGTAGTACAATGTAAACAAAAAAAAACAACCAAAAAATGATCCGAGGAAACTGTTTATTTCAACATCATAGAGATTTTTTCTGGGGGAGAAAGGCGACAACTAATCAATATATTTTTACAAGCTTTTATTTATCTTATTATTTGTATGTTTGTTCGGGTTAAATCTCCAAAGGTGAATTAGAACAGCTTCCTCTTATCCCGTGGAGTTGAATTTTTATAAGTTGGTTCCGCTCCGATGACAATGACTTCTTATAGTAAACATATTTGTTCGGGTTAAATCTCCCAAGATGAATCAGAACAGCTTCCTCTTATCATGTGGAGTTGAATTTTTATAAGCTGGTTCAGTTCCGATGACTTCTTATAGTAAGCATGTTTGTATGTTCGGGTTAAATCTTCCAAGTTGAATTAGAACAGCTTCCTCTTATCCTGTGGAAGTGAATTTTGAAAGTTCGTTCAGTTCCGATGACAATGACTTGTTATAGTGAGCACATTTGTATGTTTGTTCGGATTAGATCTTCCAAGGTGAATTAGAATAGCTTCCTCTTATCCTGTAGAGTTTAATTTTTATAAGTTGTTTCAGTTCCGTTGACAATGACTTCTTATAGTAAGCATGACCCGGTAAAAATGATATTTTTTGGCGATACCTAGTTTTTTGTATTTAGAGAACGGTGATAGCTAGAAAACATACGATTTTCATTATTGAATTCCTAGGAAAACTTATGAATTTTCATCCCCTAGGAGGACGAGAAAGGTAGTTTTTTGTGTCTCGATAACAATATATATTTAAGTACTTATACACATAATGCCACACAATGTGATGAGTGATCTTTACAACTGTACTTCATTTTCTTCTTTTACAAATGCTATTTGAACGTCCTACATTTTTAAGTTTTGCGATGAATTAGGAAGGTGTAATACTGGCAAAGAGTCAGCTTTCAAATTTCGACTATTTTTTGGGTAATAGTTTAACAACTTTTGTTTCAGAGGAATTTCAAAACTGCCCTCTTCGAAGTGAATGGAGCAAACGCGCGCTAAAATGAATAAAAAAGTAATGAGTTGTATTGTATCTAAATATTTCACATTTCAGATCGATTGCTAGCAAAATATGTAGGTGAATTTACAATCAGAATGAGACCCTTTTTTATAATTCTACAAGGGACTCGACATAAAATTGGTATAATTATTGAACAAATATAGGAATTGTATAACCTAACCTTAAAAATCCATGTATTACATATATGCTAATTCCCATATGACGTCATGCACGAAGCGTGTAAAATTTGAACTCACAAGTCAGCATATAGTGTTTTGCGTATCGTGGGTAGATTGGACGAATGGAGTCCTTTTTATACAAATAGCTATCAGATCATAGCCAATTGCGTTAAAATTATGGTAAGATTAAGTAGGTACCAACATACAAAAGACAAGTTCTTACCAAAATTAATTAGGCAACCCAATAAACTATACAGTCAACGAGATAGTCTACATGAAACGTAAGATACTCGTTACAATGACTTTAACTGAAAGTGAAATTTTAATGATGATTGGTGTTGGCGATAGGATGACAACTGAAAAAGAGGTATGCACATTAGTTCATGGAATGCACCCAAATCGTGAACGTATCTCTGAATCTACGGTGAGCAGAATAAAAAGTAAATAAAATGAATTAGAATACGTAAGAGATGCGCCAAAGCAAGATAGACCTACACTGCTGCAGGGATTATCTAGGAATTTGGATATTGGAATCCCTTCAGTATCGAATATTTTTAAAAAAGCAAAATACCATTCTTATAAAGAAGGTCTCATCCCTGAGTTAGCTGAAAATGACTATGATCGCAGAGGAATTTTGTAAGTATATGATGAATCGAAACAATAATAATTTAAATAACAATTTCATTGATAACAAAAGGAAATTTTATTCAATTCATTAATAATGTTTTATTTTCGGATGAGGCGATATTTTATGGGCATGTTACCGGCAAAGTACCTGATATTGGTCTGATGAAAATCCAAATTGGTATTGGTTGGTATTGTGAGAAATAAAATTGTATCTGGATTTTCAGCAAAATACATGAATTCCTTATTTGACACAGCTTTTCCCTGATATCCGATGGAGGGAAGTGGAATGGCCAGCTAGTTCGCTTAATCTTACCCCATTATGGTGCTTCCTTTGGGGCTATTTGAAATCTATAGTCTACACTAACAGACCTGACAATATCTATGACCTGAAAGCCCGAATCAGGCAGGAAATGCAGAACCTAACACATGCTATGCTACAAAAAGTTAAAGACGAATTTATTACCAGGTTAAGTCATTGTTTAGTGGACAACGGAGAGCAGTTTGAACATTTACTGCAAATTTTCATTTGTTTGTGTTTGCATAAACAACTTTCGTATTTTTGTTCACACTGTACCAATTTGAATCAACTTGTTATACAGTTTTGGAAACAGATCAGCAAGGAAAATCCGCAAATTGAAAAAGGGAGGTATTTCATTAACAAAAACTGTTGCTGTCGTCATCACTCAAAGATTATACACCCTGTATCATAGATTATTCTCTATTAAAATAGTAAATTGAAATAAAAATTTGAGCTGTTACGGGATTTTTTCATCTTACTCTTTATTTAGCAAATAATGAATTTATGCGTTACTTTGTGGACGCACTGTATACAAAAAACTATTTGGATGTGGTAATTTTTATAGGAACAAAATTAGAAGAAAACATTGAGGAGAAGAAGGCTAACAAATTTCTGTATTTCACCTGGTATAGAATGAACTAAAATTTTATAGGTGCCATCAAATGTGGTAGGTAGCGCGATTGAACACTAACATGACAGTGAATTTTAAATATAGATCGCGCAAAATTTATCGTTGAGCACGAGTCTGAAGACAAAATAGAGTGTCAAATTTTGAGAAAATCTGATGGACATAATCTAGTAATTTCTTCTAAATAATCGTAATATCATCTATGCAATAGATTTTTGCTTCTCCAACAAAATCATTCAGGTCTTGCTGAAATATTTCTCCTCATACTTTACTAAGAAGAACAAAAATTATAATTTTAAACTAATTAAACAACTATGCACCATAATTGCCAGAATGTTTTCGTAATGGGCTGATAAAATAATTGTATAGATTCCATTGAGGGTTAGTTGCATAGTAGCAGTTTTCTAACAATAATTTGATCGGTCGTGTTAAACAATCGATAACAAACAAATATATTTCACTAATGACCTCAGAAACAGCCTTTGTAAGGATGTAAACATATTATTCAAAAAGGTAATTTTGTCAATGCTGCAAAGATAGTATAACACGTAAATTTTGTATTAAGGTTGTAGAGTTTAAAGGGACAATGAATGTCTATTATTAATAAATTCTTCCGTACATAAACGTGTGTGTTTCAGATAAATACATACCGGAAAAATGAAGGAGAAATAAAATCTATACAAACATAAACTTCCCCAAAAATACAAAAACAATTCATAGTATAGGTATGTCCCACATAGTTGGTATACTGCCAGTCTTTTTAAGCGTTCGTTAAGAAAGTTAATCGTAAAAACATATTTAAATACACTTTAAATTCAATGAGAAAGTCTTTAGAAGGTGGTGTCAATAACAAACGAAAAAATGAACAAATTGTACTTTAAAGGGTGCTCCAACTAAACGTGGATTTTTGCTAGATATAGAACAAAACAAATTAGAACGTAACATAACGAAAAAACAGATATTTTGAAAAAAATATTTGGCCATCATTAAAAAATAACTACATAGGAAAACGAATATGTAGGTGTTCATGATGAATAAGTTAAGTACCAATTATGTTATCCATCATGAAGACTTCTGAATTATAGGGAAAGCCGTTTATTACCAATATGTCATATTTGATATGAATACAAAATTCAATATTAATAGTCATGTTTGAGAATAACGTAAACAAATTAAAATGTTTAAATCTACATACATATTCATTTTTTTATTGTTCTGCGTCAGTAGTATTACTATTCATTATTAAATTCGCATCATTATATTACAATATCCATAAAACATTGCCGACGTTACATCGCAAGAAAATGGGTTCAATATTTTCAAATGGAAAATAAGGTAACCATTATGACATAATTTGCCAATGAAAATTTATAGCTATACATTAAAGATCAATCAAACATTGAACCATAAATTCTGTAGGTATCAATATTTTTATTATACCTAATTATTGAACTTTTATTGGTTGATAAAAGTTAATATAGCTGGAACAACCGACATTATTTATTGTGACTCATTTACACCTGCAACAATGTTGTTAATAGGGGCTGGCAGAAAAATGTCCATCATTTAATTTAGGACGATAGCGGAAAAGCTGAAACTTATGATTTTGTTCTTTTTTTTAAGATCTTTTAAAACTCTTTCCACAATGAGCGAGGTATTTCGACATGTGAGTTAAATGCTTCAACTCTCTTACGCTTATTATTTTTGAGGTGTTGAAAGCCATTTGGCATTAAATTGGGCGAATATGGGCAATTAGTCAAAATCGACGTTGTGTTTGTCAAAAACGCGATAGTTTCACATGCTACATGAGCTGTTACATTGTCGTAATGGTTTCGCATGAAATTAATTGAGGTGACGGTAAAACATTATGTCCATTTAATAATACATGATTTATTTGAACATATTTTCAGACAATTAAATACACGCCGACGAAGCTTAACTTCTTCTAAATGTAAACTATTTACGTTGAAAATTTTTAAATCGATAATAAAGCTTTCAGGATTGGTAGCTCCCGGACTATTGACGCTTGGTAGTATGTTTTTTGGTTTGGTGCAACCTTTTGCCGAGTGTTCTTCAGCATATTTCATGCAACTGGGTAAATATCCATTCATTATCAAATGATTAAAATGATTAGCACATTTCTTTCGGAATAATTCTTTTAGGCTGTTTGAATGTATTCTCATAAAAGTGTCACTTTATTTCTTGGAAATTGAATATTTTGGTCAAATCTTTAAAAACTTATTGATCTAAGAAGTTACGCTTGATTTCTTTTCTATTTGATATATTTTCAATTTTATCTATAGTAATCAAGTGAAGTTCTTGTTACTGAAGTATCCAAAAATATTTGTTTAGGAAAACATACACTTATTGCACCAAACATTTTTAAATACTGATCATTTCTAGTAGCTTTGATATATAGATTTTTGAAAATTTCAAATTTTCGTATGCGAACCTAGTACAAAATCTTAATGCACTCTCAATAATATTCGCACAATTCTAGTATTCAAATGAAGTTGAAGTGTTGGTGAGAATTTATGGAGTAATATATCAATGAAACACGCATATAAATCAGATCCATAAATAATGGGTGGTATTCTCTCACTCTCTCAGTATGTTTAAGACTTTCTAAGCTACTTCATCCATTCTCAATTATACTGTCTTTATTCCCTTTTCATATGTTTCAAATGGGCTTATACAACGAAGATTATATGATTTGAGTCTAGCTTGAATAGGATTTGTTCGACAAATTGAGGATACATAGATTTAGATTATTCCTAATAGTTTCCAATTAATTTAATTATCTGTATGGATTGCATTTTTAATTTACTAGCATTTGAAAATATAGAACGAGGACGTTGTTTGTAAATTATGAACATATAATTTGTAAACATTTCACTGTTAAGTAAGGGAATGTTTAAATCTTAATAATAATAATTGTACAGACAAAAAATAGACCAAACCATAGGACTAATTAAGAAAGGCTCTCTTTCACGCAACCTGTAGAAACAACAATACATTTTATGCCTCTATCATAAAACTATAAAATAAAATATCCGACATATATAATTTACATGAAATTTCAATAATGTTTATTTAGCTAATAACGAAAGTACTTCATAGATGCACCGTATAATTACTATCTGTCTCCAGTGGCGCGGTGATAAGAGTGAAGAGTAGAGTTACGAATACAAAAACACACATTTCAATAGAACATCGGATATTGGAGAGAGGAGCAATGCCACTATGAGCGCTATTATAAGCGAAGTAATCAAACATGTTTGATTTCGTCGCCAATGTCGTTAGTCGATTTGCTCTTCCGCAATTTTTCAGATCCAAAGTTTTAGTATAGTACCTATCAATACAAAAAATAATAACATATTTTTCCATTAAACTTTGAGATTTTTTATCAGAAATTTAATTTTTATTTAATAAGTTTTTCTGAAAATTAGACTGGAGTTAAATCTCGGCAAAGTCACTGACTTTCAAAATTGAGGAAAAAAATCATGAAACTCTCCATAAACATTCCGAATTCGGTTGGCGGTATAAACATCAGACTTCCTTAGTACCTTATGCTTTTGTTGCGTTGCATAACACACACAATTTTCAGTGAAGAATTTGAGAAATTTCCCTAAGAACATTTTTTGTGTGTGAGAAAAAACTCGTCAGCACAGGTGGACACGACAAATAAAAGCAGCTCTCTTTGCTCTTCGTGCTAATCGTCGCTTGTATCGCCGTACCACTATGCGATGTTACGTCCGTTTACTCAAAACTCTCTTTGTTCTTCCCTCTTAACGTAATTTTAAGCAATTATTTATTTATTGTTAAACAATCCAAACAAGTAGGTATATAACCTAATTACATGGATTTATAAATGATTACAATAATACCAATAGGAATGAGAATAGGAATAAGATATGTCAGTACTAAAAAGTAACATAACATAACAAAACTATTCACAGGCAACAGTAGTTGCCGAGTGACGTAAGTACACCTCACAAAAACCACCATACCGAAAAAGCCCAATAGAAAACGTCTACGGCATGTAAATGAAACCATGAAAAGTCACTCAGTAATTTATTTTACTGTAATGTTTTTCTTATTTATTTAAAACAGTTTATCCTGACGGGTGGGATAAATTCATACACACGGTAGGTTCACTTACTTAATTTATTTATTCACTACACTTAATTTATATACACTTACATTTAATTTATATACACACAAACTTAATTATTAATTTATATCAACACTTTACCGTTCGCTATTTCGGTGTATTCTTGTTTATTTGTCGAGAATATAAGCTAAACTTTCCCGCTGGTCGGTCCTTTATATATAAGCGGCCTTTTTTCTAGATAATTCTAGTTTGCGGGTTACACAAAACAATCGCCTTTCGGGATATTTCTCGAATGCCGGCTCAAATCTTCGGAGGACATGTTTATAAAACCGGTCACAAAAAAATCCCAATAGACCTTCTCAGAATTCGGCGCGCTCCGTTAACATAAGGTTACAGAACCGTACTTAGTATCTACTTTGGTCTGCGAGTAACATTACATACAAAATGTCAATTTTCAAATGACCGAAAAATTAGGAACGCGTTCACCCATCCCGATGGAATTTCGTCAGTTGGCTTAGGACACTGAGGTGATACTACAGTAAAATTTTCAGCTCCCTAGCTCTACTCAAAACCAACCCAAATGGAGTGCGATTAAGGGCTCAGCATACATCTGGCAGCTTCGTTTCTACCGGAATCCATTAAAAAACATAAAACGATTTCAAAAATTGCTTTTAAAGCAACAGTTGCTTTGATAAAGTCTACTACATACAGCTTCGCCTTCTTATAGTGACGTAACGCCAGAGCACCCTGGCCTTGTAGTGTAGGAGGTAATGGTTATCTCTTTGAACTTGTTCCAGCGAATATTGAAGGAACAGGAGCAAATCTAAATTGAAGCCTTAAACTTGCAGTTATTCGAAATATTCTTTTACAATTTAATAACTGAATCAAGTTATTGTTAATTTGAATGAAACTAGTAGAGCCAGAGAAAGTGAATAAAACTCACTAAACAGTTATATATTCGATTGATATCAATATATTTCATTTTCTATTAAGTACAATGTTAAGCAACAAAAAGATTATCTTTCTTATTACTATATTTTAAATTTATTTTACGTCCGCAGGCATCCAGTGCGATAATAAAATTTTAATAATTGCTCCACATTTAGTATTCATTTGATTGACTTATAATTATGTATTTATAAGCTTAATCTATATGGTATATTTTCATTTTCACAAATATTTACAGAATTGGTTTTTAAATCTCGTTCAGCGTTTAATGCCAATAAAACAGAAACTTTTTTTCTCTTAGTCCACATAGGTTTGAAAAGTATTATAAGTATATAAGATGCAGCGCTACTATTGTACTAATATTATACTAACATAATTATAAACTAGTAGGTTTCATTTGTGTCTTCAAGTCAAGAGGTTTAAAAGTTATTCTACTCCACAATAGATGGCAGTGTGTGCAACAAACGTCCATATATTAAATATTACGCGGTGTACTTCAGGAGCGCAGTTTTTTGCAGTGTCCTAATTGTGGTTTTATTGTTGTTGTCAGGTATTTTGTTCAACAATTATCCGAAGTTATTATGAATAGTTCCCGTTGCTCCTATTATGATGGGGATGGTAGATGTTTTAAGTCCCCACATTCTCTGCACTTCTATTTGTAAGTCTCGGTATTTGATGATCTTTTCGGACTCCTTCTCCTTTACTGTAGCATCTGATGGAATGGCAACGTCGATTAATAGACACGTCTTATTTTTGAGGTCCTTGATTATTAGATCCGGTTTGTTCGCCATCACTGACCTATCTGTTTGTACTTGCATGTCCCATATTATTGTGATATCGTCTTTTGTTTCGACGCTTTTTATACCATGCGTCCTCAGTTTCTATGTCGTAGAATTTGCAAATATTATAATGTAATGCTGAACATACTTTGTTACGTCGTTCTAGGTATTCTTTTCTTGCAAGGACCGGGCATCCAGTGGTAATGTGTTTAATTGTCTCATCATACTGTTTACAGAGTCTGCACCTGGAATCTATTTTTTCTTTGAAAATCTTCTTCCTTATGTAGTTGGTTGAAATGGCCTGGTCTTGTGCCGCTATTATCAACGATTTAGTCTCACCTTTCAAAATTCCTGTTGTCAGCCAGCTAAATGTCTGTTTTTTGTCTACGTCATCCTTGTCGATTTCTCTTGCATATTGTCCATGCATTTCCTTACTCTTCCATTTTCGTTCTCTTTCCTCGTTCATTTTTTTCCTACATCGCTGTTTGAGGTTTTTAACTTTTTCTGTTACTGTGATTCCGTTCATTTCATTTACCGATTTATTTCCATTCTACGATATCATAGCTGTAAGTTAGTACTGGCTGTTCAAGCGCTGTAATGGCCGTAAATTTGTTTTTCCTTGTCAACTGACTTTGCAGGATTTTTCTGACTCTGCTATAGTACTCCTTGCATACTTTATCTTTCATTTCTGCATCTTCTATTTCAGAGTTTTCGAGTATTCCCAGGTACTTATATATTTGCGCATTTTTTCAGTCCAAACTGCATTTTTATATCGTCACTAAATGTTTTGACATTGATAAAAAGATCTTCTAATTCTTTGTCGTTCTTTGCGTATAATTTTAGGTCGTCGACGTAAAAGAGGTGACTGATGGGAGGTTTTTTCTTGTTTAGTATGTATCCTCTGTTGGTGCTGTTCAACTCATTTGAGAGCGGTAAAAGTGCCATGCAAAAAATGAAAGGTGATAGTGAGTCTCCCTGAAGTATAAAGCTTCTAATTTTTATGGTCCCTGTATCTATGGTTGTTCCATTTGCGTTAATTGTTAAGTGCGTTTTCCATGTTTTCATTGTAATTTGCAGCATATTTATTACAATCGGATTTGTTTTGTATATTTGAAGAGCCTTCAGTAGCCATGAATGTGGTACGTTGTCAAAGGCTTTCTGGTAGTCTATCCAACCCATGCTCAAATTTCTCCTCTTTCGCTTGGCATCCTCTGTTATAATTTTGTTCAGTATAAGATGGTCTTTGCATCCTTAGCTGTCTTTCACACATCCTTTCTGCTCATTTGGGAAAATTCCATTTGTTTCTAGGTGCTGGTAGAGTCTGCTGCTAATTATTATTATTATTTTTTTTTCCTCGATTTAGGTGCATCGATTTCTGTGATCATTAGCACCATTTCAGTTTTATGAGCAAATTAGATTTTACTGAATAGGTTTATTGCTTTCATATATTTAATTAAATTTTGAATTTTGTTAGTGTTCGCGAAATTGTCTGTGAGCATATTATCATTCCCTGGACACACACATATAATATGTGATATTGTGATTAACTCTCCGCAATGGGAGCAAATCGGATGATCTTGCCCTTCTAGAAGGAACGCATGCGTTAATGCTGTATGTCCAAATCTCAATATATGGATCTTCACTCTGTCAGTCCTGGGAAATGCTCCTGGAGTTCTCCAAGGCCCACCATATGGTTTAATTGACTTTAGGTTGTTGTTCACTTGATCCCATTCCTGTTGCCATATTCCTTTCAATAGTAATTTATATTCCGCTTTTATGTCATCAGCCCTCAAAACGATAACTTCGACGGTCCTTTTCTCAGCAGCGTCATGAGCTGCTGTATCTGCATTTTCGTTGCCTACTATTCCGACATGGCTTGGTACCCAATGAATTTAACATTTTTGTCGATATTATGGATAGAGAATAGTATCGTTTTAATTAGTGGATCATCCGAAAAAGGATTCGAAATCGATTCAAGGACGCTGAGAGAGTCACTGACGATTATGTTTTCTTTATTTATTGTTGCTATACCACAAAACTGGAGTGCCTGCCAAATAGACATAGAGTTCAGTTGTAAATATGGATGCGTAAGGGGACAGGGACCAAGAGTATGTTTGATCGCCGATGGATAGAGCACTGCCGGTGCCGGTCGATGTTCTAGATCCGTCTGTATATAAAATTGTTGAATGAGGAAATTCGTGTAAAATGTCCAAAAAGTGCTGACGATAGACTAATGGGGCGGTGCAATGTTTAGGAAAGGCAGTCAGATCTAAACGGATAGAAATTTTTGGCAACTTCCATGGAGGAACTTCGAAATCATTTACGGAAAGAATGGACAAGTCATGCCATTCCAGTGGTGGCAGAGTTTCACGTGCTCTGATTCCTGCTGGCCTTGTAATAGTAGGTCCATCAGCATATCCATCGTGTACTTCCAACAAAATCGGAAGATTTCGATGGTTGGGTTGTGCTCGTATTCTGGAGTAACTTGCTAGTAGTTTCTGGCGGTGTAATCGTAAAGGTGGAAGCCCTGTCTCACTACAAATACTCACAATGGGTGTTGTACGAAATGCACCTATTGAGTACCTCATACCAGCATGATGTTTGGGATCTAGTAAACTCAGCGTTGATTTCCGTGCCGATGAATAGACTATGGACCCATAGTTTATCTTAGCGAGTACAAGAGATCGGTAAACATTTAATAAGGTATCTGCATCAGCTCCCCAGCTGGTGCTGGCAAGACATTTTATTATATTCATCGTCTGTTTACACCGCACTACCCAATTCTCTACATGTTTGCTTTGAATCAAAAATGAGTCCGAGGGATTTAATAGATTATTTGCATTCAATTAATTAGGTATTAATGTATAACATAGTATCATAGTGAGGCCTACGAAGTCTGCAGAAGTGAACGCAACTCGTTTTTTCTCTGGAGAACTTATATCCCACTCCCCTAGCATTTCGAACAATCTGGTCTATCGATCGTTGTAGCTTACGGGTAGCAGATCCAACGGTAGGTGCAGAAGCAACTATCGTCAAATCATCCACATATAAACAAATTCCGACTGTCGGGTCAACCAAGGTAGGCATGTGGTTGACTGCGATAACGAAGATTGTCACACTCAAAGTAGAACCTTGCGGGATTCCATTTTCCAGGAGTTTGAGCGAGGACAGCGTGTCGCCCACGCTCACTCTGAAAGTTCTTTCAGATAGGGAGGAAGTTATAAATAGAGGTAAGTTACCCCGGAATCCCCAGTCATGAAGTTTTCTTATAATTCCGTACCTCCATGTCATGTCGTAAGCCTTTTCGAGGTCAAAAAATACAGCGACAGTGTGTTTCCGTTTCTTGAAAGATTCTTGTATGGTATGTTCGAGATATACGAGTTGATCTGTAGTTGAGCGATGCTTTCGGAATCCTGCCTGGTGTTCATCTAAAAGTCCCTATGATTCAAGTAACCAGACTAGTCTATTGCTCACCATTTTTTCCAGAATCTTTCCCATGCTGCATGTGAGACTAATGGGTCTATAATTAGCGGGAACTAAAGGATCATTTCCTTCTTTCAAAATGGCAACGATTATAGCCTCTTTCCACTGGGGTGGGTAGATATTTGACTGCCATATTTTATTGTGTATGGTGAGTAGTGCTGCTTTGAAGTCAGATGGTAGATGAATGATTATTTCATAGCATATTGAATCGGGTCCTGGGGATGATTGCTTAGAACAAGAAAGAGCATATTCAAATTCGACTAAAGTAAAGGGGGAGTTATAATAAAGTTGTTCAAGTGAAGAAAAGTCAAGAGGCAGTTCTTGTTGGTTTTTGGACTGTAAAAATTCTTGTTCGTAATTTTGGTTGCTGCTTGCAGCACAGTAATGGGTTGCCATGCACTCTGAGATTATTTGTGGGCAATCGGATATCTCGCCAGTTTCTGTCCGCAGATATTTGAGCGGTGGTGAAAAATTCATTCCAGAAACCGCCTTGACGTTACGCCATACCTCTGATATAGTTGTACTTGGAGATATCGATGACACAAATGTACTCCAAGATGTTCTCTTACTCTGTACAATAATGCGGCGAGCTGTTGCTCTTGCTTTTTTGAATATGATCAAATTTTCAAGTGATGGGTATCTCTTGAATCTATTGAAGGCCTTTTTCTTTGCCTGTATGGCATCCTTCACTAAGGGGTTCCACCAAGGAACCAACGTCTATCGGGTAGCTGTGTTCTAGTTGGAATTGCCATTTCAGCTGCTCTTTTGATATTACGAGTGAGCTTGTCTACCTCCAGAAAAACATTATCAGATTCCTCGGGAAGCTCAAGATGTTCGAATGCGTGCCAGTCTGCTTTATCTACAAACCACTTAGGCGGTAAATGTAGTCGACTTCTTGGAATGTCCGTTGATATTACGATAGGGAAGTGATCGCTATTATGTAAATCATGCAGCACTCTCCAGGACAAACGAGGGACAATTCTTGATGATGCAAACGATAGGTCAATAGCACTGAAGTCTCTGGATCTTGCGTTAAAATAAGTCATCGCGCCAGAATTCAATAGAGCTAAATCGTCTCTATCTAGCAATTGTTCAATAATTAGTCCACGAGCGTCTCGTCGGAGAGAACCCCAGAGGGGGTTGTGGGAATTCATGTCTCCTACTAGTATAAACGGGATGGGCAATTGCGATATGAGGTTTTCCAAGTCTTCTTTTCGCCAATCAGCATTACGTAGATATAGACAGCATATAGTCATTGTAACGGGGGCCAGAATTTGAACAGGAACCGCTTGTAAGGCGGTATTCAAATACAGTGAGGCGTGACGTATGTCATTCCTAATTAGCGCAGCCACGCCACCCTTTGCTCGAATAACGGGATTTGTGTCCTTCCGATATATTTCGTACCCTCGGATGGAGTACGGTTGGTTAGGTTTAGTTGTCTCCTATAGACATAGGCAAATTGGATCTATTTCAGCTATGAGTAACTTGAGATCACAATAATGGAGAATACAACCATTTCCCTGGCTCGTTATATTGTCACTATTTTGAGAGGGTGACACCTCCATAGGTTTTTTTTTGGTGAGTTGTCATGTAGATCCCACGAGTTGGGCAGAAATATTTATCTGCTGCAGCAGTGCTCCCTTACTGTAGTAAGGCTAAAATACAAGCGGGGGTCGCCTGGTACCCACAAGACATCGTTTGCCACTCCACCAACGACAAGGTCTTACAGCTCCTAGGAATGGTATTTTTTTTTTCCTCGATTTAGGTGCATCGATTTCTGTGATCATTAGCACCATTTCCGTTTTATGAACAAATTAGATTTTACTGAATAGGTTTATTGCTTTCATATATTTAATTAAATTTTGAATTTTGTAAGTGGTCGCGAAATTGTCTGTGAGCTGTTCAGATATATTAAAAATCTGCCGCATATTATCGTACCGTGGACACACACATATGATATGTGATACTGTGATTAACTCGCCGCAATGGGAACAAATCGGAGGATCTTGCCCTTCTAGAAGGAACGCATGCGTTAATGCTGTATGTCCAAATCTCAATCTGTGGATCTTCACTCTGTCAGTCCTGGGTAATGCTCCTGGAGGTCTCCAAGGCCCACCAAATGGTTTAATTGACTTTAGTTTGTTGTTCACTTGATCCCATTCCTGTTGCCATATTCCTTTCAATAGTAATTTATATTCCCCTTTTATGTCATCTGCCCTCAAAACGTTAACTTCGACGGTCCTTTTCTCAGCAGCGTCACGAGCTGCTGTATCTGCGTTTTCGTTGCCTCTTATTCCAACATGGCTTGGTACCCAAATTAATTTAACATTTTTGCCGATATTATGGAGGTGGTGTATAGAAAATAATATCATTTTAATTAGTGGATCATCTGAAAAAGGGTTCGAAATCGATTCAAGGACGCTGAGAGAGTCACTGACGATTATGTTTTCTCGATTTATTGTTGCTATATCACAAAACTGGAGTGCCTGCCAAATAGCATAAAGTTCAGCTGTAAATATGGATGCATAAGGGGACAGGGACCAAGAGTATGTTTGATCTCCGATGGATAGAGCACTGCCGGTGCCGGTCGATGTTCTAGATCCGTCTGTATATAAAATTGTTGAATGTGGAAATTCGTGTAAAATGTCCAAAAAGTGCTGACGATAGACTAATGGGGCGGTGCAATGTTTAGGGAAGGCAGTCAGATCTAAACGGATAGATACTTTTGGCAGCTGCCATGGAGGAACTTCGAAATCATTCACGGAAAGAATGGACAAGTCATGCCATTCCAGTGGTGGTAGAGTTTCACGTGCTCTAATTCCTGCTGGCCTTGTAATAGTAGGTCTATCAGCATATCCGTCGTGTTCTTCTACCAGAATCGGAAAATTTCGATGGTTGGGTTGTGCTCGTATTCTGGAGATGTAACTTGCTAGTAGTTTCCGGCGGTGTAATCGTAAAGGTGGAAGCCCTGTCTCACTACAAATACTCACAATGGGTGTTGTACGAAATGCACTTATTGAGTACCTCATACCAGCATGATGTATGGGATCTAGTAAACTCAGCGTTGATTTCCGTGCCGATGAATAAACTATGGACCCATAGTCTATCTTAGCGAGTACAAGAGATCGGTAAACATCTAATAAGGTATCTGCATCAGCTCCCCAACTGGTGCTGGCAAGACATTTTATTATATTCATTGTCTGTTTACACCGCACTACCAAATTCTCTACATGTTTGCGCCAAGTTAGCTCTGAATCAAAAATGAGTCCGAGGAATTTAATAGATTCTTGGCATTCAATTAATGTGTTATTAATGTATAACATAGGATCATAGTGAGGCCTACGAAGTCTGCAGAAATGGACGCAACTCGTTTTTTCTCTGGAGAACTTATATCCCACTCCCCCAGCATTTCGAACAATCTGGTCTATCGATCGTTGTAGCTTACGGGTAGCAGATCCAACGGTAGGTGCAGAAGCAACTATCGTCAAATCATCCACATATAAACAAATTCCGACTGTCGGGTCGACCAAGGTAGCCATGTGGTTGACTGCGATTACGAAGAGTGTTACACTCAACGTAGAACCTTGCGGAATTCTATTTTCCAGAAGTTTGAGCGAGGACAGCGTGTCACCCACCCTCACTCTGAAAGTTCTTTCAGATAGGAAGGAAGATATGAACAGAGGTAAGTTACCCCGGAATCCCCAGTCATGAAGTTTTCTCATAATTCCGTACCTCCACGTCATGTCGTAAGCCTTTTCGAGGTCAAAAAACACAGCGACAGCGTGTTCGCGTTTCTTGAAAGATTCTTGTATGGTATGTTCGAGATATACGAGTTGGTCTGTAGTTGAGCGATGCTTTCGGAATCCTGCCTGGTGTTCATCTAAAAGTCCCTGTGATTCTAGCAACCAGACTAGTCTATTGCTCACCATTGCAACCAAATTCTTGTTCGTAATTTTGGTTGCTGCTTGCAGCACAGTAATGGGTTGCCATGCACTCTGAGATTATTTGTGGGCAATCGGATATCTCGCCAGTTTCTGTCCGCAGATATTTGAGCGGTGGTGAAAAATTCATTCCAGAAACCGCCTTGACGTTACGCCATACCTCTGATATAGTTGTACTTGGAGATATCGATGACACAAATGTACTCCAAGATGTTCTCTTACTCTGTACAATAATGCGGCGAGCTGTTGCTCTTGCTTTTTTGAATATGATCAAATTTTCAAGTGATGGGTATCTCTTGAATCTATTGAAGGCCTTTTTCTTTGCCTGTATGGCATCCTTCACTAAGGGGTTGCACCAAGGAACCAACGTCTATCGTTAGCTGTGTTCTAGTTGGAATTGCCATTTCAGCTGCTCTTTTGATATTACGAGTGAGCTTGTCTACCTCCAGAAAAACATTATCAGATTCCTCGGGAAGCTCAAGATGTTCGAATGCGTGCCAGTCTGCTTTATCTACAAACCACTTAGGCGGTAAATGTAGTCGACTTCTTGGAATGTCCGTTGATATTACGATAGGGAAGTGATCGCTATTATGTAAATCATGCAGCACTCTCCAGGACAAACGAGGGACAATTCTTGATGATGCAAACGATAGGTCAATAGCACTGAAGTCTCTGGATCTTGCGTTAAAATAAGTCATCGCGCCAGAATTCAATAGAGCTAAATCGTCTCTATCTAGCAATTGTTCAATAATTAGTCCACGAGCGTCTCGTCGGAGAGAACCCCAGAGGGGGTTGTGGGAATTCATGTCTCCTACTAGTATAAACGGGATGGGCAATTGCGATATGAGGTTTTCCAAGTATTCTTTTCGCCAGTCAGCATTAGGTAGATATAGACAGCATATAGTCATTGTAACGGGGGCCAGAATTTGAACAGCAACCGCTTGTAAGGCGGTATTCAAATATAGTGAGGCGTGAGGTATGTCATTCCTAATTAGCGCAGCCACGCCACCCTTTGCTCGAATAGAGGGATTTGTGTCCTTCCGATATATTTCGTACCCTCGGATGGAGTACGGTTGGTTAGGTTTAAAATGTGTCTCCTGTAGACATAACAAATTGGATCTATTTCAGCTATGAGTAACTTGAGGTCACAATAATGGAGAATACAACCATTGCAATTCCATTGAACTATCGAATTCATAAGAGTTGGTTCAGACATAGAGTTGATGATTTAAAAATATAAAAATAAAATAAATAAAAAAATAAAAATGGATAGAAATTCTGAAATGGTGGTATACTTATGAATATGTGACGCATACAAATAAATAGTTGTATAAACTATAAGTAAGCAAATAAATAAAATAACCGAATATTTCAGTATCAGTAAAGATCTGTATCACTTATTTTATCAGTATTTTGACCTTCGCTTGAATTAAAAGGTTTTCTCGGTCGACCTTTTTGCCAACCTTTTTTCCGTTTTCGAGTTCCACTTGTCTCTGAATTACCTTCGGATTCAGTTGTTTCCTCAGCATCAACATCGGTTCTCTTTTTATTAATTAAAGGGGGAGCCGGTGTACGAAAAGGGGTTGCAGACGCAGACGTGGTATCATCTGATGTTTTTGATTTTCCCATGACATCCGTTATAGCTTGCAGTAATACAGGTGTTAATTGTTTGACCAATATGTCGATATCAATTTTCTGTTGTTTGGATGCTGCTTGTGCGAATGATATGCCAACAGTCGGCGTGTCAATAACAACTTTTCTTTTCGCTTCGAGGTAAGAAATTTTTTCTGTTACCCTTACTTGCTGGATAGCAGACTCTTTTTTGAAAATTGGGCACTGATTGGATCTTGCTGAGTGATTACCATTACAATTTACACACTCTATTGGTTCTTCACATGCTCTGCCTTCGTGTGGGGGTTTACCACACACGCAGACTTGGTTTTGTTGGCAATTCAGGGATGTATGACCAAACTTTTGGCATCTGAAGCATCGCATAGGTGGGGGGACATATATTCTGACATTCAGAGAATGGAAAGCTATTTTAATTGTCTTTGGGAGTATTGGATTGTCGAAAGTTAATACGTGGTTAGGTGTTTCTAGTAATTGACCATCCTTTTTTGTTTTCATTCTATAGATAGCACATACTCCTTGTTGTTTTAATTCCTCCAATATTTCTTCAATCGTACAATTCAAAAGATCGGGGCAATACACAACACCTTTAGAATAATTGAGGGTTTTATGGGGGATTACTTCTACCTCAATGTCACCTAATTTTTTAATCTGAAGTATCCTGTTACTTTGTGCAGCAGAAACCGTTTCTAGCAGAAGCCCTTCCTTGGTCTTCTTTATCATCTTCAATGATCCACAAATGCCAAATAAAGTTTTCTGAATTAAAAAAGGGTTGACTTTGAAAAAATCACCTTTTCCTGGTTCATGTTGTTGCCGCCAATGGAGGAGGACGACATCTCCTTTGTTTTTGAAGAACTAGATTTACTCATTTCAAGTCCCACGAGTAGGGAAGAATTAAAGGTCCGCTTTGGCAGTGCTCCCATACCAAAGTAAGGCTAGATACAAGTAAGTGTCGCCTGGTACTCACAGGGAATCGTTCACAACCAACTCCGTATGGCCATGCAGCCCTCGGCACGATTTCTTCCACCTTGGCTTACGTAGAGCAGATTAGATTCCGGATTTTTTATCGCTGGTTTACTCCATCGGGACTCTTCTGTCTGGGTTACCATACCATAGCCGAGGGTTCCAGTTTTTCGGCGCCGGAAACTCGCCGCTCGTCCCCCATGTCTGGTCAGGACTTGCCAGTGTGTTCGGATGTAACTTGGGCATGTTGGATCTTCTACTGGCATTTGTTGGTGCTATCACATCGGCATAGATAGCCCCACCAGTGCCCCACTGACCATTTCTGAGCTGTTTTTTAGTTTCACTCCTCCCTTCCCGTCCTTGCGGCTCGAGGAGGGAGGAAGTTACTCAGCCACTCCACCAACGACAAGGTCTTACAGCTCCTAGGAGGGAGGAGTGGTATTATTATTATTATTATTATTATTATTATTATTATTATTATTATTATTATTCTTTTCTTCTCACATAGTTGTGGTTTTATTTTGCACTGACGGGCTACGCCAAGTCAGTGCAAAATCTATTGTTACTATTGTGCATTGGGGAATGATCTGACTATATGGCATGTTTTTAAAATGACTGCCTTCTGAAAGTTTCTTTGTATGTTTGTGTCGAGTTCTAGCTGTTTCAGGTGTGATTTGAATGTTTTTGATGTAAGGCCAGTCACTGACATAATAATAGGGATAATAGTTACTCTTTCCTGCTTCCAAATCCTTTTCATTTCCATTGCCAGGTGTATGTATTTGGCGACTTCTTCATCATATTTCGTTTGGGTGTTTGTATCACTGGGAATAGCTATGTCAATGAAGTATGTGATTTTTTCTTTCTTTAACTGAAAAGTGATATCTGGTCTATTGGCAGGTATTGTTTTATCTGTTTGAATATTAACATCCCAGTACAGTTTAAAGTCTTTGTTTTCAAGTATAGAAGCTGGTGTGTACTTGTAGTATGGCTCGGTGTTTTCTACAAGTTTATACGTTTTGGCTAATGCTTGATGAACTACTTTTGCTGCTGCATTGTGTCTTACTGTGTATTCTGAGCCAGCTTGGATTTTACATCCACTTGTAATATGTTCGATTGCTTCTTTCTGGAGGTGGCATTTTCTGCATAGGTCATCTACAGTAGCTGGGTCCTTGATTATATGTTTTTTATAATTCCTAGTTGCAATGACTTGGTCTTGGATAGCAAGTAGGAATCCTTCTGTTTCGGGAAAGAGCTGACCATCTTCTAACCATGTGTATGATGATTTTTTATCAATAAAATTTTGTTTCATGCGGTATCTGTGCTGTCCATGTAGTACTTTTTCTGACCAAGTATTCATTTTTTCTTGTTGTAGTTGCGCATCATTGTATGTATCTGCCGGATGGTTTGTTTGGGATAGGTTGAGGGGTGTATAATTTTTATCTGCCTTACTTATCGCTATATGTAGGCTGGTCTGTTTAGTATGAAAGAATTCTCGGAGTTTTTGTATTTGCCTTGTGTGTAGTGATGTTATGTCTATAATTCCCCTTCCTCCTTAATTTCTTTTGATTGTTAGCCTTTCTTTGCATGAGTTTGGGTGTAGCTTTCTGTGTTTAGTTAGTTCGGAGCGCATGAGGATGTTAATGTTTTCTAGGTCTGTTTGGGACCACTTGATGATACCGAATGAATAGGTGAGGGTAGATATGGCATAAGTGTTTATGGCCTTAGTAAGGTTCCTGGAGTTTAACTTCGTTTTTATCAGTTTGGTGAGTCTAGTTTTGAATTCATTTATGAGCACTGTTTTCATGTGCGTGTGGTAGATTGTGGTGCTTTGATGGAATCCTAGGTACTTGTATGTTTCCTTTCTAAGCATGCTGTCTAGTGTTCTATCATTTCTGATTTGAACCTCATGATGTTTCTTCCACTGACCTTGCATTTACTCATTCCAAACTCCATACAGATGTCTGAGGTGAATGTTTCTGTGATTTTGAGAAGGCCCTTCAACTGTGTTTCTGTGGCTGCGAAGAGTTTGATGTCGTCCATATATAACGAGTGGTTTATTTGATGTTGGGTTTTTTTTGTGCTTGATATTAAAGCCAAACTTTGTATTATTAAGTAGGTTTGAGAGTGGGTTAAGACAGAGGCAAAACCACAGCGCGCTGAGTGAATCTACCTGGAAAATGCCACGTCTAATATGGAGTTCGTCTGTTTGGATGTATTGGGATCCAGTATTTAATTGTATTTTAGTTCTCCAGGTGTTCATTATTTGCGTAAGGAATTCTCTGATTTTGTAGATTTCAAGGACTTTAATTAGCCAGCTATGGGATACGGAATCAAAAGCTTTTTTATAATCTATGTACCCGACGTGGAGATTTCTGTGTTCTTTTCCAGTTTGTCCCGTGATGATACTATCTATAACTATTTTTTTTTTTTAATCACGTTAACCGGATATCTTTGATTGTTGAACCGGCAAGTTTTATGTTGCAAGGTTCACAATGCTATCTATCTATTTCTTATTTAATACTTTTCGCATTGTATTACAGGTGCTTAAGATGACGGCTTTCTGGAGTTCGAAGAAAGAAGAGTTCTTTTTTTATTCCGAGGCTGTCAAGATATGTCTGCAATCCTTTTGGTATTTCCCCTGTTGCTCCGATAATGATTGGGATAGTTTTAACTTTTGTGGCCTGCCAGGTTTGCTTTAGATCTTCACATAGTGCTTGGTATTTTTCGATTTTTTCTGTTTCCTTTTTTGAGATGTTATCAGGAGCTGGGACAGCAATGTCAATAAGTATAATTTCTTTGTTTGTTTTATTGTACATGAGAATGTCTGGCCTATTGTGCTGAACTTCTTTGTCGGTTTGAACTTCTCTGTCCCAGTAGACTAAGTAATGTTCATCTTCTAACACATTTTGTGGCGTGTATTTGTAATAGGGAACTTTTTCTTTGATTAATTTCAGATTGTGACAAAGTTCGGTGTGAATTATTTTCGCTACGTTGTTGTGACGGTTAGTATATTCTCGTGGGGCTAGTGTTGTGCATCCACTAATTAGATGTTCAATGTTTTCATGTTTTTCCCCGCACATTCTACATTGTGTTGTTGTTATATTTTGATCTTTTACGATGTATTTCAGATAAGAACGAGTTGGTATGACCTGGTCCTGAATAGCACAGATGAAGCCTTCTGTTTCCGGGAAGATGTTCCCTCTGTTAAGCCATCCAAGTGACGCAGATTTATCGAGGTTATTATCATCGAGTTTGTTTGGATATCTGCCATGGAGTTCCTTCTCTTTCCATCGATTTATCAATTTTTGGATGGAGTACTGTGGGTCGCATGCATGTTCTTTATCGTTTAGTTTTAGTGGTGTCAGGTTTTTGTCAAGATAAATGATTGCTTGGTGGATAGGAGAATGTATTGCTTGATCGTAGAAATATTTTCTCATATAACTATTAATAACTATTATTATTATTATTATTATTATTTTTTAACTTATTTTATATTTTAAAATTGTCATATTTTCATCAATATTTTTACTTTATGAAATGTATGTCTGTATTTATGTAAAATTTTTACTTTCTATTATTTTTATTATATTTCAAATTTGTCATATACAACATTATACAATCTTTAATATTTTTAGTTGGTAAAATGTATTCATATGTACTACTTTCACTGACTTCTAATGTACTATGTATGTGAATGGGGTCAATAAACCATCTATCTATCTATCTATTATTATTATTATTATTATTATTATTATTATTATTATTATTATTATTATTATTATTATTATTATTATTATTATTATTATTATTATTGGGATCACACCAGTAGCGGACAAGACAACGGGTAGAATGGTCACTTTGTTGAGATTCCACAGGTATTTGATTTCATCGGCGAGGTCAGTGTACTTTCTTTCCTTTTCTTCGATACTGGTTATAATATTGTGGGTGTTAGGGACCGCTATGTCTATGATGTATGCCTCCTTCTGTCTATTATCTCTTACAACTATGTCTGGTTTGTTTCAGGGGATCCTCCGGTCTGTTGTAATGGATCGATCGTAGTAAACTGTGATATGATCTTTCTGTACTACTGCAGCTGGTTGATATTCGTAGTACGGTGTTTTATTGCTGCTTTCTATTATTCCCCAATTGTGGCATATTTCTTGGTGGATGATAGCAGTGACTTGATTATGGCGGTGTAAGTAATCATTCTGTGACAACATGCTGCATGCCGTGATGTGTTGGATGGTTTCTGGCTTCTCCTTGCATTTCCTACATCTGTCACACTTGGTTCTTTGGCAATGTATTTATTATTATTATTATTATTATTATTATTATTTTATTTTTATTTTTATGTTTGTTCTCACAGCGATAGTCGGCCTCAGCGGCAAGACTTTCGTTGGGTGTACTTATTCCAGAAAATATCTCGATGTTTGTCGCATCTAAGACTACAGATTTTTGCATCGTTCGATATGCTGACTCAGGAATACCGATGTTTTTGAGGGAACTACTCAGTTTCTTTGGAATTAGTCCCATACAAGACAAAACGATTGGAATGATTGTAACTTCCTCAAGGTTCCCCATTTCTTTTATTTCTGTTTTTAGCTCAGCATATTTGTTTAATTTTTCATAGTACTTTTCGTCTATGTTGGAATTATTTGGGACCGATATGTCAATTATCAGAGCTTCCTTGGATTGTTTCTTAATAACTGTGATGTCGGGTCTGTTGTGTCTTATTGTTAAGTCCGTCATGATTGTCTTATCCCAGTAGATCTTAACATACTGATTTTCTATAACTGGCGGAGGTTTGTACTTATAGTATGGCTCGTTATTTTCAGGATCAATATGAAATTTTTTCATTATTTCCAAATAAACTATAGTAGCAACCCTGTTGTGTCTGTCCAGATATTTAGTTTTAGCTAGATTCTCACAGCTAGATAGAATGTGTTCTACGGTTCCTTGGTTTTTGTTGCACTTTCTGCATCTATCTGTTGGTATTTCTTCCTTGAGAATGTATTTTTGATAATTTTTGGTTTTTATCACCTGGTCTTATATACCAATCATGAAACCTTCAGTTTCTGGAAAAAGTGTTCCAGTTTTGAGCCACTCAACGGATTTAATTTCATCTACTGTAGTTTTCTGCAGGTCATTAATAAATCTTCCGTGTAATTCTTTTGAACGCCAGTTTTCAACTTTCTCACCGTCGGTTTTGGTATTGAATGGTTTAAAATTTTGTACCCTCAAGTTTAGTGGTGTGTATCCCATATCTGCTCTTACCGCAGCTTGATGAAGTTCATTATTTTGGCGATGGAAAAAGTTTCTTAAGTTTGTAATTTGATGAGATCAGGCTTCCACGATATCTCTTATTCCTCTGCCTCCCTTTCCTCTAGGTAGAGTTATTCTTTCCACGGACGCCTTTGGATGGTGCTTTCTGTATCTTGTGAACTCTTTTCTGATCTTTCTGTTCAATGCTTCCAAGTCCGTTTGAGTCCATTTAACTATTCCGAAGGAGTACTGAAGAGCGGATATGGCATATGTGTTTATGGCGGTGGTAATATTTCTTGAGTTAAGCTTGCTTTTTAATATGTTATTAAGGCTTCTTTCAAATTCTTTGATTACAGTGACTTTTATTTCTTTGTGTTCTATTTTATGAGTCTGCAGGATTCCTAGGTATTTGTATGGATGATTGGTCATCGCTTCGATCAATTTTCCTGGTTCTAGTTCTATAGTCTCTCCTTCCTTTAGGATTCCTTTTACGACAGATACAGTTTTACATTTTTCCATGCCAAACGACATTTTTATGTCTGTGCTCCACCGATGTATAAGCTTTAGTTTTAACTCTAGATGGTTTTTACATGCGGCGTATATTTTTAGATCATCCATAAAAAATAAATGGCTAATGGTTTTCGGGTTTTCATTTGTTTTGATAGTAGCTCCATATCCGGTGTGAGCTAAGCCGCGTGATAGAGAGTTCAAACATAGACAGAACCACAAAGCTGAAAGAGAGTCTCCTTGTAAAATTCCTCTGTTGATGTTTATAAAGTCAGTTTCTACCTCTACTTCACTTAGGTTGATTCTTAGTTTCGTTTTCCATTTACCCATAATACTTTTCAAAAACTCTACCATCAAAGGATGTACGTTGTATATTTCCAGGGTTTTTATTAACCAACTGTGGGGCACTGAGTCGAAAGCTTTCTGGTAGTCTATATAAGCCATGTACAAGTTCCTCTTTTTGTTTCTTATTTGTTCCAGTATTACATTGTCGATTGTAATTTGTTCCTTGCAACCCATGTATTTTCTTTTATACCCTTTCTGCTCCTCAGTGAGAATGTTGTTTGTTTCTAAATATGTGTACAGTTTCTCACATATTGCTGCCGTAAAGATTGTGTACAATGTGGGGAGGCATGTGATCGGTCTATATTGTGACGGATCTTGTATTCCATCCGATTTAATAAAATAATACACCTGAAGTCTTTCCATACCATCCTGTATAATGTCGTAGAACTTGTATCGGTGGTATAGTACGCGCAAAACATATAGTGTAAAAATTTAATGGCATATCCCCTTTAAGTTATGTTGCGAAGCTAGACTTTGAAAGGTATTAACATTTTGTTTATTTTTACCAATACCACTTACAGACTACAGTCTATATTGATGCTAGCGCACCAACTAAATACTGAGCGGCCCTTATCGCTTATTAACACGTGCGTCTTTGAAAAAACTCCTATCTCAAAATATATAGTCCAGTGAAATATGGTGAAAATAATATGGTATTTCAAAATTATATTACTAATTCTTGTTAATAAAACGACATATAAGGTAGTGTTAATTGCCTGGTGTTATGTTTAAGATGTATTTAATAACTATAAAATTATTAAATACATTTTAACGCCTGTTAGTTGAAGTTATAATATTAAATGAATATATCGTCTAATAAGCATTTTAAATTATAATATTGGCTGGACTATGACAGTATTCAAATCAAAGGATAAGCCGAAACAAAAAATTTCGCACTATATCTTTCGTGAACTATACTTGTTTTAAATGTCTGTTTTATGAATGCTCTTTTACCTATTGTACATGTGTTTTTTAATTTCTAATTTGTAAACAATGCAAATAAAATTTAATCAAGAATAAAATTTGAGAAAAACGTTAGTAATAACAAAATGTTTTAATACGGTAATACCTGACACCCAAGAATTAGAAAAATAATAAATAATTTTTAAAATAGATATATTGACAACGTATAGGTTTGTGTTTTGTTGTATGCCGATTTGAGATTTCATGTGTACGCTCCGTAATATTTAATATATGGACGTTTGTTGCACACACTGCCATCTATTGTGGAGTAGAATAACTTTTAAACCTCTTGACTTGAAGACACAAATGAAACCTACTAGTTTATAATTATTATGTTAATATAATATTGATACAATAGTAGCGCTGTATCTTATGTTACGGAATACTTTTCAAATGTATGTGGACTAAGACAAAAAAGAATACCTATTTTATTGTCATTAAACGGGATTAAACGGGATTAAAAAAAATCTGTAATCATTTCTGAAAATGAAAAGATACCATATAGATTAAGCTTATAAATACATAATTATAAGTCGATCAAATTAATACTAAATGTGGAGCAATTATTAAAATTTTACTATCGCACTGGATGCCAGCAGTTTCATTTATTCTTATAGAGAACCTACATTCATGAACGGAGATGCGGAGGTAAAATAAATTTAAAATATAGTAGTAAGAAAGATAATCGTTTTGTTGCTTAACATTGTATTTAATAGAAAGTGAAATATATTGATATCAAACGAGTATATAACTGTTTAGTGAGCTTTATTCACTTTCTCTGGCTCTACTAGTTTCATTCAAATTAACAATAACTTGATTCACAGAGTTATTAATTGAAAAATCTATATGCTACATATTTGATTCTACCTCTGTTCCGTGATCTATACAGTTTCCCTTTTGCCATGTCTGTGCATTTACAGCGTTATTAAATTGTAAAAGCATATTTCGAATATCTGAAAGTTTAATGCTACAATTTAGCTTTGCTCCTGTTCCTTTTCAATTTGCCGGAACAAGTTCAAAGGGATTAACCATTACCTCCTACACTACAAGGCCAGGGTGCTCTGGCGTGACGTCACTATAAGAAGCCGAATCTGTATGGATGAAGTAGACTTAATCAATGCAACTGCTATTTTAAAAACAATTTTTGAAATCGTTTTATGTTTTTTAATGGCTTCCGGTAGAAACGGGACTGTCAGATGTAAGCTGAGCACTTAATCACACCCCATTTGGGATTTTGCGGAAAAAACAAAGTTTCAATACAAAAAACGTCTTTAAAAAATATTAAAGTAATAATTAATCTAATTGTACATTAATGAGAAGTAAAAAAATTATTTAGTTTTGTTTAAGATATATATGTATTCTTTCAAAAGATGTACAAAAGTATGCAGAAGTTGTCAGTAAGGAAAAAATAATCAATAGTTAATCACAAGTATGAAGTATCTGTTGGTATATTTAAGATTTAAATTTAATAATTAATTTATGCAGTCATAGTACCTAATAGGCATGATGACATATTTTGAAATCTCATTCTACAATGTAGGTACAGGTCTGCTATTTCCGAAAAATACATTATTTCAGCCATTAACTAATTTTTAACGATGATTATTGCATTGTATTCTATCTACTTTGAATTGTGCGCGAAAACACATGTGACGTCATGCCTCAGTAGATTTTGCATCGTGTTTATGCTTAACAAAGAACGTCAACAATACATTTTTCGTGTGTCAAAAATATGAATCGAAAAAAGATATACCATTACAAATATTATAAAAGTGGCGTTCGATTTGCAGGCTCGAGCAGTCCACTTGACAGACTGAGTACTCGATAGTGACACGACAAATTTAAATAGAACGTTTGCGTGTGCACTATACAATCTCAAAAATAGTTTCTATCGATGGTTGTTTTAAATTTTTTGGTTCCTTGTTTCTTATGCTTCTGGCATGAATAAAATTATTGAAAAAATGTTAATCAATAATGCTATAATAACATAAATCACAAACGAATTATAACCTCAATGTGCATATGTGCATGAAACACGAATAAAATTGTTGGTGCTCGAAGGGAAAGAGGAGAAGAAAGTTTGTGTGTGTGAACCTTAGATCACATATATTACCATGAATAAGCAGATTGTATTAAAAACGGCCATACGTTCTGTTACCACATCATGACATATTTATTGTCTCTCACACTTAGAAACGTTTATCAATAAATTTCTTTCGTCAGGCATTGTATTAGAAACATCGTACGTTCTGCTTCCACGCTTAAAGCAAACGCCTATCAATCTTTCTCTCTTCAATTACATCTGCCTGATAAACAGAGACAACATAACTGGTACGAACATTTATTTGACGAAGACGGAATTCATAAATACATCTGTGCTATTTTGGCAACATAACTTGTAGTTCGTCTGCATATCCATGTGGTAATAAATATGATCTGTCTAGACGCGCCTGTGGGTTTCAAGCAAAAATTAAAAAGAACGTCAGCGTTACACTCGAGTTCTCTCGAGTGAGCAAATCGAACGCACTAATATGTAAATAAACTGATAAGTTAACCTCAAAAGTAACTTATGACATAAGTTTAAAAGTGGCCTATGTGAATTAAATTTTACTTATCGCTAAATAATGTACTTACAAGTTTCCAGTTTTAGAAATTCAGACGAGCAAAAGTCTTCATTTGTTGTAAGAAAGTCTCTCAACATCAACAAATAAATTGTGGCCAAATTAGAGCTGTTTTCCTTAATAAAACTTCGATCGATTGTTGATGATTCCTGGATTTTTCATTTTAATGACGAAACACAAATTAACTTATGAAATGATGTAGGAATCGATGGAAATGCGTAATCACAACAAAAGTTTAAGCTACATTCACGGAGGTACTTGATATTTACTGCGGCGTTTCGGTTAACATGGCCGATTGCAGTATTTAATACTTTAATTTTCCTGAAAATCTCATTAATCTAAATGTATATGAAAACTAGGTAATTTTTCAGAATCCTTTACTCACATATTTTCTTCTAAAACCATTTAATTTTGATTCCTTAGTACTGTCATCGTGCCTATTTTCTCATATTTCCCTTACAAAATCTGTCATTTGTGTTTCCAGAGAAATTTTTTAAAAGTAAATTTATTACAGACTGTATGTCAATTTTTACAATATATCCGGAAGATATCCTAATGTCAGTGTTCATAAAAAATATTTATTGTTTTGAATATTTAAGAAATTCTCTTCATTGTCTTGTATAAATTTACTGAATAATAGTGATTTTACCTTTTGGAAATTCAAGACTTCCTCTGTTTTAATTTTTTATCAAAATGTTTTTCATCAAAATGATGCGATTGAGTCAAACTTACCTTAGTCCATTTGTGGGTAATAAGAAAGTTACATGGTATTAACATTCAAATTTTTAATTCGAAATTCTTAGAAACTGTCCGAAGGATTCTTTTGAAAATTTGGATAACTGAAACCAAATATAACCAAATATTCATAAACTGCCGTCAATCCACCAAGTATATCCCCCCCAATAACATCATTACTATATTTTTTAAATTATTGATTTGCAATGTTTAGCTTACGGCTGGAACTCTGCCGCCAAGCAAATTTCTTCCTTAAGATTCACATTTTTTTACTAGTTTTGGGAGTATGGTAGAAATGTATCATCAGGGTCCTCCGATACGAGCAAAATTCTGAAACTGGTCCACGAGAAAAAGAAGTTTAGGTACTTCCAATGTTTTCCCGGATTTTTAATCGTAATATTCACATACTCTAACTATACTCTCCTGTGCACAATGACGTTAGTACACTTTGGAGTATATTGTAGGCTGTAAATGTTCGCGCGAAATTGCTAGCGACCACTTATTCAGCATAATTTCATCTTTGGGAAAACTAAACATATGCACTCGATTTTCAACGGTGCAATTTACATTACAACCCAGTACGCAATATTTATCAGGCATTTTTGCAAAAAATACTCAAATATCTTTTAACATAAATATAAAAAAAAATATAAATTTGCTTTTAAAAATCGCGTTAAAACAGGTGCATATAATGGCGACACAAACCACTTTCCAATACCGTAAATAATACAATGATGCTGTCACTATTTTTCCAGTTATTTCACATTTCAAAAGCCCAATTTTAGTGAAAACCCATGTTCAATGCCCCCGCCACACTATGTATAAATTAAAAATAAAGATACGTCAGGTAGAGCAATTAATGTTGGCAGTCTGAAGTTTGGCAACGTCCGATGCGCCGTAGCAAAGACGTATGCGGATTGCAAGAGCTCATTTCGCTGGCAGAATTCGTAAGCTTCGTTTCGACAGTTCAGAGAAAAGTGTGATTACCGGGGTTGTGCAATACTAACTTGTTATAGTGACTCCAGAAAGTAAAGTTGTTCATAAAAAGTTGATGAGCAGTGTCACCATGACAAACAAATCGACGCCATTTTTAGTCCATTTAGAGCAACTTAAATGAGATATTTTTTGGTTTTTGCATGCCTGCGGCTCTTGCGTCAATTTTTCCATTCGTGAAAAAAAGTACCACTTTATGCACTTATTGCATAAATAACTATTCTGTTTCTATCTACAGGAGTATATAAAAGGGCACATGTTTATTTTGTGTAAGATACCTATTTAAATGTAATAGGACTTTTAGCTTATAATTATAATTATTATACTCATTTCATACCTATCTCTAATACGTTTCGGTTTTATTATTTGTTTTGAACCATCTTCCGATTTCAGTTACAATTGCGATTTGGTCATATTAAAGTATGTTTGAACTAAAATCTAAAGATCGCTTAAAACAACTAATGAACTGACGTAATATAGTTTTTTTGAATTTAATGCTTCTTTTAAATGGCCGAAAACCACGACAAACATTTTTATTTCAAAGAACGGTCACAGAAAACAAATTTAACTACTTCCTCATTTTATTCCTATAAAAATACACATGAGTAAAACTTTTAATACAACATTTATATCGACTTATTTTATTGTCAGGTCATTGAACGAGTTTCTGCTGCTACGAAAGTTAGCCAAAGAACGCTTTCCCGTATTAAAAAAGAAGCTCTGGCAGGAAGTAATGCTGACACTGATATACCTACTAAAAAACAAAGAACGTCCAGTATCCGTATGGATTAATCCGACAAAACTGTGCTTATAAGGTGCATAATAAATTATCACATATCCGAGAAAAAAGTACCCACGTTAAGAAATGTACACCAAACCTTTGCAGATAGTTATGGCTTAGCAGGAAGTCGCGAATCTCTGCGGAAACAAATACATTATTTGGTTTTCGTTGGACCAACATGAAAAACAACAGAAGTTTGTTAATGGAACGTCAAGAAATCAGACATTTACGCCTACTCTATTTAAGAAACATAAAAAGTGCAGAGAACAGAACAAACCTATCATTTATATGGATGAAACATACATTCATTCATGTCACACGCACCTTAAAGGATGGAGCGACAAGAGTAACGAAGATTCAAGAAAACTCGTTTCAAAAGGTAATAGGCTCATCATTGTGCATGTAGGAAGTGAAAATGGTTTTGTACCTAATGCTGGTATTATGTGGAACTCCCAGTCAAAAACAGGAGATTATCATAATGAAATGGTGTACGAAAATTATGAGAAGTGTGTACAAGAAAAACTTATTCCAAACCTACCAAAAAATGCGTTGTGGTAATTGATAACGTCCCATATCACAATGCTCTAATTGAAAAATTATGTACGATTGCTTGGACTAAACAACAATTAAAAAACTGGCTCCCTAAAAGAAACATATATTACAGTGAACAAATGTTAAAACAGGATCTTTATAACGTTGCAAAAATGTACAAACCGCAATATAAAACTTATAAAATTGATTAATTTGTATTCGACATGGATTGAAAGTTTGGGCTACCCCATTATCACCCGGACTTAAATCCGATCGAAAGTTTTTGGGCTGCACTAAAAGAATATGTGGTCAAACGAAATGTCACCTTCAATTTTACAAAGGTTAAAGAATTCTGTAATGAATTTTTCGACACATTTTCTGCAAATGACTGGAACGTGAGATGTGACCATGTTAAAAAGATTGAAGATGGATTTATGAACAATGAACCACTTTTAGATACTGTTGTAGATAATATTATTATTAATTTGGACGAAGGCGGAGATAGCGAGGATCATGAAGTTGATATAGAAAGTGATTTTGAAGAATAATTTGTAGATGCACATAATTATTTTACTGTTGATGATCCCTGTACATCTAAAACATATTTTACATTATATTGTTTGTTTTTAGGTGGTATGACTGAACACATTAAACGCAACAAATGTAAATAGGTGTTATAAAATTGTAGATATTAGAGACGAATTCCACTAGAGTAATATAATATTTGTAGCACATCTGTACATAGTTCTAAATAAACAATAATTGACGGCACCCAGAACCAAGATTTTTTTGTTTTGCCACTCCTAACACTGTAAAAAGTGTGAAGGGATATTTTAATTTCATAGTAAACATTTGCAAAAAAACCAAAAATTTACATATGAAAGTAGAAATATCTACCACAAAAAAGCTTTAATATTTTATTTATATTATTAGACCATCTCTAAAGGCGATTTACCCAATTTGTTTTTCAAATTTTATGTATAAACCCGAATTCTTACATTATTATCTACTGCATATTATTAAGAATAACAATTTTAGAAAGCTTAACAAGTAGGTATGTCATTAACTATCACTACGAACAGATAGGAAAAATTGTTGGCCATTGTTAAATTTAGAAAGTCGTTTAACAATCCTTATCATATTGTACGCTGCATCTACAAAATCTACCTGACTTCCAACTTATATACAAATAAACATCAATGACGAATATTATGAAGGGACCACTTAAAAGACGTTAATTTGAAGTAAAGGTGAAAGTTTATGTCTCTTGGAATCTATTTACGTCTGTACAAAAAAAACCAATTGTCGTAGAAAAATCTAATGGTGTTTATTACCTTATTCATTTAATTAATAATAAAGAACACATTAATGTTATTTTGTTTTGTAAACTCGATTTTATATAGCATTATACATGTGCCACTATTTATTGTTTTCAAATCCAAATTCAAAATATTGTGTTACCCTCGTACGTATTAGCAGCCTCACAACCTTTAAAACTTTGCATGCGGAATGTACGTCGCATGATCTTCTAGATAACTGCGTTTACAACGTTGTCAAGTTGTAAGGCTTTCACGCGCATCGTCAACTGCCAAAATTAATTTGCCAACCTATATATAAATTGATGTGTCCTTCTTATGATGATGCCACAGGTTGCTTACATCAGAGCACCCTGGCCTTGTAGTGTAGGAGGTAATAATTTAACTCGCAATGATAAGATGGTAGTCTAAGTACTATAACGACTGGTTGAAAAATAAAATCAAAAAAGATTATTAACAACTTTATTAATATTAATCGCAGTATTCGCTTGACCTTCCGAATCCGTACTGAATTAACTAATGAGTACTTCGAAGTCCGTTTTTAAAAACAAACATTTAATACTTTTACAAAATTACAAGAATGAACTAAAAATTATAAAAACGATTAAAAATAATGGATAAAGAATAAAACAAGAATGAATGAATGTCAGTTAGAGTCCTTCATTTATATATGATGAAACTGCAAGGCCCGCAACTTCAACCGGCCTCCCGTCGCGTCCTCAGGAAGGCTGAGATAATTCCTCCCGCCGAAGTTTCAACTCACGAGGGAAGAGGGAGTTGAATGGATGGTGATGTAACAACTGGAGCTTGGGACGCTGTCTTCTTCCTGGGGTTGAATTTCTTGAGGATGTATGGTACGATTGTTCCTGCTATAGCGATGTAAATTACTATCGTCCACACACTGGGTGTATGAGATATTCCGGTTGTCCATTGCAAGGGGAAGTTTTCTATCAGCTAGTACAAGTTATCTGAAAGCTGGTCCAACTTGATATCTTCTAAGGGCACCCCTGGTTTTAGAGTTGGCAGTGTGTCGTTCGTGATCTGGATATCGGGAAGAAGTATTGGTTGGCTATCGGCTATTGATTTTTCATTGGCTAGCATTTGTGCAGTTGATTTAATCTGGCATCCTACAGGGATTTCGATTAAAAATGTTCCCTACAACTTTTTGACTTCTTGTTGTTGTTTGCAAGTGACTTTTAAGGTGTCTTCATTTGGAAATACACCTAGCCAATTATTGGTGCTTCCCAGTCGGTTAAATTTTGACTTTGTTAAAGTTAAACTAATTTGTTTACATTGTGAGGTATTTTTCATGTCCAAAGCAAGAAGTTCACAAGGTGTGTCACTGTTAATTTCTTCTATTTCTTGTTTAGTGCAATAATAAGTTTTGGGAAAGTTTTGATGCAATCGTTATTTCGAAATGTAAAATGTAACTGACTTTTTAACATGAATTTATCTCGAGGGATGATTGCCTTGAACTGACCTTTATAAGGTACAGGTAGTGAATACATATGGTAAATATTAAAGATATCTGAATAAGTTATAGGCACGTTGAGAATATAAGTTATTTTATTTTTATAGATGTAGCATTCGATTTTTATTATAGATTCATATAATTGTGTATTTTCTAAAATAATTTCGAAAGGAAGTTGTGACTGAGGAATTATAGTTTTTACTGATTTTAACGCTAAAAAGAGATCAGATGTTTTCATGATGCTGGGATGCATGATGTTTAATTTTGCAAACGTCAAGGAATTTTCTATGTCTTGCAAAATTGAGAGAATAACTTCATACATGTTCAAAATCTGATTTATCACGTCTTTAATAAATAGTGAATTTTCCCTATAAACTATTGTGTTGATTATTCATTTTATTCGTTCTATTTTGGTATCTAATAGTTGTTCATTATGACTAATTTTTTGAACAGTGGCATTAAAAGTTTTTATTGTATTAACAGACAGTGAAATTTGTGAGTTCAATTTAGATACTAATTTTTCTTGATTTTTCTGCAGGTTATCTATTAAATTTTCATATCTTTCGCCATCTGATGCGTCTAAATTACCTGTAATACATTTAAATATTGAGCCTAGCCCATTGATTAGTCCTCTCTTGAAGCGTTGTGGTTTCGGAATAATGTCAAATAATTTTGCATTTACTTTATCTATAGTAAATTCCAATATTTTTATGTAATTAGAGATATCCCATGAATAATTCTGATTTTCATTTATAGTATATAGAATTTGTTGAGCTTTGGAACTTAGTTTCTCAGTTTCGATTAATATTGGATTTAAGTCGTAAAAGTGCACAATTTTGTAGGAATATTCTTCAATTTTTGCTAAGCCTAGATTTAGGGGTAGTAATGCTAGGTTGTTGTCCAAATTTCTGAAGGAGATTTGTTCCCGTGGCCCAAGTGCAAGGGGAAACCTGAAAAATTGATTAGAATGAGTAAGTCCTTTTACGTGGTCTTTTGAGATTGTCCATGTGGACTTTGTCTTGAAAGCAGGTGGCTACTATTTTACCACTTTTATTTACTGCTGTTATTTCAGTCGGCTTTTCAAATTTATTAGCCGTCTTTTTCCTTTCATGGGACTTTATAAATGTTTCATCGCCTACTTTAAACAGTTCAGGTGAATCACGATTTATATTAATTTTTCCGATAACCTTTTCTTTTTGTTTTATTAAATTTTCATTTATCTTTGCATACATTTCGCGAACCATTTCTTTGTGTTCCTCTATAAAATGACTAGTTAAGATCATATCCATATTTATACCGAAAGGGTTTTCCGATTTTAGGTGACCATTGATAACGTCTATTGGTTTTAATTTTGTAGTCGAATGTATCGTATGATTATAAGCTAAGAGGGCGTATTTCATTTTCATTCTGATTGGTGTTTTACTAAAACCCCGAGTGTTTAATAACCGAATATGTTCATTAAAGGTCGAGTGTACTTTTTCGACTGGAGAGTTTGATTGAGGATGGTAGGGGGAACAAAAATGCACTTTTATTTTATGAAGGCCTAATAATTCCGTGATAACTGTATTTTTAAATTCGGAACCATTATCTGTAATTATTTGATCAGGTATTCCATGATGGGAGAAGAAAGTAATTAAGTTATTGGCAATTTCTGTAGACTCTAAAGCTGTTAAGTGATAGGCTTGGGCGTACTTTGAGAAAGTATCAATAATTGTTAAAAACTTCTCTGCTTCAGCGGTATAAGTGTCAATATGGATGATTTCGAAAGGCTTTATTGCAGTGGGGGTAATGTTCATTTGAATTTTGACGGGATTTCTTTCGTATTTACATCTCTGGCAAATTTCGCAGTTATTAATATATGTTTGTATAGATTCCTTTAAATTTGGCCAATAATAGATGTTTTTAATACGGTTATGTGTTTCATCTATTCCACGATGGTTAGTTTTTCCTTCGTGGAAGACTTTAATTGTTTCGGGAATATCCGTTTTGGTGGTAATATCAATTAATTTAGAGTTACATTTCCGAAATTTAAGTGAAGGTCATTTAAAATATTTTCTTATTACTTCGCAAAATGGTTCGAACATTTCGGCGTTTACAAAATATAGATAATATTGTACGTCAGGAGCAATGTAATTTTTAACGAAATTTATTATGTCTTGTTCAAAATTATTTTCCGAAATTTGGACAGTAATTCTTTGTTTGCGTTCAAGTAGAATTGTGATTTTTGGTGTAGCTGGTGAATATAAGACAGACTGTATAATCACTTGATTTTGTCCATGATTCACGGGAGAATCACTTATAGGTATTCCTACTACAGGATCCTCCGCGTTTGAGTGAATTGTTTCACCGTCATCGTTAAGTTGTTCTAAGTCAGGGTCAGGGTGAACAAAGATTGAAATATCATCCAGGTCAGGACTGGGTGGTCTTGGATTATCTGACAAATTTTGATTTTGTTGTAAAGCTTCGTTAATGTCTGGCGTATTTAAAACACGTTCCGGTTCGTCGGTATGTTGTATTATGTCATCTATCTCGTCCCAAATATCTTGAGTTTCTTTAGCATGAATTTCTATTCGACTTAGCGCGTCGGCGTTTGTATTTAAAGAGCCTTTTTTATAAATTATGGTGTAGTCGAATTCGTCTAATTTTATTCTCCAGCGTAATGATTTTGAGCTGGGGTCTTTTAGCGAAAATAAATACTCTAGAGGTTTATGATCCGTTATAATAAAAAATTTGCGCCCGTATAGGTACGGTCTAAAATATTTGGTTGCCCACACAATACACAATAGTTCTTTTTCGATTGTGCTATAGTTTCTTTCGGAGTCGTTAAGTGTGCGAGAGGCGTATGCAACTGGTAGATCTTTACCGATCGGACCTTGGGATAAAACCGCACCTAATGCCACGTTACTGGCATCAGTTGTTAGGTTGAATGGTTTTTCGAAATCCGGGTATTGCAATATCGGTTCGTTTGTTAAAATATTTTTACATGTTTCGAAACATTCTAAAAATTCCGCGTTATGTTCGATCTTAGCGCCTTTCTTTAGACACTTGGTGAAAGGTTTTGTTATCTTAGCAAAATTATTTATGAACCTTCTATAGTACCCTAGCAGACCGAGGAACCCTTTTATTTGTTTAGTGGTAGTAGGTAAAGGAAAGTGTTTTATAGCCTTAATTTTGTCAGGGTTTGGAGTAGTGACAACGTGGCCAAGGTAGGCCACCTCTTTTCTTAGAAATTCTGATTTACTTAACTGAATCTTGAAATTAGCGTCTCTTAACCTTTGAAGAACTGCTCTTAACCTCTCGAGATGTTCTTGGAGGGATGTAAGATGTAGGAATAGCCACTGGAACTTTTTACGCATGGTCCAATATGGTCGATATGCCATATGTAGAGACTGCTCTGGTTTATGAATTGAAATAAGAAACCTTCCTTTCTCCCGACCGACCCCGCTTATATGCGCAGTCTAAATATGCATAAACATATTTTTTTATAATTCTAATCATGCTTTGGAACCAGAATTTACTTTTAGTTAAGATTCACATTTTTTATATATCCTAAATGCCTCACTTCGTCGTGGTACTTTCTTAAAATATTAAATCTAGCAGATTTGGGGATAACAAGCTCATCCTTTTCATCCGCAGTTTTTCAATATATCCTCTGATTTTTTATAAGATGGGTATTTTTAGTTTGTTTATATCAATGATTAGATTTTAATTTTTCACAGATAAAATTTAAAGTTGGGTCTTACAGTTGTATGCTTAAAAACACATCATCGCCCCCAATGACTAGTGTGTTTGCTTCAGGTATGTTGCTGCTGAGTGCATCAACATGAAGCATTTTATTGCCAGTGTGATGTTTTATTTCGAAATTAGAATCTTGAATATTTAACCGAATATTTAACCACCTCCATGCTAAAAGTGGCAACAAATCCCTTTTTTGTGAAAGTAGAACGCACATCAGCACAATCTGTCATAATCTTAAAATGAATTTCGGTTAGGTAAAAATGAAATCTTTTAATCGACTCGACCACCGTTAGTGTTTCAAGTACATATGAATTAAATGGCTCTGCTAAAGTACATAACCAGTTTAAATACATCCCCGTGTTTCTGTAGCAGAATTCCTGCCACCCCCAATGAACTAGCGTCAGTATAAAGTTCCGTTTCTAGACTTGGATCATAAATAACAAGAATTGGCCTAGAAGTAATGCGTTTTTTAATTTCTTTAAATGCATTTTCCTTTTCTGTCGCCAAAGTCCAGGGAACGTCTTTCTTAAGAAGATTACTCAGTGGAACAACAATCATGGCATGATTTTTTATGATTATTCTAAAGTATTGTTACGAAATAGCACACTAGTGTGGTCCCTGAATCCGACTCTTCATACGCCATGTATGAAAGTTAAAATTATGGCGGATGCGCAGGGATTTCTTAGAACTGTTTACGGTTGTGACTATCTTATCTAGACATTGTTTTTGTGACCAGTCTTATCTAGAAAATGCCAAAAAGCCAATTGTTTTTGTGTGAGTTGCAATCTAGAATTATCTATTAAAAAAGGCACTAATATATTAAGGACCGACCGGGGAGAGTTTAGTTTAGTTGATAAAGTGATCTCGTGAAATAAACAAGAATACACCGAAATAGCGAACAGTGAAGTGTTGATATAAATTAATTAAGTTTGTGTGTATATAAATTAAGTGGTAGTGAGTAGTTTAGTGTTTAAATAAATTCGTAAGTAACCATACCGTTTGTTTAAAGTTTATCCCACCCTTTACTGTTTAAATAAATAATAAAAACATTACAGTATGAACTAACTCCTAAAAATTGACGTAATTGATGTATGGTTTTTGGTCTTGGAAAATTAGCTACTAAGTTAATTATTTATATCCATAACTAGTATTTCCGAACTCGTGCACGAAAAACATCAAATTTCGAACGAAACTGTTTTCACCCTATTTTCAAACTCGAGATTATTTTTCGTACGAGTTTCTTTTCGTCTGAGAAGCATCGATTACGTCAGGAGTACAGGAATAGTGAGTTTCGCGTGGAAATTATGGTGGATCACTATAATTTGGTTCATTTAAATGCTCTAAATGTTCTTGAGGAAGCTGAAATTTTAGCAGATATTCCACATCGACGATTTAATGAGTTTATAGACCCATTTGTTTATTATATCGATCAACTGTTTAAAAAATTGTATCGACTTTCAAAAGCTGTAGCCACTAATTTAATAAATGTTTTAAAGCCTCACCTTCGAGCTCCAAGCAGAGCCTCGGCACTTAGTATACCCAGAAAGGTATGTACCTATATTATCACATATTATTGTGAAATAAATAAATTCAGAAATACGACTTTTAAATTACTTCTAGGTATTAACGGCTTTAAGATTTTTTGCAAGCGGCAGCTACCAATGGGACATTGCTAAAAATATTGATCATAATATTTTACAAGGAACCGTGTCCAATATTATTCATGAAGTTATACCTAGATGCTCTGAATAAACCAAAAATATTTAATGGATATGTTCATTTGCCCAGAAATATTATTGAATTAAATCTATTAAGGGATAGGTAAGATAAACCTAATACAATAATGTGTATGCATATTGCATAGCATATTGAAGTCATTGCTTTTCATTCTTCATATAAATTAAAGAGAATCTTTTAAGTTAGAAAATATGACTTTCCAGGGGTTATAGGTTGTGTCGACTGTACGCATGTCGCAATTTATCCCCCTCAAAAAAATGAAGTAGTTTATGTGAATAGATTAGGATACCACTGAATAAATGTACATTTGCTTTAATTGTACAAAATGTAAATCCAAGTATATTACAAAGAAATCTCCGTAGAATTTGTTTATCATGCATCAAGATTAACTTTGTTTTAGATATGTGATCCGAATCTAAAAATATTAAATGTGTGTGCTAGGTTTCCAGGATCAACACATGATAGTTCCATTTAGAATAATAGCAACGCTTGCCAATTTATTAAAACCCTTTACAATAATGGACAACGATCTTTTTATTTTCTTGGTAAGTACAGGTAGATAAATAATTTTTAATGAGGATGTACATTATATTTTTTTTGTCTACACAGCATGACTACTTAGTTTTGTTTTTAATCATTAATATGATGTTGATTTTAGGGGACACAGGATATGCTTTATGGCCTTGGATGTCAACACCCATAAACAATGCAGAAGCAGGAACACCAGAAGGAAGGTATAATGCTTTATAAAAAAGCACACGCTCCATAATTGAGAGGCGCAATGGAGTACTTAATCGCAGATTACTTCATTATTCACTGGTGACTGTCTCAAAAATAATAAACAGTTGTGTAATACTACACAATATATATATATATATATATATATATATATATATATATATATATATATATATATATATATATATAGGTACCAATATTCCCCATTTTGTTCAGAATAATGAAGACGAAATTGGAATTTAACTATGGCATGTATGACCTGTGAATGAAATTAATGAAGGGAAAAACAGACCCTTTTTTTAAATCAATTAAATGACATTTACTTTATTTTAAAATGAAATAAATCATTGCTAATGAAAATCACCTTGACAAACTAAAAAAAATGACCAAATCACAAAAAAACTTTTTTATTTTATATAAATATGATGGAAATATATAAAAGTCTGTAAGCAACACATACATAATAAGCACTTTTTTCAATTTTGGAAAGTCTTTACAAAAATGAGAAAAAAGACCTACTATGCATTTGTTGATTTTATAGAAATTTAACATTTTATTAACTGTAGATACATTAAATATGCAACAATATGAGTTATTTGATGTTTAGATAATTTTTAAATAATAAGTATTTACTAACTTTTAAATATCACTTAATAACAACAATCAATTTACTAATCTAATAATGATTGTTTTGAGCTAGTAAAACAGAAATATTTTCCAAAGCTTCTGCAATTCTCTCTTTTGCCTGAATAAACAAATAAACAAAAATACGTTTGGACATATCCAAAACTTGCTGCAATATTTGATCATATCGGGCAAGAAGTTGTACTACAGACAGGAACTTTCCAAGGTGCCCTTCCTCACTTAAGTTCTCTCGATATGTTCTAAAAGCCAAATAATTCTTTGCTATGGTAAGTGTGACATTGAATAATCTTCGAAGAACCATTTTCCAAAATGACTGTTCTTTATGAATTTCATCTTCAGGTTCCTTGTCAATAGTATCATTTATTACCAAAGTTCATACACAGCACATGCATTCACATGACCATTCACAAAACTGTGTTATTTAATTCTTTCTGATACATGTCCCCTATCACGAATGCCTTTACACCATATGTTTTCTTTGAGAAGAAAATAACCAGCAGTGTTGAAATTAGGCAGCATCTAGTATTTTAGAATAACATAGCTAAAACCGATGAACTGATCTATATTTAGAAGATGAAAAGTAATGTGATTTGGTGGGCGACCTTCAGAAAAGGGCCTGAAAGCTGTAGAGGCTCAATATTAAGAATTTGGCGTTTTTCATTCGCACTTAACATTTTCAACAACGTTTTTATTTAAATGGCACCATATATAAGGGCATGTAGTTTTTGCGGTTTCAGCATAATTCGATGGTAAACAAACAAGTATTGAATGTATAATTACTGTGAAAGGCTTTATTAAGTTATATTGTTATGTTTAAATGAATAAGAAAGCAAAATATTAACCCTTCCTCTTTATAAAAAAATTTGCATTAGATTATTCTGAATTTAACGAACAAGTATTTTGTTTTGTATCTGATAATTCTGAGAACGCCAAAATTATATTAACAATAAAATTTTCATGAGGGATTTTAAATTTTGGCGGTTTTCTTAGTTTTGATTATAACCACGCAGATGTACTAAAATTTTAATATTGAGTTGACTATCTATCCGTACATTAAGGTTATCTATGTTCAGTTTATTTATATGGGCAATCGTATAGACTAAGTTTCTAAGTTCAGTGTATGTCTGTCTACATTATCTTTTGTTAGTTTAATACATTTTTCTTTCTATGTACAATTAATTATCTTTACTGTTAATGTATGATTTGGTTCAAAAGATTAATTATAAATAGATTTTCTTTAGGTTCTGTGTTGTTATTGACAGCATAGAAAAAGTATATATATATATATATATATATATATATATACATATATATATAACAAAAATAGAATTAGCGGGCATATCACGCAAAAGAGGTTACAGAGAATGAGTGGTAACCGTAGACATGCATGTTTCTGGCTCTTTGTTGTTATTATATATATATATATATATATATATATATATATATATACTACCAAAACAAGACTGGCCACACTTTTTCTAGTTGGCTTAAACAATATTCGAAAAATTGAAGAATTAAAAGATTAAACTACAAAAAGAATTGAAATATTACCAAAACTGCCATCTACGGAAGTCAGTAAAACTTTGCGCCATGTACACGTCTCAAGTTACCCTAGAAAGAATAAAATTTTCATTTAATAAACAATTAAAGTACCTATTCAAATTTGAATCACAAAATTTTTTGAAATCACGTAAAATACCATGTAGTATATTAAATGTATCCACCCTTTTCTATTTTCAATTGATACTTACAAAAAAACATTCTTCCAAATAATTCTTAATTTATTGACTGAAATTTATTCAGATAAACTTTTTATATATACAAAGTTATTTTCTAACTAATTTTAAGCTGATCTAAAAAATCATTTGGCAAGAAAAAAAATGTATAAGACTTGGCACAATTTTTGTTATAAGGCTGCAAAAATTGGGCCAAGTACTATAAATTTTTTTTCTTGCCAAATGATTTTTTAGATCAGTTTAAAATTAATTAGAAAATAACTATTTACATATATATAAGAAGTTTATCTGAATAAATTTCAGTCAATAAATTGAGAATTATTTGGAAGAATGTTTCTTTGTATCAATTGCAAATAGAAAAAGGTGGATAAATTTAATATACGACATGGTATTTTACGCGATTTCAAAAAATTTTGTGATTTAAATTTGATTAGGTACTTTAATTGTTTATTAAATGGAAATTTTATTGTTTCTAGAGTAACTTGAGACGTGTGCCTGGCGCAATGTTTTACTGACATCCGTAGATGGTTGTTTTGGTAGTATTTGTGTTACAAGAAATTTTTTAACAATCTTAATTTTAATTACGATTATATACTATTAAAAAATACTTATGGATTATTCTTTATAATACAGAGGTAAGGTTATCTTTAATTATTTAAATGTCTGCAGAGTTTTGATCGATCTTTTTACTTTAGTTAATTTTAACCATTTTTTAGATGTACATCTGTTAATAAATGTTCACTGACCTGATAACCTATGTTCAAATTCGTTTCTCAAAATGTCTGCCTCACCGTATCACTGGAAGACCGTAACGGGAATCTTCAAGTCTGGATAATTCTTCACAAACAGGATTAATTGTACTAAATTTTCGCTCTGGTATTTACGTTAGTTATTATTAATAATTTTCTTATATTTTCTTTGTGGAAATTATTAATTTTTTTTTACTTTTCTAACATTTAAATCATATTCCACAATCACTTGTCGTCCGGTTCAGCTCCAACTACCCAACTCTTCTTTTGTTTCTTCAACAACCTTTTTCTGTTTTCTATTTCGTATCTCACTAGGTTTGTTTTCATATATTGTTATTCAAAGTTTATTTGAACCCATATATCTACACTCTTCACTTAATTATTTTCAGTCTGTCAAATTGCTTATTTTATTTTTAATTACTATTATGATTTTCTACAATAACAAAATTGATAATTCTACATATGTAACCCTTATTATTGTGATAATTAACATTTAAAAGTTATGTCATTGACATTCTAATCCACAATACAGGTAAATCTTTCTGGAATGTTAGAATCATGGAGTGGTTTTAAGTTTTAACAAATATACCAAATTTTTTATTCATGTTCGTTCGACAAATGTATCGATATCCGGCTTTGTCCAGTGACCCGTTATGAAATAATGATGGTTTTATTTGAATTATCTTGATACTACTACTAATCTATTCGTTGTTTATTATATATATATACATATATACATATACATATACATATAGATATACATATACATATACATATACATATACATATACATATACATATACATATACATATACATATACATATACATATACATATACATATACATATACATATACATATACATATACATATACATATACATATACATATACATATACATATACATATACATATACATATACATATACATATACATATACATATACATATACATATACATATACATATACATATACATATACATATACATATACATATACATATACATATACATATACATATACATATACATATACATATACATATATATGAAACAGGTCGATTTTTGTTCTAAGGACACATTTTTACGATACAAACATCTGGCATATCTCTACCCCCTCCTCCCTTCCACTTCTCCAACACCTTATTTTTAAATAGGGAATATACCATGTGTAGAAAGGCATTTAGATGAAGTATTCAGACATAATGATAATCAACGATTTTTTTCGATGTCTACAATTACCATTTTGGAAGTAGTCAAAAAAAACCTAAATTTATTAACTAACAAGAATGTTAAACAAACTGTCTTACTATCAAATTCCTAATTTTTCCCAAATTTGTTTCAATTTACTTTTAATGTGACAGAAAAAATGACCCATTAGCGAACCAAAGGCATTACGTTTCATTTTTAAGAGGTCTTGCACTTTAAATTCATAAGACTTTTTTGCAAAGACGGTGTAAATTTCGAAAAAAATCGTTGACGATCATTATGCCTAAATACTCCATATAAATGCCTTTCAAATGATGTGCTACACATGGTAGTTTCCCTATTTAAAAATAAGGTGTTGGGGAAGTGTAAGGGAGGGGGTTGACAAATGACAGATATCTGTATCGTAAAAATATGTCCTCCTTAGAACATCAATCGACCTGTTTCAGCATTTCCCTAAAACCTAATGAATACTGCCAAATATCGGGGTGGACTGTGGCCCACTTTGTATATACGCCTATTATCTGATTATACTAGTATCCTACGACATACTCCTATTTATAGAATAGAGAATTAATAATCCCAAAAAAATATATCTGATAGGGAAGGCATTGTGGTCATGGTCATTAGAGCAATTATACAAAAAATATGTCAAAAAGTAAACATTTTAACCAACCAATATTTCTTTCCAACAGGTTCCTGAATATTAGCCTAACTATTTCTCATTAATTGGAAATCAATTCTGGCATTGAAAGAATCCTCATTTCAAGTGTCAGATGTGTATCAGATAAAACGTATAATTCTCATCCGAGTAACAACATCATAAATCGCACAACAGCCACTAATCCGAGTGAAATAATCAAGACAAATCAAATCGAAAATCGATAATTCCGTATATGTGAGAATCACACCTGGAAACTCCACGATTTAAGGATGTTCAGCAAATCCACTAGATTTTTCATTATTGTTTTCCATTTCTGTATAGAGGAAAATGAACTTTTTTTGACTATTGCAATGTCACTAATACGAATCCGCTCAGATTTGAGACCATTCAAATCGTCTCTTCTCTAGTTTATCTACAGTATTCAAATAAATACTAACATCAGTTGGGAAATTAAAATCATCAAACTTCTCCACTTCTTTGCATATTTTCTATCGATAGCAGAATGGAAACTTGTTTTATATCAGTCATTAATATAATGGAATAATTGAAGGGCTTAATGTGAAACACTGAAAAGCCACACATGAGTTCAAAAAGAGTTAGTGTTACTCTCGGTTAAAGCACTAGTATATCAAGTCACTAAAAAATGTGTTCGGCCCTTCTTTAATAGATGGTGCGATAAACTTATGCTCACACTATTACATAGGTCGAATTTGTCTCTAGTATCTACTCGACATAATGACAAGCCACATCAAAATGACGCACATGACCGGAGGCGATTCCGATAATTCTGTGAGTTCTGACGATTCTAGCAAGAAAAATAGTGAAGCTGAGTCGACATTCGATGGCAGTGACCGTGACCGTGACTATGTACAATCTAGAAGTGACTCAAGTGATGAAAATACAGCGGTATGTAATTTTATTCCTAAATTTGGCTTGTCACATTATTACCATTCAAGATTAGAGTATTATTGTAGTGTAGATGGAGACAATGAAATGAACACTGTTATTCAAGATCAAAAAGAGTAATTCGACGAAATTTTGGGCAACAATATATAAGCGACAAAACGAAAAAAACTGTGCCTGGTCGAGAATTGGGACCGCCTTGCAGTTGCACTAAGAACTGTAGGGGAAAAGCTTCAGGGCTACGAGAGCAATATTTTTAATGAGTTTTGGACTTGGTTCATGGGAGCTACGAAATAGTTACTTAGTCGGATGTATGGATATTGTTAAGAAGAAAAGGTCGTACCGAAAGAAGCAAAAACATCAGAATCGCATAAAAACAGCAATGCAGTCTACTCCATAAATGTTAATGGTGAAACTACACGTGTCTGCAAAACATGAGCAAAGTAAATAATATTGTTAGCAAGAAGGTGAAAGGAAATCTAATGTCAGAAAAAGACAAAAGAGGGAAGCATACGAACCGTTTGAACAAAATATCTGATTCGGAAATACAAAGTATTAAAAACCACATAGATTCGATTTCAAAGTATCAAAGCCACTACAGTCGACCTGGACCATAGCATGAGTATAGCCAGCCTCTATTTGGAACGATATGTCCCTTGGCATCAAGAAGAGCGAATTGAACCAGTTAAGGAGCATATACTTACCGTAATACATTCTGTACCGAGTATAATATTGGTTTCAAGCTGCCAAAATTAGACACTTGCAAGACATGCGACGTTATTAATATCCAAATAGAGTCAGCAAAATCAGGAAAAAAAGATTATAGCGAATTAATAACAAGACTTAACTTGTATAAGTGTAGGGCTCAGCTAATGCAATAGTTATTGAAGAGCGAAACAGCCCAGTCCTAAACTGATAAGAAGACATGTGTTCAATCGTTTGACTTGCAGCAAACGTAACCGATTCCCAAATTGACCACTGATCCTGCATTTTATTGCAGGAAAATATGGATGTATAATCTTGGAATCCATGATTGTACAGAAGACGCTGGTCACATGTTTGTCTGGACGGAAAACGTTGCAAAAAGAGAAAGTGATGAATTTGCATCAATACTCATGAAATTTCTAAGCTGAAAGTTAAGTGGAGTAGACCATTTCGTTTTATTCACGGATAATTGCCCCGGGCAAAACAAAACCTGGTCTTCGATGTCTTTATGGCTACAGCTAGTGAAGGAACAAAAGTGTGAGTCTATTACACACCATTTTTCAGTCAGCGGGCACACGCACCTTTCCTCTGACACGGATTTTACTCTCCTCATCAAAAAACGACATAGAAAGTATGCTACGCTTGTGTACTCTCCTGAGGAGTGACACAAAGTTATAAAATAATGTAATAAAAAGAAGTCCTTCAACTTAGCTGTTATGAAGCAGGAAGATTTCCCCTCAATGTCCAACCATTCTTAGAGAACATTAAAACCAGTAATTTTTGAATTTTTCCAAGGTTTTTTCATTTTTATTCAAGAGTGAACAAAAAAGGATTCTGTGAATGGTACCTACAACCCCGTTATTGTTGTCACGAAGGGACGTCCAAATGTGTTTTCTGTTTCTTCATTAAAACAGAAGTATATCGAGCTCATTCGGATTGCAAAAAAGAAACTCGAAAATGTGAGATCATTATTACCCTACATACCTTCAGTGTATCATCCCTTCTACAATAGTGGGAAATTTTTGTTTTAGATATTGGAATCCACGGCCATTTTTATCCATCGCTTTGACAACATTTTTCATCAAATCTAATTTTATGTGTAATCGCGGTAAAAATATTTTATCAGGTTCCACTAGTGACTTGAGTATATATGAAGTAGGAATATACTGAACCCTAACTGGCCAGTTTTTAACAATGTAGTGGAAATTTCTTGCTCAACTGTCCCACTCACAAAGAAAACAGCAGTGCTTTGTATACCCTAGTTGTACGAGTAGAATTGCTACAACTTTGAGGTATGCGCTGATATACCATTTGTACAATTTGTAATTAATTCTGTCGAGATGACGAGTCATGTTTTCATACGATTCTTTCATCCCCAACGGGGATGGATGGATAAACGTTTCCCATGTGAAGCTGTGCTTTCAAACTCATTTTCGAAGCATCGATAAAAAGACGCCATTCTTCTGTATGGTGTTGGTAACCTAAGGCCAGCATCAAATCGTCGACACTATTGCAGTATGAAAGACCCTCGTCGTTTGAAAAATACTGTGATAGTTCTATCTGACGATTACGATATACAGAAATTTGTGTGCCTGGAGCTAACAGTTTCCATCCTTTGAGTCTAGATCCTAGTATTTCTACTTTAGTTTTTGACAAAGTCAGATCTCGAATAAGATCATTTAATTCTAACTGATTTATTAGGTATGGTCTGTCCTCTTGAGATGGCAAATATTCTTCTTCGCTGGTCGATAACGTGACACTTGGTTCTCCTGATTCTGTACCAGCATGTCTTTCACTCGAAACACCTATGGGTTTTGGTACTGGCAAGGCTTCCGAATGAGGTACTGGACGAGTATCAGAGAGAAGAGAAAGACTTGCATAACTAATATTTTTCTTATTTTTGTTGGAAAACACAAAAGTTTTCGTGCAGAAAAAGTAGCAATCGGTCGAATGGTCAGTTTGTTCACGCCAAATCATAGGTCTTGCAAATGGCATAGTGATGTTTTTACCGTTTGACCAGCTCCTCAGAGTAATAGCACAACAGATGCAGGGAGCCCATGTCTTGTCTTGGTGTTTGATGGTTAAGCCAAAATAGTGAAGATATAAGTTTTCTATTAAAGGTGTAATATTCCACTTATGCCGGTGGGTAGTGAATTCTCCACATATGTAACAGAAGCTGTTTGGATTATTTACAGACGTACGGGGGATTATAAAATAAAAGGACGTTCAGCTATCACAAACTGACTAACACTGAATCAAAAAAGAGAGAGAGAGAAGTTCGAGAGTTTTTTTTATTTGGGTGTTTTTGTTTTTAACGGTTGGATATAATGGAGATATTCGAGATAGGGGCCTGATATAGGAAATGGTTCCTCTGAAGGGCAGGGGTTGGGTGTCTTTAGATTGGGGTTTGTGTGCGCGTTCGGTGAAGGGCTGAGTGTGTGATTGAGAGGGTCGGATAGTTGGTTGAACAATTCGAGGAGTAGCGATAGTTTATTGAATTGATGGATAGTTAAAGTTGAAATTGAGTAGCTAATTAGTACTTTGTGTTTCGGTTTTCGTGCATCGATTGCAGAATTTTGGGACTGAGGGCAGCGGGTTTGCGTTGAATGGTTCCCACTGATGTCGGATACCATGAAATGAGAGGCCGGAGGTGAGGGCTTGGTGGTAATGGATTTCAGAGTGTGTGATGATGCGGAACGTCGATGTAGGTTTGTTTGTGGACTTGGCAATGATTCGCCAAACTTTGACGAAAAAGGGAATTGCTGATCGTGAAGAATTTCTTCGGATTATTCGAGGGGGATCGTTGCATCTACATTCCTGCAGACGAATGAGTAATTGGGTGTTGGAGTTTTGGCTGGTTGTGGTGGACGTTGCGTGGAGTTTAAGATGTTGATGGTGATGTTGGGATCACCAGTGGAGCTTTGGATTCTCCTGAGGATTGTTGAGACTGACATCGGGGAAGAAGTTTGGAGAAGGGATGTTCTATTGAAATTTACTTTCAGATAGAGGATGTGTCCGTTGAGAAGTTCGAGGGTGTTTGAAAGAGTGAAATTTTTGGGTTGAATATTGGGGTGGGAGGTTCCTGAAATTAAGGGTTTGTGTAAGTGTAGTGTTGTTTGTGGGGGTTGTTGTAGGATTGTTGATGGGGCTAGAAGGTAAAGGTAGGGGTTTGGTCTTCCCGACGAGGGTGAAATCATCCTCGTCGGGGGTAGTATGTTGTCGGATAATTGAGGGTGTGGGAGATTTGGATCTTACAGAGGAAGCGTAAGACCTGGTTGGGGATATGAAAGAAGTGTGTTTTGGTTAATGTTTGGGTGTTAGTTTTGAGGAGGTTTGAGGGATGGTGTTGAGTGAGTGTGGGATTTGCGGGTTTTGTTTGGAGTGTGTGATGCGATTACCTCGTATATTGATTTCTGCATTTCTTTGATGTCTGCAATTATATCAAACCATGCTTGGGTTTCTGTTGTACAAAAGGGTTGGGGTTGTGGCGTTTCTGGTTTATAATGGGGTTGGGGTTGTGTGGAAGGTTTGGCAGATTTACTGCTACGGCGGTGTCTGGAGAACATTTTCGGGTTTGAGTGAGAGTTAGGAGTTGAGGGTGAAAGCTAACACCGGCAGCTGACTCACCGCCGGAGGGAGTTGCCTCCCTAGTTAAAGGTTTCCTGACTTATTAGCTTTCGGGAGCTTTATATTTACCTAGGTGCTAAATGTCCTTCCTTCTTTCAGATAAAGGATGTATCCGTTGAGAAGTTCGAGGGTGTTTAAAAGAGTGAAGAGACATTTTTGAGTTGAATCTTGGGGTGGGAGGTTCCTGAAATTAAGGGTTTGTGTAAGTGTAGTGTTGTTTGTTCGGTTGTTGTTTTGGAATCTAAAAAAACACAGTTAAATACATAGTTAAGGCGTCCAAGTGCCGGTGAAGTCGACTGTGAGTTGGTTTGCATCAGTGACCAACTCTGCTAGTATCACCTTCCTCTAGAGATGGACTGGAACAAGTGGAATAAAAAAAAAAGAGAGAGGGAGAAGTTCGTGAGTGATTTCTGTTGAATGGAGTATTCTTGGGAGAAGTTGAACTTTTCTTGTGATGCCCTGGTGTAGGATTGATTTCCTCTTCAGGGCTGGGTTGGGGGTGTGTTGGGTGGTTTTGTGCGCGTTGACTGAGAAATTGAGTAGGGGGTAGAAAAGGTGTCTAGTAAGAATTTATTTAAGAAGTGTCTAGGAAAAATTTGTTTAAAAAGTGTATAAATTTTAGAGAGAGTTGGATGGGTTTCTCGCTAAAAAACAACTGGAGGGTTGTTTGTGTTGGGGTGTATAGGGGGATGGTGTTTGGAAGCAGCGAAGCTCAAAAGTGTGCAGAGATGGTGTGACAAAAAGTGTCTAGGATGGGGGCTTAAATGTTGAAGACGAACCATGTATCGTTGCCGATACATAGATATATGAGTTGAGCTGGCTAGGTGTCAGGAATTATTGAAATTATTTAAAGTAAAAGGGTGTTGTTAACTGAATTTAAAATGTCTCCGATATTAAGAAGAAATATAATGAAATATTAGAGACTTAAGATTTTTATTGGTTTTGGGAATTTACGAAAGAAAAGTGTATAGGAGACATTTTTCAAAAGTGTATGGAATATGATGAGTTGTTGAGATTGATGAAAAGTTGCGGTGACGTGCCTTCGGTGGTTCGGGACTATTTACGGTGGTCGGCGGTATAATAATAATATTAATCTAAAAATGCGGGTGCGTCGATCGTCGGTCCATTTGGCTAGTGATTAAATTCACAGAGTATGCAGGAAAACCGCAAAAAACCTGCAACACCTACGTGGGTTGTGTGGGGGCGGCTGAAAGTATAGTGTTTATCAAAAATGTTGAACGAATTAATAGTTGAGATTGAAAGATTTTAGATTGTTAGGGATCGTTAAAATATGGATGATTTTGGACTTTGTTGCGGAAAGTGAGTAGAGATGTATTAACCTAGAATAAGTATGAGAATTATTGTGAGATTTTTACTGTTATCGGATGGAAATTGGGAAGCTGTCCAGGTAGTCAATGTATTCGTCGGGGAGGTCGTCGTAGGCCGTGGCTAGTAAGCGTAACGGTGGAAATGAGAGCTTCCTCTTGGGAATTCTACCGAGGGGTCGTCTGTTGGCGATCCACGGTGTAAGCAGGGTGTTTTTGGAGATTTCGCTGCCCGACTCGATAGTACGATTAACGTATCGGGCCTGTAAATTATTTAGACGAGATGGGATGGGTTTGATGTCGATATTAACATAAACTGTGTTGGTGGGCGAGTATAGAGCCTTGTATTGGCAGTATCTCAGGATTGACTGCTCACAAGTTCGTAATCTCTTGACAAGATGGTTGGGGAGGGTGCAATAGACGTTTGCTCTATAGTCGATTATTGGACGGATATATGTTTTATACGTATGAAGTAAAGTGGTAGGGTGTGTGCGTCCGAAGGTGCCGCCAAGCGCCTTGACTCTCCGCCGGACTTTGTTTAAAGTGTCCATTAGGTCGGGCATCCAGTTGAGAGTGTAAGTGAATTCCACTCCCAAATAGACGACTTCCCTACGAATTTCGAATTGATCACCCCAGAGCACGAGGCGGAAGTTTGTAGGTAGAAGTCGTTCGCTCATGATATCAGGGTGTTGGAAAACGATGGCTTGGGTTTTTTGAGGGTTGAGAGTCACCCGTTATCTCCTGCACCAATTCGAAAATTGAGTCAGTAGATTTTGGGATCGAGTGTTGAGAGAGCGAATGTCGGTGGCAGAAATGATTAGTGCGGTGTCGTCCGCGTATAGTTGGATGTTAACCCGGGGATGTCTTGGGATTGGAGTATCATACGTATAAATGATATATAATAGAGGAGCGAGTATCGAGCCCTGCGGAACGCCAGTTTGGGGTGTAAAAGGGTCAGATATGCTATAACCAACTTTGACGCTGAGGTAAGAATATAATAATTTGACGATTTGGTTTGGTAATCGGATGCTCAGTAGTTTTCTCACTAGTCCGGCGTGCCAGACTTGATCGAAAGCTTTCTGAACGTCCATGAGGATGGCGGCAGAACAGCGTCGTTGATTTAGAGCTCGGGTGACGATTGTTTGAAGGTTGGTGGTGGCGTTCTGACAAGAGTGGCCCGGCCTGAAACCGAATTGAAATGCCCGAATTATATTATTTTCAGTGCAGAAGTCCCAGATTCGTTCTTTTAACAAGCGTTCAAAGACTTTATCTAGGACGCTGATTAATGAGATGGATCGGTAAGATTCAGGCTTTGTAGGGTCTTTGCCGGGTTTGGGGATGAGAACTACGTTGGCTGATTTCCAACAACGAGGGAAGTATGAGAATGTAAGGCAGGCGTTCAGCAGGGCGCAGAGCGGAGGAAAGACCTCTTCTGGCAGGTTTTTAAGTGCCTGCCTCGAGATTCCGTCGTGTCCTGGGGTACTGTTTCTCCCCGCTCGGCACGCCAGCTGAACTCCTTCGATTGTGAAAGGTGTAAGAAGCGGAGAGTTCTCATTTAGTGGGATGTGAACGTGTGGGCTTCGAGTATTATTTCGAGTCATGAGGTCGGTTTCGACGGCAAAGTCCCTGAGAAATCGGGGGTTATCGAGTGGTGAAAAGACAGTTTGTAGGTTATTTTTGAAGGCGGTGGCTTTGTCTTCGGATGTGTAGATCTTCTGTCCTTGCACTTCGAGATGTGATTCCACCTTTCTCTTGAGGCCGACGAGGCGGTGGAATGCAACCTGGGCGTTGAGACGGTTCCATTGTGTTTTGACGGCGGGATCTCGAGTGCGGACGTATAACCTGTATAACTGTCTTTTTTGTCGAATTTTTTGTAAAATTCTTTGCGGAAGGGCATGAAAATTGGTTTGTACGGTGGTGAGAGGAACGGCGATGTCTTGTGCATCGATTAAGAGGGACTGGAATTCTTCTGCGTGATTATCTATGTCATCAGTGTTCTGATGAATGATGGGTTGTGGTAAGTTAGTTGAGACGTGGTTTGCGAAGGAATTCCAATCGGCTTTTTTGAAATCGCGAAAGGTGAAGTTTGTTGATGGTGGTGGTATTGGGTTGTGTAGTGCAGTTTTGACCAGTAGCGGAACATGGTCGGAGGAGATGGGGTCGCCTATAGAGCATTCATCGTCTATATGGTTGCGTAATCTGTCAGTGCAGATTATATGGTCGACTATGGAATAGCCGAGGTGACTTATTAGTGTTGGATTATTGTTTCTAATCCGACAGAGGGGAAGTGAGACAAGTTGGTTGGCGAGTTGTCTGCCGTTGGGGTTGGTGAATGTGTCACCGAAAAGTGTATTGCTTGAGTTTAAGTCACCCATTATTATGGCTCGTGGTAGAGAGGATGCATATTCGAGAAGGTCGATTGATAATGGTTGGTTGGGATGTTTGTAATAAGAGAAGAATGTCGTCGTGGTATTATTCCACGATATGTCGATGGCTATGCAGTCCAAGTTCTGTTGAGACAGAAGTGCAGGGAGTGGATGTGGTGACGCGGGGAGTCCGTTTCGGACGAGAAGTCTGTTGCCGTGACAGTAGAAGTTCCTGTCTAGGTGGAAAGTGGTGTAGCCAGTGAAGCGAGGAGGGTTTTTTAAAAGAGTGTCTGTAGTGGAAAGTACTTGTATGTTTTGGGAGTGCAGAAGATGTTTGAGAAGATGTCGCTTCCTGGCTAGACCTTGGCAATTCACGGTCCCAATTGTAAAGTCCATGACTTAATTTTGTTTCTTAGTTGTGAATGCAAAGTGGACGCGGTTGCCAGCGCCACTTGTTACGGTACAATTGTACCCGTAGAAGGAGGGGACGAGATGCATGAGCGTTTCGGCGACTAGGCCACGGCTAGTCGGGACGGCGTTCATAATGGTCGTGGCCAAGATCTCGATTAAGATCTTGGAGTCGGTGGTCAAGTCGTAGGGGGCGTGTGGTTTTTCAAGAGTCACGGGCGCGATCTCTTGTGCGGATTTCGGTGCTTCCAGCCGCTTGGGGCACCGAGGGTGGAAAGCAAGGTGTGGACCACCGCAATTTTTGCATGACGGGTTGTTTGCCTTTGAGCATTTGTACGATTTGTGGTCGGTTGCTCCGCAAGAGGGGCAGACCGGCTTGGATCTACAGGATTCTGCGAGGTGGCCGGTGCTGGAGCACCTGTTGCAGTATTTTGATACTGCGGGTAGAGGGTCGGAGCGGTTGGAGGCCTCGCATTGATGAGAGAGGCCGTGGAAGCGGAGGCTCCTCGTAAGGGCCATGTGGTAGTATTGTTCGGATTCGGTGAGAATCCGAAACATGGAAGTTATTTTGCCGTGGCGGCGGGACATGATACGCCAGGACCTGGTGGCGGGGAACTTGATGTCTGCGAGGATATCCTCGAATTCTTTATCGGAAATGGTGGTGTCCATATTTCTGCAGACCAAGGAGAAAGTTGGTTTGCGGGACCTGGAGCGAAGACGGTCTTGGCGGATGGGGTTGAGGCGGATCATGGTGACTTGGTCGTCACCGAGGGTGTTGCGAAGCCTTTTCTCAAATTCTTCATGAGGGATGCTGGACCTGATTGTCAGAAGCGCGGTCCTGTTTGAGTTGGCCTTTAAGTAATGGATTTCGCCTCTCAGCAGCTCATTGGTGTTGAGCAAGTTGTAAAGTTCTCGCTGAGAGACGTATTTGGCGGGGAGGTTTCGTATGTTGAGTGTTTGTAGGGTTGGGTCTGTTTGCGGCTGTCGGGGTTGTCTAGATTGTTGGGTCTGAGATGGTAATTGTCGTGGTGTTTGCTGTTGTCGGGTCGGTTGCTGTTGTTGGGTGGTTGGGGGTGGTGGCGTGGTAATTCTTCGGTCTCTCTTGCTTTTGGTTCCCAAGAGGGTGAAGGCCCCTTCTTGTTCTCGGCGGTTGCTGGGTTGGATGGAGATGTAGGATTGTGCTGAGTGCACCGAACTGGACCTGGAGGAGTTTCTAGAGTTGGAACGTGATTTAAGTTGGTTATTTAGGTCTAGGAGTTGAGTTTTCAGACGTTGGTTTTCCGCCTTAAGTTCGGCGAGTTCTCGGGTAAATTGAGCGGCCATGTCGGCTACAGCGTCGGTGGGTAGAGCTGAAGAGTCGGTGGGTCGGGAAGGTGATATTGGCGGGAACTCTTCGTGAGAAGAGATCGATGGCACCGCTTGGCTCCGGGTTATAATCGGAGAGCGCGTTGATGATGGCATGTTGATTGTGGGGCGGAAGAGGACGAAGCAGAAGGTTGCTTCGTTGTTAGTTTTCGGGGAAGCGGACAAAAGCCGGCAGCGGACTCACTGCCGGAGGGAGTTTCCTCCCCGGTTAAAGGTTTCCTGACCCTTTTGTCTGCAGGTTAGTTTTTATATTCACCTGAGTAAATTTCGTCCTCCGTTGGCTGGATGGTAATGGCACTTCTCGTTGAACTTGTAAACTATTTGTCACTATTTGTTGCTTCAAGCAATTTTCATAAATAAAGTCGCTCTATAAAGAGCGAATTTTCATAAATAAAAATGCTCTAGTGAGAGCAGATTTTTCACAAATAAGAATGTCCTATAAAGGACGAATTGAGATTAAAATCTCAGTTGGTAGACGAGTCCGGCGGCAAGAGCTTCTGGAAATACCTGGTTTGAATCAGTGACCAAGTTTTCCGTTTCGGCTTCTTCTTGCAGGTGACCTTCTTCGCTGGATGTGTGAAGGAATCAAAAAAGCAGTGTGTAGCTCTTTATATACCTACTTAGCCAGAAATCTACCAATTCTTAATTTGATTGGTTCCAGCGCAAAATGGGCGTGGTTTAAGTACTTTGACGTAGGAAACATGCAAGGACATGTTCAGACACGTCCACTCAATGTTTGGCTGAACAACATTCGTTGTAGTATCTTTCTTATATAAAAATAACTTTGAAATTTAAATTGAAATTTAATGCGTTTTTTAAAAAACCTATTTAATTTCTCAAAATCCTGACGTGATGGAACAAATTTGAAATCAGATTCATAATCAGCATGACAGAAAACATTAATTACACGTATTGGTGTATAACAAATTCAAACTGTGTTGACCAGTGTTATTATTAAAAACAAGCCCAGAATTTATGATTTTCTAAAATTTTTTTTGTGTCTCAATTAATAGGTAGTAGGATATAGCTAAAATTTATTGACAACACAGTCTACGTGGGTGATTATTATAGTTTCAAACTCAATTCAAAAAATATTTTTTCAACTCTCAATCCTTAATTATTTATTTCAGCATTTAAACTTAATTATTATGATCAATAATTGAATCTTACTCAAAACAAATAACAGCAAACAAAAAAACAAAGAGCTTCTTTACTTAAAACTCAAGGTAGGAAAAGACAAAGATAAGCAGAAATTTAAAAAAGCAAAGAGGTTTTATAGGTTATTTTGAAAATGACGGCCATTTTCCCGTATGCCTAATTGACACATTTTTGTTATCCTTCTAATAGCGTTAAAAAAATCATAGACTATGCGTCTTCCGAAATAAAAACATGAGACCCCAAGTCCAAAGTGTCCCTGTTGTGTCCTCTCAAAAATTAAATGTCGATTTTCGGCGGGCCAATATCTTGTATTATGGCGATTGAAAATGAAAATGAAAATGAAAACAATGTAATGCAATTTTTTTGAATATTTCTTTCCTATCCTTTTTCTTCATTGGGAGACCAGAAACAAACTTTACCTAGATATTTGGATGTTAAAAGTAAATCATACGTATTTGTTGAAACTAAAATTTCAGAAACTACGAATGATGTTGGTCTGGGACAGCTTTTTGAATACACTGTGTCCTCGAAAAATTCTTATCGAAATTGTTAAAGAACCAAAAATATTTATTATGTATATTTATTTATCTATACCAATGGAGTTGACAGCATGGATCGGGGGTTCGGACCATAAAGTGGTTGTAAACCATAGGCGCGACGCAACTACACAGAAAAAAAGAAAGCATTGTATCAAACAAAATATATTTCAGTCTAATAAATTTGTTGTTTCAATATGGCGAAATCATTTAAAAGAAAACGCTAGTTTATTTGAATTCCAAGACCAATATTTGTTTGATACAAGAAAATATTAGATTATGTCGATTGTTATATTTCGTCCATTCAATTCTTCGGGTTTATTTGATGCAAGAATAATTTCACTTTCATCTGAGAATCTGAGAATGTATTCCAATCGAAGCAAATAAACAATTTTGTATATTCAAGAATATTAATTACTCAAATGAAACAAATATTTACTTGAATTTTAGAATACATATTGTTTTGTTAAATACCAGACTGTTAAAGTGAAAAAATTATTATTGATTTTGTTCAAATATTCATTTAATTTCAGAATACGTAGTATTGAATCAAGAATATCGCTATTTGAAACAAAAGTATAATTAGGAATTGATTTAAAATTATACTTGAATGATGAGTGTGAGTTACTCAAGTGAAAAAATATTATTTTTAATTGAAAAAATATATTGTTTGGTTCAAAAACATGCCCGCTGGAATGAAGAAAAATATTTTTGTGATACTGTTTTAATTCTACAATTCGTATAACTAAAATATCTCATTAAATATCTTCACATGCTACTGTCTATTGATGTTCCCAAATTTCAGTAGTTTGTGATTTCATAATACATGACAAAAGATGGAAATACAGTAGAATGTTTTATTTGGTATTATCTATATAAATTTTTTCCAGGTATATAGAAAGTTTTACAAAATCTCACGCAGCTATTTTGTTTACTATATTCAAATATTCCTTTTTTTCTGTGTACCTGCCTTATAACCTACAGGTACAACCCAATTTCCTGTTAATATTTAAATCTAATTACCTGAATAGAATAAAATTTGAAGTAGTTAGTATTCGGCAACTACAAGTAACGTTCGTTCGTCTAATTAGGATGCCTTCAAGTTCAAGTTTTACTACAATTCCTATTCAACGAGTTAGCAAAAGTGCATATTCTTTGCGGGAAAAAACATTAATGCTGAACGTTCGTGATGCTCATGTGCACCAAAACCCCACAAGTTCTGTTCGCGAAATAATTACGAACTGTGCCAATATGATAGGGGTAGGAGAATCAACGATTTATAGATTTTTACGTGAGGGAAAATGCTGGAACCTCGATGAACCTATTCCTCACCCGGGAAAGAAACCATTACAAATTGGCAACGATGTCAATAACATTGGACAAGATTGTGCAAGCCGCCCAGAATGACGAAAACCTGCCACAACTATCAAGAACAAGAGTATGGAGAATTCCTCATGGAATGAACTTTCGGTAGGAAAATCAGAACAGAAAATCTTGTCTTATTGATAGGCCGGATACTGTCTGCTGAAGACGAGAATACTTAAGGTCAATCCGAAAATATCGCAACGAATGTAAGAATATTTTCTATTTAAATGAAATCTGGCTAAATGAAGGACACGCCGTATCGAAAATCTGGCAAGATATAAATGTACTGAATTCCCGACAAGCTGTCATGGAGCTTTGGTCAACAGGATTAAGACTTCCGTCTGGAAAGGGACGCTGGTTTATAATAACCCATATAGGCAGTGAAAACGGATATTTGGATCAAGGATTATTGGAATTTCAATAATTCAACCAAAGACTACCACAAAAAAATGACGGCTGACGTTTTTGAGGAATATTTCCAACAAATGATCGAATACATTCCCCAGAATTCAGTTATTGTAATGGATAACGCCAGCTATCATTCTCGATTAGTAGAGAAGCTCTCCACAAGTTCATGGAAAAAAGCGGCGATAATTGAGTGGTTGCAGAGTAAAGCCTTAAATTTCGATGATACAATGGTGAAAAATGAACTTTTGCAAATTGTTAGACAGCGTAAGACAGAGTATAAAAAAAGTTGTAATCGATGAGTAGAGTAGAGGTATTATTGTACATCACTTACCCCCTTACCATTGTGAGCTGAACCCAATAGAGCTTATATGGGCACAAGTCAAAGGTTATGTTGCCAGGGACAACAAAACTTTTAAACTTCAAGAAGTACGGCAACTTTTGATGGATTCATTGACGAATGTGACTGCCGAAAACTGGCAAAGCGCCATAAAACATGTTATAACTGAGGAGGGCAAAATGTGGGATCTTGACGACTTAATCGGCGAAACTACAGAGATCGAACCGTTAATTATTAACTTACGACAAGACGATTCTTCAGATCTTTATGATGAAGAATTTAGTTAATAATGCTGTATATATTATAGTTAAAGCAATGTCCACCTGCAATTATTTGTTATATTTATTTTTATTTTTTACAAGAATATGTGTGTATATAAATCTTGCACAGTTACTTTGTATTTTCATCATAATAAGAATTATAATAAACGGTAAGCTGAAATCATAAATAACCCTGTTACACGTTTGGTTACCTGCGTATGCTTTAATTTGCATTTTATTACCTATTGTTATTTGACCGGCTTGGTCAGAATTTCTTTCTTCTTAGTACAGATACATTGTTAAACATAAATAAGAGATAAAAATTTTTGAGGCACTAGACGACCGTTTTCCGTTTATGTTAGGCGATTTGTGGTATCAACTACTTTGAAACGAAGTATAGTAACGTTGATTGTTTAATTTGATATAATTGGTAATTATGTGTTCGTAAATTTTATTTAAGTTGTCAGTATTTCAGTTTTTGTTTACAGCATTCTCACTTAATTCAATAAATATAATTTCGCTTAAATATTTCAAACACAAAAAAATAGAATGATAAACGTTCTCCAACAGGTGATATATAGAAACATACGATTCGGCGATACAAAAACATTATTGAATTGAATAATGAAACGTTCCTTTGATGTAGAAATATGTCGAGAATTTGAACTAATATAATATAGTCTATATAAACAGATAGAAATATATATTATATTTGTATATATATATATATATATATATATATATATATATATATATATATATATATACATATAATACTTCTGCGAATGAAACAAGTATAATGATTTCTGAGAAATACTAAGCATGATAAAATAACTTCTCCATTGAATCGCGTTCTAGACGATGCTGCAGATGTTTATTCGAGTTATTACTTTTTTTCGATGGATACGGTACGGTATTTTAACTGAGAGTATTTTATGCAAAAATCAATATCTCGAGTAAAAGATACCCGATGAAATTATGGTAAACCCGCCGAAAATTGGAGTGGAAATATACCAATGAGTAAATGTAAAGATGTTAGCCTTTTCACAAATTGTTCGGCTTGTATATAAAAAGCCCCTCATAGGATTCCGATGGAAATTTGGTATGATATGAATGAAACTATTTCGAGTTTGCCCATAACAAAAAATATCAATACTTTTCGCACTCTTTTATGAGAAAAAGGGTAACGAAAAAAATCAGGTATATTTAATTTTTCAAATTTACATAATTCGACTTTGTATACGATGGAACACACCATTTAACATCCTTTGTGAAAACTTTGTCATTTTCGGTGGGTTTATTACTACAAGGTGGCCCAAAAACCAAAATTTGTTATATTTCCACACTCGTGAATCACCTTATGTGAATTGTATCAAATGTGATGATATATGATATGAATATACGACATTATGTGATAATTCACCCTTTTATCGCATTTTCACTCTATAAACATCAAAATTGTGAAAGTCTCAAAATAGCATTTACTCCATCGAAAATCCCTATTTTAACACAGTTTGTGTTTCTTATACTTACTGGTAACACAATAAAATATAATATAGCATGCGTACTTACTGTCTTTGGGTATAGTGCGGTTGCACTAGAGGTAATTATAAGTCACAAGATCATTACTTTCGAGTTATGAAGAACATTTTTAAAATACCATCAAAGAGATAAAAAACCGTTATTAAAAACTAAATAAAGTTTGTATAATAAAAAACGAACAACAGTTTTGTGTTTTTTTCCTGTCCTTACTCAACAGGTCTGCCGTGAATTTTGGCGATTGTTCAAATGTAAACTGTTTCGCTTGTATTTGGCTTGGTTAATTCCTCCACCATAACCTACACACACAATCCCCTACTAGCTTAGAGTTGAGCTCTACAGAATCGAGTGCCTTTAGCGCTGCTTGGCTGTCTGTGAAGATAGTAGTTGAACGTTCCCGCCTTTCGATTTCTTCCACACAGTAGTGGATCGCCGTCATTTCCCCCTGGAAAATTGTAGCGTCCTTTGTTAACCTTACTGGGAAAGGTATCCCTTGTTTTAGCCCCACTATTCCTGCTACTACGCCTTTCGACGAACTTAGCCGTCCGTGTGCCTTCCAGTCTACCCTACCTGGTATAGTTATTTTGAATTTGTTATTAAACCTATATCTTGTGACTATTGCATCAATGGGTTGCCCCATTATATTGTCCGCGATCATCTTCGCGATTAGGCTCCGATAATCTGCACTATGCGTCTGGCTTATGTACTGTTGATTATGTATTAATCTGTACATTACAGATCTGATTAAAAAGAGAAAATATGAATAATAGAGGATTATTATTAATTAGTTGACCTTAGAATTTCTTTCAACAAGTACATTTTAAACTATTTTCTATGAGTGAATCACAATCACTCGTATCTGCAAACCCTGCTGCTCAGTGGCGGAGCAACGTAGCCACGTCTCTGTATGCGAAATTTTTGCCGGGCCCCCATTTTGATACGGAGTTATGATAACCATTATAATTTATGAATTTTGGGTACACAAAAAAGAAATTGTTATACTGATAAGTATTTATTTTCCTGAACATAGTTACAAGTAAGAAAACTGAAACAAAATCAAAAATATATTTTTCTACGCCCTATCTTTAAAGTACCTTGTATTTCAACGGTTTGTAGCGCTTAAAGCGGTTGTTTATGGTTAGAGTAAAAAAAAGTAAAAAAGTGTTAAGAAAGTGCCATAACGTTAACTCTATTTCACGCTTTCCATAAGCTAACACAATTAAACTTGGCTAGGCATCGAAGATGGACTTCCAATATGCTTGGCTAGGCATCGAGGATAGACTTCCAAGATGCTTGGCTAGGCATCGAGGATGGACTTTTGTAAAGGTGGCTAGGCATCGAGGATGAACTTTCATGAAACTTGGAATACGTATAATTGTAAAGAAAGAGCTTAATTAAAATATCCCAAATTTCTATTTGATTTTTTTTTGTATATGGCTGTAGAAAAAATAATGGATGCAACATGTGCATAAAGTGTCTTTTTTCACTCATGGTCAACTTATTCCATTTATGAAAAAAAGTGCCACTTTATGCACTTGTTACATAAATTACTATTTTTAAACTGATATGATAAAAGAAAAATAACAAAATATTGGAAATACTTCAACAGCAATAAAAAAAGAAAAACCTCTCAAGTATTTACAAATTATCTAGTAATTTTTTTTCCTAGCTTTTGCATGCGCAAAATTTGAAATAAGATTAGAAATGTTTATTTTTTGAGCTTCCTCATTTTCGATAGAAGTAATTACTAAAGCTGATAATTTTTTATCGGTCATGCAATTTCTCAAACAAATCTGAATCAACTTATACTTGGAAAAAGACCGTTCAGCTGATGCTACCGAATAGGGATGGTCAAAAAAATAATACAGGCAGTTTCAACTTAACTAAAACTGAAAGATGAAGAAAAGAAAATCTAATAAATGAAAATTAGAAGTTAAATTATCTAAATGAAAGCACTTGGGATGAAATTGTTTCTGCAATATCTTCTGGATATTGAAGATGTAGGGCTTGATTCATATCGTAAATATCCTTATCAGAAAGAGAAAGATCTCGTAAAAGGTTGGGAACAAAACGCGATATTAAGAATAAATTTTGTAAAGGCCAGAACATTGGTTTTTTAATTGAGCTGTAATTATATCCATAGTTCTAAAAAACACATTTATTCTAAACCAATTGTTCTAAAACCCACTGTTCTCACCGAGAAAATAAATAATATTTTGTAGTCCGACTAAATTAAACTTTTGACAACGCCGCAAACGTTCTAATAACGAACGCAGGTTTCACTAAAAATCTATGTGATAATATATATTACCGATTATTTTGCCCTCTCTCCCTAATGAACTGAACTACACAATGCGCTACCTCCTTCGCACCTTGCACCAGTAGTATCAACACGAACGGATCCTCACCATCCCTTTTTTCTATGCTCAATCTCGCCAAAAAGGTAATCACTATTTAGAACTCCAGAAAGAAGCGTTGGTATTCTTCTGTATCAATTTGCTCCACACGTGGTTAGGTATAAAACACTTTACCGTTAAGTTTATCTCTCAGGTAGTTACCGATTGCTCACAGCATCAAGTTGCAAAAATGTATATAGTTGTTGTTAATTAAATGTAAATAGTGAAGTTAAAATCCAGTGTTTCATTTCGGAATGTGTCTGGAATTAATGGTGATACAGTTCATTTTCCCGATACAGTTTGAAGAGAAAAGGAAGAAATCTACCTCAAATCGCATACCAATCATCACTTGTTTAACTGGATAATGGTTATTCACATCATCTAATAGTATATTGTGCAACAAGTGGGAAAAGTTCAACTTTTCTCACGAGTGTGGAAGTTTGAGGAACGAGCCAAGGACGAGTGCCGCAAACACACGAGTGAGAAAAGTACTTTTCCCACATGTTGCACACTATACTTTTTCTAAAACTGTACAAATTTAAAGAATACAAGTAAATAGTTTTGTAGAAAAAGTCTAAGTATCGAGGACCACCCACCGAAAACGGCTGGTCAGCGAGTATAAGTTTCTGAAACTGGCTGGGCATCGAGTGTCCCCTACTGGATTCTCCATATAAATGTATGTAGTGTGGGCAAAGTGCCGTGAGAAATGATATTTCTCACAGCGTGAGCAATATATGGTTTTGAAATTAAGTAAGCTATGAGAAATACGCTACTTTTCATAGCAGTTGTAGAAAAAAGTATTTTTGGTCTTGATATCATTTTGTTTCGAATTCAGGAGTACTGTCCTATTGGCTAGCCAAAATAACAGCTTCCGTTTTAATTACATTAAAATTATCTCTAATTTGATTTATGATTTTAGTGGCGGTGGTAAACATTTTAGACGCAGGTCCAATATTTTGCTTTTATTTTTGTAAAAGTTTTGACAATTCATCAATATTCTTTAAATTTTTATTTTGAAAAACAATAAGAAAAATTGTTTCAAATTTTTTCGTAAAGACTTCATTTACGTCCGCGTTATTAGTAAAGGATAAAATTATTTTAGCCAGTGTTTTTAATATATCTTGTCTTGAACGTCATTGTATATAGGTATGCCACTCATATTCGCCGCGCCGTTATAACCTTGTCCACGAAGTTTTTCTAAAGGCAGTTCGTTTTCCATTAAAATGTCTAATATCGTGAAGCCGAGCCAGTTTGGCTTTTTACTGGATCAAATCTCAAAAAAGACTCGTGGATTATTTTCAGTATTATTTGTGGATACATATTTTATAACACTTAATAATCTGTCTTAGTGATATCTTGTATGGGGTGCTATCGATAATTACTGAAAAAAAAGGAACATTTTATTTTTTTAATTATATTTTGTTTAATCGTGTTGCTTGACATTTCAATAACTGTCTGAACAACTAGGCTTAAGCAAGTGATTGAATGTTTTTTTCCTATTTTCTAATAAATTTTGTAATGCTGGGTCAAGTTTTGACAGCAATTTTATAACAGATAGAAAAACGCCAGGAATTTGCAGTCTCGTCTTGATCTCTAAATGACATATTGCAAGAAACTAATGTGAGAGTAACTTCTATACGTTCCAGAACTTGCATCCAAACATTCATTTATAGTCGAATTTTTGATTCAAGATCAACATCAACACGAATAGATTCATTTAATCTCCACCATCAAATATGGCGCAATATACATTGTGGTTAAGCTTTTGTTCATGTCTACTGATTGCTTGATGAAGATGCCTGCAATCATTGTAACCACTGCCAATAGTATAATTAGCTTGTCCAAATAACCAACAAGGTAGGCAGTAGCATTTGTCCAGGATTTTAAAATAAAAAGCCACAAACGCTCAGTTTTTATTCCTGACATACTATTTCTAGTGTAGTAAAAAGCCGAGAAACTCTCACCTTTATCATGATTAGGAAAGGGGGTCAAAGGTCTACAAGGTTCATTGGTTCATTAGCAACAAAACTCTTTTTTGTTCATCCGTCAATACTCCATTTGGATCATAATGCATATCAGTGTTCAAAACCGTTGATTCCTTCGACACGGCAGTACTATTTTTTTCAATACTTTCGGTTTGTTCACGTTGAAATTCCTCACTAACATTGTGACTGAAACTAGCAGTCTCGGAACTTGATTCTGGCTCGATAGTGCAACGATCTACTTTTCGGGATTTCAGCTTAAATAGAAAAATCTTAAATGAAAAATTAATCTAAATTTTATTATTTTGACTACTAGTAGAATCCTTTGGACCAATCAAAGAATTCATTTTTGGTAGCCTTGCTTTTTTAGCATTTGCCTCTTCATGCTCCTTGCGTTTTTGAGTACCTGATTTATAGGTACCTATTCATTTTTGATATCCTAATATACCACGTCCACTAGTACGTTATTGGACGACAAATAAAGTTACTAACTATAGTATTGAGAGGTTTTGCCAGTTAGTTTGGTTTGTTTCCGGAGTATTGCAATTTTTTCTATGAGAATATTGTTTTTGGTTTTGCATCTGTGGCTTCGCACACATTGCACACCCATAGTTTCGCCATCCAAAGACTCTTAAATCCCCTCTTTATATTTGAGATAAGTTATGAAAGTCGTGGATTGAGTGTTTTGAACTTAAAAAGTCAATTGGCTGAAAGTTGTCTACGTGGGTCTAAGGGCTGTTTTTACTCTTCAGATGGTTTTAAAGTGACAAAATATCTAGAAATGATATATTAAAACAATTTATTATTTATAGTACATGTTAGTTGAACATAACAATATGTATATGGTCCATAAATGGTTAACATGTGTATAGATTTTAGGAAATTAATTTATAAATAATCGATTCCTGTGGACATAATAGACCCGTATTTAAAATTACTACTTACTAATAAGTAAAGAAAAAACTGTATTTCATTAACTATATTGCAATATTAATAAAGGATATTTATTGTTTATAAATTTATTTCTATTCAAGAATGTATAAGTAGGTTTGATAAATACAAGAACTTAAGTTAAAAGCATTCTATACATGTATTATTTATATAACAATTTTCAAAAGTTGAAGATTTTAAGAAGACAACGAGACATTGAGGAGTTTTATTTTCCTTTAGATCATTTTTACGTGGGTCTGTGCATAAATTGTGTTTGAAAAACTGCAGTATTTCAATTTGTGTTATTAGTGGGAAAATGTTGTTTTTATAAACGATCTCCTAGTTTCGAACCATTCTCATAATATGTATAATTTAATTTTGTTCACAATTTTCAGTTATTCGATTCATCACTTTCACAAATATCACTAATGTTGAATGACGGTATTCGTCAAACGATGGCACCATTAGTTCATATAATACAGTTTCGTGGCATGGCCATAGTGAATCATAAGTGAACAATTAACAATTAAAAATAAATATATCTCACTTCTAACCTAAAAATGTTTATTACTATTTATTGATCTACAAGGTTCAACACCAGCGAACCTTGAACCACAACTTAGTGCTGTATATTGGGTCAGCTCAAGGTACAACATCCACCTAAAGGTACGGCTTTTTTAAAAAAATTCAATACCATTGTGATCTTAAAATTGTAGCAATTATGTTTAAAAGTAGACTAAAATTGTAAAATGACTTCAGACTTCAGTAAAATGGAAGTTAAGAGACCACATATTAATAAAAATGCGTTATAAGCTGCAGTTAGATACATATTGCATAATAATGTATCAGTTAGGCAAGCAGCCAAGGATCATAACATTTCAAGAATTACGCTAATGCGACATATAAAAAAATTTCATAGTTCTAGTAAAGTACCTGCTGTTATGAGATGCAAAGAAGTTGGAATAATTTTACTTACGTTTCGTCCCCATACTAGTCATAAAATAGGACAGTGTTCGATCCATTTAAAACTTACTACAATGCAGCAGGTAATTGGGAACTGTCGAAAACCTTTAAGCATTTATGAGGTTGCTGAAATGGTGGGATATGCGTACCTGCTGAGTTTTACACCCAGAAATATAATAAATAGATCTAAAGTATCAGGGATTGTGCCACTGAACGAAAATATATTCGATGACCATGAGTTCACACCTTCAAATGTAATTGATATTCCTTTTGAAGACACCTTGGATACGCAAAATGTTAACCCTTCGACATCCGTCTCAACTTGCGCTGAGGAGGTTCTCAGTAATTCAATAGAAACTATAACGCCAGAAGTAGGTACTAAAGCCGTTTCCCAAGACGCAGGCAAGAAAAACGTCAAGAAAAGATAAACCCAAAGGGACTGATACTTCTGAGGAAGATGAAAGTGTCGCTAAACAGAATTTAGAATCAGAAAAGAAAGAAGAATAAAAAAAAATCGAAATTGTTAAAAAAAAGTATTTTTCGACAATCAGTCCGTCAGATCTGATTTTTCCGAGTCTGATGATTTATTAGATGTTCCATCTAATTCAGATGACGACATTAGTTTATCGGACGAAATAGGAGCAGAGGAACAATTGGAAAATGAAACTGTTAACTGTTTTATTCTAATAAGAATAGCCGGAAAAAAGTATTTGAACTATTATGCGGCGAAAGTAATTTCTAAGGAACATGTTGTATATTAAAAAAACGACAATTTTCAAACATATTTGTGCTTGAAGAATCTTCTAAAGTTTATGCCGTATCAACAGAAGATATAATGTTGAAGTTACCACCATCAATGAGGCCTTTGGATCAACTCGTCAACATTGTCAACATTTCCTGTAGATTTTTGTGGTTATAATGTTCAGTAAACTAATATAGTAAAGTTTCGTAATATCGAAAAAATTGTCAATTTTTTAGAATTTTTAACAATTTTTCATTATATTGTGGAATTCCTTAGAAACAATTAGTTCCATTTGAAAAATTGATTTAATATATTATCTTATATACCGTGAATTTTCTATGCTTATTGGTTTAATCAAAGAGTAGTACAGTTATGTTTATTATTTCTTCTTCGATAAGGTATTGTACCTATAGTAAAAACCAAATAAAGTTTCGTTTACGTCACCAAGGGCGTATTTCTATCGCATGTGTGGCTACATTTCTATCGAAAAGTGTATATACTTAAATTTGTTAATTAATCGGTTCTAAAGATAACCCAATCAATAAAAAAACTTTTGTACCAAAATAATGTATAAGCAATATAGCTTTATTGGGTTTAGACGTCCCTCGATGTAAACATTTGTGTTAAAAATTTCATAACGAAGCCTCCAATTATTGACGGTAAAATAGTCACTGCCAGAAATAATGTCATGTTGCCGCGTTGTTTGTGACTTTTCTACTCGTGTATTGTCATCGATTTCTGAGGTTATAGTTACGTGCTTTATAAAATTTTCTTGTGCGAAATATTTATAATCAAAACTGTTTTTGTTTTCAAAACAACAAAGAATTTTCTTCTGTGATTGTTAAAATGCCCAAACAGCTGAATAGCCGATGCAAAGAACTTGTGGCTTCATTAGTAAATTATTTTGAACAAAAAAGGAATAATAATGGTCCTTTGTTGCCCTTAAATGCTGTACAAGAGGTAGGTAATACGTGAATAAAATATCCTTACTTTACTTTACGAAAATGTCTATTATTTTAGCGTGTAGCTGCTGCTTTAAAAATCAGTGTAAGAACAGTAAGCAAAATTTGTCAATTTTCTGTTAATTTCCATATTTCGTGAACACTCTGACAACGCTACAAATGTTCACAATGATGACGTAAACGCAACTTTATTTGGTTTTTACTATAAATATCAATAATCACCTATGAAAACTGGTCGAACTTTAGGTTTTATTCGAATATAATATGGAGTGTGACATGAATAACTTCAAGAAATAATAGTTGGTGATTATAGTGTATTAGAAAGAATATATATTGTCATCAAAATTTCGACTCATTTATATTTGTACTTAATACGTACATATCTACATTAGTACAGTAAATTCCGAAATTCCGTTTATTGTTTTTAAATGAATAATTGACGCGTAATGTATTAAAACATATTTTTTTACTTGATATAAGCTTTGGTTTGATACACAATGAAGATTATTATTATATTACTGGACTCTTATTTATAAGAGCATAACATAAATGACAATAGAGTTAAGATTTATTAAAATAGCCAATGATATGCCTAACATATTTTTGCATGGATAATTCAAGTTGTTTTAAAATGTAAGTTATTGCAAAATTAGGTCTCTTTTTGGGAAAAGAAGCGTCCTAGCATCAAGAGAGAATCTGATCTGCTGATATTTCATAACAGCTCGCTCTTCAGCATCAGTAATAGCCACTCTCTAAATGAATGCGCATCTATGAAGTCTTCAGAATGCGTAACATGTGATACAATGAAAATCAGAAATCAAAAATGTATTATTTCCATAAATATTAGACAAGATCCGAGCACAGTAAGCTAAATCTTGCGTTCCTTGATTTTGGCTCAGTTTGTGGCAATTTTGATATTTGTGGGTGGTATTCTTGACCATGAAGTTAGACTTATGTTACTCGTTCGTGATTTTCATTTACTCTTTCTTCCTAGCTAGTCTTTTTGTTGAGATACTAGAATGGTCAAGAGTTTTTATTAATAACGTATACAAAGTAACAGTATTTTAATCTATTCATTATATTTAAATACAATCTATTTAATGCTGTATCAATTATTTGTACCAACTAGTATTCACAAATATATGCTTTACATATTGTTATATTGATTTTCGGTACTGTATTTTTACGGTCATGTTGTATCTCGAGCTATATTGTCCGTTGCATCAAGCAAGCACAGTGGACAATGATAACATTTTACTATTGTTAATTATAGTAGGGGAGCCCAAGCGGGGATTTCGGGATTTACTAAAGCGCGGCAGATTAATATACAGGGGGATACCTTGTACCCGGTTAAGTACCTACACCAAATATGAGTCCCATACATATGGCCGTCGTCAAGGAAAAAGGATCAGATTAGTAAAGAAAATTGATCATCAGAAATTCTCGAGCGCGTCAGATTAAGGTAGGGTCAGTTAACTATATGCTAAAAAGTGTATATTCCACTAATCTGACAATTTGAGAGTGACGACATTCTCGAACGTGGGTATTTTTTTTAATTTTGAAGTAAAGAATTCAAGGATAACTAAAAATATATAATCTGACGGTTTCCACAAGCCGAAGTAACTAAAGTTCGTCTGTAAAGTTTAATACCTGCAGTTGCGTGATGCCTACATTCTCCTCTTCGCATTTCTATTTCTCTCTCACTCTTTCTCTATCTATTACTCTCTCACTCCGTCCCCACTCTAGTTACTGTTGACATGACGCTATCACAGCTGATAACACAGACTGGTTCGTGGCATATTATTCATGCATAGGGAACTCTTATGAACCAGCTTGTCCCATAAGAGCTGTTTGCGACTACACTGGCCAGAGGCGCTGTAATCACCTTAAATTTGAACGTTGTCAAATCTGTAAAGCAAAATTCCTTAGTTTTTCGTCAATCATCTGATCCATTGATTAAAGTTACTAATATGTAATAGGTATAAACATATTTTTTCATTATCATAACATAAAACTTGAATATTAGTTTGGATTTGAATTTTAACTTATCTTTCAATACCCTACAATACAGAAGCTATTCAAGTTGTATTTTTTAATTAAAATAAAAATCATAAGTTTTTAATGATAATTTTGAGATATGGCAACATCACAGCGGCTTTACGAGAACACAATACGCAGGCGCATCGACTTCTCGTCCAATGTTTATCCATAGAAAAAGGATAGGTTAGGTTAGGTTGATTTATTTTTATCAACACCAATACCTAGCCCAACTCATTATCATTATCCCTAGAGTGCTTACGTAAAAGATACACCTTTAAATGCTTACATGGGGTTACTGATAACCCCCTCCCAAAAAAAACAATTAAAATAGGCATAATAAATAAAAAAAATTGCAGTATTTGAACAAAAAACTTTTATTTCAAACATTCTAAACATATTTCCACCCTATGGTCGTTACAAATTGGTTTTGAACATTTCCCGCAGGCAGTTTTGGTTTTTCTGTCATTTGTTCTTGCACACAAAAAACACCGCTTCTGTTTTAAAAGTTTTCTTGGAGGTTCTCCTTCAGGTCTAGGCTCATCTTTCACATCAAGTATGTTCCTAATGGATGATGCTAAATCACCAGGCAGATTTTTGGTTAAACGTCTTTCCATGTGAGGTTTAGCCAGAGCAAATCCAAGATCAAATAAAAATGTTCGGCGAGTACTCTTTTTTCTGTTACCTTTTACAATTTGGTGTATCACGTCGCAGTTTATTCCTGCTTGATCCAGCATTCCATAAAAAAATCGTAGTGGCCATCTACGCGTTTTTCTGGAGACAGATGAAGTGTGCATCATTTGATCAAATGTATCCACCCCTCCTTTTGTTGAGTTGTAGAAGTTTATGATTTCAGGTTTGCTATTTTCGTCAATTACCTTTCCGCTGTGCATGCTGGATAATAATAATACTGACTTCATTTTTTTCGGTGTGTAAGAAACCAAAATTTTTTTATTACTAAATGCAAACTGAGAAGTACCTTCTTTTTTTCCCTACTTGGGAGGAAAGATAAAGGAATTTCTGGTTTGTTTTTTCTGATGGTACCTACAATAGTCAGATTGAATTCCGTTAACATTTTGTCGGTCAATGGGATAGAGGTAAACCAATTATCCATTGTAATATTCCTCCCTGTTCCATGGATACTCTCGGTCAATGTTCTCACATAATAATCTGGCACAGGTTCTTTATCTGGTCTTTTTATTTTTCCAATATATGGAATAGCACTCACCATATAGAACGTGCGTGAATCACACATTGTCATTATTTTGAGTCCATACTTATCAGGTTTTGAAGCAATATAGACTCTAAATGGACAGTTTCCTCTAAATCCCAACAGCTGCTCATCAATTGTACAATAACTATGGGGCGTATAATTTTTAGTACAGTTTGAAATAAATCGTTCCCATATAGTACGTATAGGGGCAAATTTGTCTTGAGGATCTCTGATTCGTTTATCGTCAAATCTTATACAGGATATCAAAAACCTAAACCTGGTTTCGCTCATTATACAACGATATATTTCTGGTCCAAACTTTGACCACATTTCTTTTGAGTTCTGATGATTGTCTTTTTTTTGGCCTGCAATATACAGTAAACCAAATAATGCCATAATTTCAATGGAATCAGTGTCATTTACATAACGACAATCTTTAGAATATTTTTGTCTTTGCCTACCTATTTCTTGATTAGTGTATACAACGATGGAAATAATAATTTCATCACTAAAGAACAGTTTCCACGAATCCAATATTGTTGTTATATTCCTAGCATCGTTTTTCGGGCCTGGAAGTCGAAAGACAATATTTCGCTGAGGAGTTCGAGTACGACTTGGTGGTTCTGCAGACCAGCTATAACCATTCTTTCCTCTGAACTTTTTTGGTTGAAGAGGATCTTTTTCACTATCTATGTCTTCAGCTTTATTCTCTCTATTTTTATCTATAATATCTTCTCTGTCTTCGTATTCCTCTTCTTCGATAGATACAATACTGTCTGAATCTGATTGTACTGACACATTATCTTCATAATCTGTACCTTCATTATCAGAATCATTTTGACTTTCAAGTTCCTCATACCACCTTAGCACAGTTTCCTCGAATTTTGGGTCACCTGGTCGAACAGCCATGGAAAGTTTTTTTTATCTTCAATATTTTAAACAACGCTTATTGCTTACTTGGGGTTACACGTCACCCCGATCGCGACAGAACTCACTGCGTCATAAAACAAACAGTACTGCCACACGCGTTATAAATAGAACACCGGGATACCGATACATAGCAGAAAACACATGGTTGCCAGTGTTACGGTTTTTTAATAATTATTAATTAAAATTTGGCTGGGGTTACTGGACACCCCCGTAAGCTTTCTAGGGTTATTATTCCAATTAGTGTTGTATGGGACTAAGTTGAATTTCAATTTTTGTGTGTGTTTATTAAACTGATTTAACCAAACCAGTCCAATATGGTGTTTTCTTGTTGTGTGCCAACATGCAGAAGCCGGGGCGACACTATGAAAATGCATCGATTTTCCAAAAACTATGAAAATGTGAGTACCGGCGTTACTTTCAATAGTAAAGCTATGATAATTATATTAACAAAATCTGTTATATGTTGTTTTTTTTAATACTAACATGAGAAAACCTTATTATTTACCTCATTTGTCTAATGAGAAGTAGCTCAATATTTACCCAAAACTTTATTTATTCAATGAAATGAACATGAAAAATAAACTCTAGGAAATGTCCTAAGACAATGAAAATGATCAGAAAATATGAAAAGTATTTAAAATAATAGTAGAAATGACGTTTATTGAATCCCCTTAGTTTCAATGATTTTATTCAATGCTTTGACAAGTATTCCGAGCTGATATTTCGATATCCTTGAATAATTGGGGAAATGACTAATTTTAAAGTAAAAATAAGGTCTTTCGGTATTAGTTCTGCGATTATTAGTGAAAAAAATACTATATATACTTCGGTTGAGAAGGCCATATTTGTATATTATATTATATTACTTATTATATAACTTGTAAATAAACGTATGTAGTGAAACAGTTTTTTTATTCATGAATTCTTAAACAATCTTCCAGTTCCAGAAAAAATCTTTTATATGTACAGTTCCCGCTTTTGCTTTATTTCTGACTACACTCGCCAGAGGGCGCGGTAATTAGTGAACCAAACTCTTAATACTGAGTTGCCTATCTATCTATTGAAAATCAACCTAACCTAACCTATCCTTAATCTATGATATTATTTACAACGTATTTCCAAGGTTTTGGCTCATTTTGTTATTTTCATGTTATGTGAATTAAAGTTTATAAATATTCACTATGAGTGATATTAATATAAAGAGTGTATTTTTTGGTGAAACTACTTTGCAAAAAACAATTAGATTTACATTAGAAACTTTACAAAAATGTATAAATATTTTAGAATATCGTCGAAGCAAACCGGTTCTCCGAAAATCCATAACAACATAGTATAATCTGGAACTTTCATAGCATCTTCATTAAATGCAGTATATCACGCACAGTGCTATACATTATTAGAGAGATATTGCTAATTGCAATACCGCATACGGTGCGGTATTTATGTTGCGCTATTTTAATAACGCTCTACCTAAAATTGATTTGGAAATAAGAGCTATTGCCATCACTATTATTTAATAACGTAGCGCTGCGTTATGTAGGAAGTAACATAACCTGTCTTTTATATGTACTTATAATTTTTTTAAAGTTAAATCCAAAAACCAAATAAACTTACTATTTGTATACTTGATAGAATGAAATGCAATTCAGAATGGATGAAATTCTTAGCTGGAGCTAATGAAAATGCTATTGAATATGTGATATTGCATAATATAAAAGGAGTGGAGTAAAACTAAATAGAATATCTCCAAGGATCTATGATTGAATTTGATTTGGATAAAATGCAAAAAGATAATGTAAAAAATAAATGTATGTTTATAAAAGGGAAGGTATTTCTAAGTTGACAGAAGCTCTTGGAATCGATGAAACAATTTATACTTCCACTCGCAGTTCTGTTATAGTTTAGTGTTAGTATTATAAGATACAAAAGCAAAAGTAAGTATGTACATATTTTATTGGTACTTTTAGGAGTTATTGGAGTTTGCATACTTTCAAAAAGAATTGCATAGCGCAAACCACAACACATACTGAACATTATCTAAGCACGATGATAAACAAAAACCTAACATTAGAAAACCGATGCTTTTTGTTTTGAGAACAGCGTAGGGCAATTATGTGGGGTATTTACAATAACGTTCTACGGTTCGTAATCGTAAATTACACGAAGCGCTAACGTTATTTGCGTTAGAGACGTAAAAAAGTGAATCGCGCATTCAATAAACGTCAAAATAACGCAAGCGTAATTACCGCAAAGCATTTTTTACCAAGCAATATCTCTCTATTTACAGGTATAAAAATACCGCGAGACGTTCAGTACTTACAACAGCAGTGTAATGGAACGTGACATTGCATCGGAAGCTTCTGGGAATAGCTCCGAATCACATGCTCGAATTTCTGGAGAGTGCTCCGAGTCACATTTTCCTCTTTCTGGAGAGTGCTCCAAATCACATTTTTCCAGCTTGGCATGCGTTCACTGGATGCGATTTCTACCTGGCTTGCTACCGACGAGGGAAAAAGAAACCTTTGCAATTTTGGATGAATTCATAAATTTTCCAACAAACTTTTCTGGATTTGGTATCAAAGGAGCATAATTTGACATCATACTGTCCTTTACTTGCCACTTGTATGGGTTGAAAAAGTTAGACGATGTCAATCAAGCCAGAATCGTCATCTTCAATAAAACGTGCAAGGTAAAAGACAAATCACAACTCTTCTTATTGAGTATCCGTAATTACAATGCGTGCAACTTGTCGCCCTGTCAATAGGAGTTACTCCAGCAAGTGGTACGCACAAGATTTATTGCATGCTTCTGGAGTAATGCCCATAATGCAAAAAATATCTTTTACCAACGGACTATGTATGGAAAGTTGTCGACTGAAAGTTCGAAATGATCTGGTTTGCAGGTGATCAATTGCCGAAAGCGTAGTCATAACACCTAAGGATACTCCAAAATCAGATATATCTTTTCTCCAATAATTAAAAAACACGTTATTCATAAAAAATAGTGTTAAATATTTTAACGATTTCTTGTTACATATACACAATCTGGGGATGAAATCGAGCCAGAAGAGGAAGAGGATTCTACCGATGAAGTTGATGATTAATTAATCAATTAATTATAGAAAATTAAATTTTTTTGAACATTTTAAAAAAAAATATTTTCATATAAATACAAGTAGTCTATTTAAAAACATACACTTTTTTATTTGCATGGTACTTCCTGAGCTTTCCAATTAATTAAGTTCAATGATTTAAAAAAATATTTTTTTTAATTGTCAGATCCCACCAGATAATCGTCAGATTATGAGACAGCACGTCTAGGATATAAAGATAAACCATATATATCTTAATCTGACGCGCTTGAGTATTTCAAAATGACGAATTTTTTTTGCACATTCTAATAATAGCCGCGAGTTTGCTTCACAACCAAATCGTCAGATTATTGAATGAGAGCTTTTTTTAGGTTCAGTTAACATACCCTTAGAATATCTGATGCGCTCGATTAAATTCTATTTTTTTTTCATTTTCAACCCTTACGTACGACCACCCCCATCATGCAAACGATCAGATTTACATACGTCAATATCTGATACGCTCGAGTATGTCCATGCTACAGTTTATTTTTTATTTTTGAAAATCTTTAGTCGCTCCCCCCTCCCATGAAAAGAATATCTCATATAACATTTTTTTTCATTTTATCATCTAAGCTTTGCCGCCCAATAGGTCTCTACAACGCTCGAGTAAATCCTCATTTAGCATTGTGGGCTCCCCTATTATTGTTGGTATGTTATCATTTATATTATGAAATTTCTATGGTTAAGATCAAAATAAAACATTTTCTGATATAATAAAAAATTCATTGTACACAAATTGAAAACTGATGATACTCCTCAATGCTCATTGTAAATATAGGTAATTATAGTTTAAGATTGCATGCAGTAATCATTAAAGTTATTTTTCAATGTTGATATTTTATCATAAATCGATTTGAAGATTTAATAACTATTAGTTTAGTTACTCACAGTACCTGAATACAACGCGATTCCAGCATTTAAGCAACCATTTGTAGGATTCAATAACAGAGCGTGGCACAGTAACCATCTATCCATACTAATTAATAATATAGTACATTACTGATAACATTTGGGAATTTCCTAAAACTATAATCTACAAAGGTTAGCTGCATTTCCTATTTGATAAGACCAGTGGCGAATATATGGTATACCTATTGTACTATTCTTACTATGGTCTAGAAAATGCGGTTTTTTCCTCATTATCTTCATCCGTTGGAAAATTAAAAGAAATAATATAATGAATGTTATAAACGAGGATTCAACATAGAGAACAATTTTATTGAATTTGCTCATGATTTGCATCTAAACGAAACTCAAAATATTACATATCATAACTGCTTTTATTCTGAAAATTGGTAAATAATATTTGACCTAGTCTATTTCTTTATATTGTGAAATATTTCTATAATAGGTCCATTGTAGTTTCTTGCAACTAACTTTTGTAGTATAAATCTATGTTGTTAAGCCAATACAATGTCCAAATTTTATCAGTATACTGCATAGAAATCAGAATATACTATAGTATAACAGGGAAAACAGTCGATATGTAATATAGTTAACAACTTTTAGAAAACTGTTATAAGTGACTGACTTATTTTATTTTATTCGTTATAAAAAGATGAAGAACGTATCATTTGCATTGTGTTTAGAAAATAACAATTCAAATGTATTATATATAAATATATAATAAATAATATTATGCTTACTTTGTCAGCTCTGTCTTATAGTAATACGATACAGCTCTAAGCAATACAACAAAATTACCGTATGAAATAAATACATTTTATATAGACCAACCAAGGGACTTGAAGGCAACTTTTTCGCAAAAATTCTGAAAAGAACCACTTCAATATAATACTAAACATTCTACCTAAATTTAGGACCATTTCAAAGTAATATGATTCATATTAGAGAAAATGATAATTGATTTTTAAAATTAGTATCTAAAAGCTTTTTTATAATCCCTAAAAGAAAATTTAATTAGTCTGCAACTCAGCGGAAATATATCGCACCTTGATAACAAAATTGACATTATACCGAAAATGGCAATACTGAGTTATAACGACATCTATATTCGTTAAAAGAAAGCGCTTTTAATGCAAAAACTAACATTATCAGATTTTCAATATTTTTCCCTAGAGACCGCTAGTGTCGGTTAATACCAATGAAATGAATAAACATAATAAACATAGGTTTAGGGTATTTACTTCAGTGGTTTATGCTTTTGGGTAAATTGAAAAATAGTAATTCATAAGGTGAAACAATATCAGTTCAAGACTGCGTAAATGGCATTTTAAGTATTGCCGCTTATTTAGTTAATGTAGTACTAAAACAAATTTTCTGGTGAACTAAAACATGTCATTTTAAAAATCATCATTAATCTTTGGTTATTTATTCTAAAAACGGGTAGCTTTACGTAAAACAAAAGTGGCACTATGCCGAACTTTTTTATAAAACTATGTTTTCTAAATAACGCCATCAAATACTAAAATGTTTTCATTACATAACTGAAACTAAGTGCAGTTTTTTATTTCAGTTATTTGCTAAGATATTGACCAAAATGCTGCTCTAAAAACTTTAAATCGCCATACTGAAAATTTTTAATTTTTGAATAACGCCACTTTTGTATTCTAGGTGTGATATGCAGCTATTTCTATACCAAAAACCACACCATTTGTTAGATAATATTAATTTGTATATAAACAAGATCAAAACTATGTCTTTTTGAAAGAAATCTTCAATATTAAAAAACCAGAAAATTCACACTTTTGGCACAGATATAGTTCTGTTCAGCATATTCGCACCCAGTAACTGGATTTTGATCTATTGTTACAAAGTATGCAATAAGTAGATATATTATTATTCGGATAGAACATGAATAATGGTCCAGATGAGTTTGCACTGGATACTTTTTTAATTGCATTATCATATACTAAATAAAATAAAATGAAATAAATCATATATTCAATACATAATATCATAGTCTATGTAATGCATGAATATATAAACACATCATTATTGGGGAAGCCACCAGTCCAAGCTTTCGGAATTTATTTTTTCCATTTTTTTTCAAGGATACGCTATACGACGATGATATATTAGAAAAGGTGTAAATGGTAAATAGTATAAACGATCAAAAGATGTATTTGAATTTTTGAAAAATGATTGTCAAATTGAAATTAAACAAAATTGTTTTAAATAGTTATTCTTTTTTTAATGAAATAACTAAAAAAAATTAAGGTTATGTTTCAATTAACCATAGATCTAAATAATAATGAATTGATTTATTTAGATTTATGGTTAATTTTAACATAACCTTAAATTTTTTTTAGTTATTCCTATGTTCCTTAAAAAAAGAATAACTAAAACAATTTTGTTTAATTTCAATTCGACAATTATTTTTGAACAATTCAAATACATCTTTTGATTTTACCATTCACACCTTTTATAATATATCATCCGCGTATTCTGTTTCCTTGAAAGTGGAAAAAATAAATTCCGAAAGCATGGACTGAAAGTATGAAGAGTTCTCTTTTTAATTTGCCGCTTCCCCAATAATCCTGTATTTATAAATAAAAATTAAAACGTGTACTCTTTATATTTTATTATGTACGAGCTTTCGGAATTAATTTTTTCTATTTTCAAGGATACAGTATACGAGGATAACATATTATTAATGGAGTAAATGGGAAATTGTATAAATCATCAAAAAACTTATTTGAATTTTTAAAAAATAATTTTAAAATTGAAAGTAAATAAAATTGATATATACCTTGTTATGATTATATAAATGACGTTATTTTAACCTACAATTTTCAAAATAGAATAAGCATTTGAAATTGAAAAAATTTAATGATTTTTATCAATAGGTAATAGGTAATAATAAATATCACTTACTACGTATTTATCATCACAATTTCTACAGGGAATACAATATACTACATTGGAAAGGTTAAGCATATTAGTTTGACTTGTGTATAAATCGATTTTATTGTTAAACATGTTTTATTTGCAATTTTTATGTTATTTAGTGGTTTAAAAGTTCTAATTAATTTTGGTGTTATTTCCTTAATATATGGAAAAAAATTTAAAATTGTGGATTTCAGAATTTTCTAAAGTAATGTGTAAATTTGAACAGCAATTATACAATATGTATTTTTACTAAATTATTTGGTATCCATTCTCTAAAAATAATTGATGAAGGATTTTCAAGTTCTTTTCGTGGAATACAGGGTCTGATATCTTAGTTATTCTATTTTTCATTTGTTTAATTAAATTATTTTTCGTAGAATATTTATGATAAGACGAAAAGTTCATCAATCTCCCCGAACTTACTGGTTTTCTGTACCAGTCAATGGATAATGTGTTATTATCATTACTTATTAATTTAGTATCTAAAACTGGTTTACTTTGTAATTCGTCTTCTTTTTCCATTATCCATTGATTGGTATAGAAAACCAATAAGTTCTGGGAGATTGATGAACTATTGGCCTTATCATAAATATTCTATGAAAACTAATGTAATTATACAAATGAAAAATAGAATTATTAAGATATCAGACCCTGTATTCCACGAAAAGAACTTGAAAATGCTTCATCAATTATTTTCAGAGAATAGATATCCAAATAATTTAGTTAAAATAAATATTATATAATTGTTCTTCACATTTAGACATTACCTCAGAAAATTCTGAAATCCACAATTATTATATTTCTTTTCCATATATAAAGGAAATAACACCAAAATTAATAAGTACTTTTAAACTACTAAACAACATAAAAATTGCAAATAAAACATATTTAACAATAAAATCGACTTTTACAAAAGTCAAAGATAAAACTAATATTCTTAACCTTTCCAATGTAGTATATTTTATTCCCTGTCAAAATTGTGATGATAAATATGTAGGTCACACTAGTCAAAAATTAAAAAATCGCATATCCCTACATAAAAGTGATTGCAGATTATACCCCTATAGATGTGCTTTAGCGAAACATGTAATTAATAAAGACCATCTTATGGATTTTGATTCTGTAAGTATTTTAGATATACAATCAAATATTAAAAAAAAGACTTTTCTTCTTGGAAATTGCTCACATATCTCAAGAAGCAAATATGATTAACAAAAAAAGTGATCATAATAATTTAAGTTATATTTATTATTATTAAAGAAAGTATCAACAGTACTCGCTTTAATTTATTTATATATATATATATATATATATACATATTTTCATTTTTCTTGGGCATCAGGTTAACCGTAAATTCTGTATCAATTTATATTATTATTTAACGTTTCGCTCCTTAGTTAGGAGCATTTTCAAAAAATTTTACATTGATGTTGTTAAAATTGCATTCAATGTATTGATAGCAGAAAGTAGGATGTATCTCAAATGAATACTCTTTTATCGGGTCCAAAAAATATTCCGAAACTGGATTCAAAAAGGCACAACAGTGAATTTAATGTCTAACATAGTTGTTTTGGCAGCTTTCCCTAAATTATTCTCTTTTGAATCTTATAACAGATTTTTGAATAATTTTTATTTCGCAATATGATACTTACAAATTACTAATACTCTCCTACTACAATAATCATTCATTTCAATCGTGTTGATATTGATACGAAGTCGTACACTGGTGCCGACCCTGTCTAATAAGATATCTAAAAGTTGTAATTTTGGCAGGAGCCCGCGGGTTTCTGGAAAGGACTATTTTTTGTGACTTTACAGAGGCATTTCTAAGGGTGGATTGTTTTTTGGGAGCGCAATCTAGAAATTTCAGGAATCCAAATACTCTCGAAAGAGATTCAAGTATATAAGGCGAATACTTGCTGCCAGTTAGGCAGTCTACATTTTTTTTAAGTCGTGAGCAGAACAAGTGAATATATATGTGAACTGTGGATAATATAAATTACTTAGTCAAATAGTGAGAAGTGTATTTAATATAAATTAAGTGTGTACATAAATTAAGTATAAGTCAAGTGTACAAATACATTAAATAAGGAGATACACCGTGTGTATAAATGTATCCCACCCGTTGTGATAAAAACTATTTAAATAAATAAGAAAAAAAATTACATTGTTTCTCAATAGCTGGGTGTCTAAAAAATCGTAAAATCGAGAGCTACACGATTCAATCTTAGAAGTAAAGGAATAAATGCTATATGAATAAGAAAACGGTTAACAATTCCAAATTTTTATAGAAGTAAAGAATAAATTTCTGTAGGAATTGTGATTTAGTTTCAACAAAAACTCCTCTCCTTTTTCTATTTGGCTGCCCTTTGAGGTAGGGTTAGATTTTTATGATGTCCCAATAATAAAACTCTTTACATTTTATTATATTGAAATGCCAGCATAGGGCTTAAAAATATAAAAAGAAAGCAGATATTGGTATAGATGTGATAACCTAAGGAGAATATAAGTTAGTTGTAGTTTTTAGTATAAACTGACATTTAGTAAGAGAACGATATACCTACCGAGTGTTCAATTTAAATAATTCATTAGCTTTAGTTCTCTCATTCGGTTTTTTTAGCAATATCACTGGTTATTGACGTTTTTTCTTGAGTTGACTTTGTTCATGTACCGGGAAAGTCTTAGTCTTGTGAAGAAAAAAATATGGGAAAGTGGTCATGAGACATTCGAGAGAATTTGGCAGTAAACCTACAAATTTGAATAGTTAATTGTGTAGACTCTTAGGTATTGTACATTGAATGCAATAATATAATATTGAATAATTTTAAAAATATTAGTCAAATAACATTAACAAAATTTAAATAATTTAATTGCGACTATCTTTAATTATTAATTATGTTACAACTTAATAAGCAGCTGCCAGTGTTTCTCATGTATTATTGAGTGAGTGGAATATTGTATTTCACAAGAGAAATTGACTCTTTTTCGAAGACAAAAGTGTGTGAAAACGCTTGATATGTAATATTGCAATATTTTTTCAATACAATTTAGTAATCATTCAAAAGTTAATGATTAAAAATTTGGCCGGGATATCCGTGTTTCTAGCATAGAAACATAATAACAAAAGATATAACAGTTTGGAAGTTACATTTATAATTTTGCCAGCCAAATTACATTGTTTGGCTCATTAAATACGTTTTTCTAATTTTGACATATAAAGTGACACTTTTTAATACTCATTGGCGTCTTGAAACACTTTTCGTAACTAGTTATGAAATAGTATATTAAGTACCAAGTGTCAAAAAGGTTACTTTAGTCACTAGTTTTACTAGGCACGAGTGGAGCGAAGCGGAACGAGTTACTTGTGAAACTAGTGACTGAAGACGTTTTTAACACGAGGTGCTTACTATACTTTTTCTTCGCCCGCGGGAAGGAAAAAACTATATTATACTTGAATTATATTCATTACATGACGGACGATGACTGACAGCTCACTGATAAATCAAATGACGCAGAATAACAAAATTATTAAGGAGCATGAAATTTAACATACAAAAGATACACTTGATTTGACGTTTAAAAAACAAAAGATAAACGAGATGTGACTTTTCGCATTTTAAACACTAGTGTTTAAACAGTCGTTTTGTGCATGTCAAACCCGTGTTCAAAGTGCGGTTTTAGTAGCGGAAGTAGAAAAAATAAAATACTTCTCTGTTGTTGAAAAGTAAATTTCGCCACTATTTGCGAAAAATACAGAATAATTGTGAGACTTTAACTACTTCTTTATTGTCATTAATTTTGATGTACTATATATTTCATATGAAGATATATAAATTTATTCAATACGTGAATAAAAAAATAATTTATAAATAATAATAATAATACAATTTGAACAATTAGTGATATTGACCGCAGTTGACAACATAGTTTGAATTCACTAGACGACTTAAAAGGATTCTATGATGAACGCTCGTGGGGACGTTTTTAGTATTTTTAATTTGAATTCAAATGGTCACATCCTATTCAAAATTAGAAAAATATTGCGTGAAACACATTGGGAAAGACTATTTTTCATAACTCGCGCCCCCAGAAATACGCTTGTTCCGAAAAATAGTGCTTTTCCCAACTGGTTGCACAAATAACTATTATGTGTCTGAAATGACATTTAATAATCTACCACATGAGAGATTAGACTTTTAGTGATAACATTTGATTAAATTATTGCTCTTTAGGATCTAACATATAACATAAAGCACTTGGAGCAAAAATATCTAAATAGACTAACTACACAGAGTGAACGAATAGAAACGAAACAGAATAGTTACCATGGACGGCGTCATTTTAGACAAAAGCTCATTTCGTCAATTTCCTCAACAATACACTTTGTTTCTCCAAGGGATCGTCTATTTATCTTTGTTTTGCAGACATTTTGACGATGTAACCCTGGGATTTGTCAAATTTCTTTGTGGAAGCGGAGCCTTGTATTTTTTAGACTTCACTGCGTGTCTTTCTCAGCTTCTTTAGCGAAGTCCTTTAAGCACTTTTGATAATATGACCCGGTATGAGTTCTTTTGTTTAATGTATCGTTAATACTCCCATCATATTTTTGGTTTACCACATGGTCAAGTTTCCTGCAATTTTCATTCTGCAATATTGCTTGATTTCCTCTTTTTGTCCATATACCGTAAATTTTTATTTTTTTTAACATGATGGTATATTGTTTTTCGATTTCTTCCAATTATACATAATTTACTTTTGTATTTTTTGGATTAATTGTAGATAGATTTGCGTTTTTTTCCTCGCTTTGACTCTCATTATTTTCGTTTTTCAGTCGTAGCCTAAGTAACAAATATTTAAATGTCTGTACTTCATTGAAATCTCTAATTTTTGTATTCGTTGTTTTACTCAAGCTATTTATGACAGATTTTAGTCTTATTTTCCTCTATAAAATTAAGCAACTACACTCTCTAAACTGTTCTTTTTGTAGGCATTATTTCAGTCTTTTAATTATGATACGAAATGTTTTCTCGTTTTTAAATGCATTTGACGCAGAGTTTTCACATTTGCAGGTTCCTCAAATATTATTATTAAACCGATCATATGGTATTCAATCTCTATAGACTCTTCAGCATTGAAACTTCGTAGTCTTTTTTACGGGAGCAAGTTCTTTCAAAATTCCAATGCGACGCTAGATTTCGTCATTTGAAGTCCTCTGTAACATTAAGAAAGCAAATTTTTCCCTTTAAATTTACAATTGACTGGTCCGAGCACTTCCTGTTTCGTAATCATCTCGTTTCCCTGATATATTAGATTGCTACAGAAAATTCATAATTTTCACAATTTCCAATCGAAATAAACACTATTTTTTCAAAATCAATATTCTGTTGTTTTAAGGTGATAAATAAGTCAACCTAGTATTTATGTATTGTTCAATTCAAAAGACACATTTTGTATTTTTCTTGTGAAGTTGAATAGAGAGGAACTAAATAAACTCTGATGAAGTATAGATACAACTGATATATCTGAATTTTATCAAATAGATAATCACACTTTTAGATAATAAATGGTATCCAGTGCAATAGTTATAAATTCATAATTTCTTAAATATCGTTAAAAATAAATATATCTTTGTATTAGATATAAATTACACAGTTGCCTATTCTGTGTGCAGTGTTTATTCATTTATCAAAATCACAATATTTCTTAATTCTATTGCAACCAACAAATTTGAAGCTAGCAAATAAATACATTTCTAACAAATCGAATTATTTTGATGAATTTACAATCTAATTTCAAAACACTTGAAGAATAGTCACATTTATTTATTTTTATCAATATTTACAAAACAATTGTTAAAGTATTCCTGTTTCTTTTAATTCAAGTTCAAAGAAGATCTGTGGTCCCTTAATATTCATTGTTATGGGCTTTTTATTTTTCAGGTGGGATACAGTTCAACTGTTTTGAAATTACAGTAGAACCTTTTTTTTTTGGTCACCTCTTAAAAGCCGTCTTCTTTACACGGACATTTCCAAAAACAAAAACTTTGAAGTACTCTTTTGGAAAATTAAAGAGGGATTTGATCATTTAGTGAAAGTAATTGTGTAAGACGGCAGACGTTACGTTCTGTTCGTAACTGCTATGAAAGGACGTGTCAATCATTTTCACTCTATGGAGGCTGATTCATCTGTTTATTGCCAAGAAGTTTTTGCAGCAAGAGTTCTATTAAGTGATTGATTATTTACGGTATTATAAATAATCGCTTAAGAACAATTACAATGATTACACATTTTTTTCCTCAAATATCACTTACATATATTTTACAAATTATATATGAATTTATTGTAAGTGGGAATAAATTGTTCAGCTACAATTCTAATTCATGGACACCCTGCATATTAGATAGGAATTTAAATAGTTGTTAAATAAGTAATGCAAGAATAATAATAATACTTGAAGGTGAAACTTGGAAATTAATAAATTCGTGTTAAAAATATTTCCACAAAGTTTTCTAGGATAACATTTATAATACAAGGTGGTCTAGAATTGAATAATTAAATTGCCATAGCTGACGTATCTAAAAATATATTCACTTTTTCTAATATTTTGAATGTAGTTTAGCTTTGAACTTCCAAGTAAGAGTAGTACCACTTCTAGTGACTGCTATTTAGAGGTTTTACTGTATTTAATAACGGTTTATTAAGGAATCTACACTTAATGTCATTTATAACCACAAATTAAAAAATATTATTTACAAAATTTAGGTTACGTATATTTTTTACAAAAGAAGACCATATTCAGGCCAAATAGTTATACAAAGTATAAAAAACGAATAAAAGCTATATCGTATAATAACTTGAATTTTTAAAACCAACTGCCTGTTCCTCCTCCTAATTTTGAACCAATTCCACCTAGCCCTTTACCAAATATATTTCCTACTTTTCCTCCTATCATAGTTCCTACGTTGGAAACGAAGTTTCCATCCTCTCCACTTAAGCTCTCCATTATTGTCACTTTCGTTTTGCTTCTGTTGTCGCCGTCTTCATCAATTACATCCATTCCACTGTAAAATAAAATAAAGATATTCAAAGATTATTTGAATTTTCTCTTCATTTTTCCACATTCAAGGGTAGATAAACATAATCCAGTAAAATTTTTTCGAAGGAGATAACTTCATCTTTTAATTCCAACAAATGATTTTCAAAATCCAAACAGCAAGATGTAATATTAAAAGTAAATGGTGAATTTTCAAAACAATGGTGTAAATATATTATTTCCGAATAATAGAATTTTATACTTGATATTTGAATCTATTTGAGCTAGAAATCAAATATTTATATCCCACTGATAAAATTAATTTTCTTCTTTATTATTGAAGTGAAACTTTTTATGGGACACTAGCGTTTTGTCATGAGAGTTAACTCGTCGAGCTAACAAAACTGTTAAACTCCTTGTGAGAGAGGCGGAAAAAATTAACGAAGATCCGCACAAAGAGGAGACGCCGAGAATAGTCGCAGGGCATTGTTTATTGATGGCGATCATGTTATTCCGTTTATCAATCCCCACTTCGCTGCGCGAACGATAAAGTGAGAACGCATTCGGGGGGAAAAGGATACAAAAAGCGCTTAATAATTTCTGCCGATATTGGTATAATCCAGTGCGAAATTAATATAGAAATTGTTTACCTTTAAAATTAAGGCGATAAAAACTAGGAAATTTCTTTGCATTGTGTATTTATTTGTATTATTTTGAAAAAAATATGTAATAAAACGTAACAAGAGTATTGAAATATATTGAAAAAGGAAATAAACAGGTATACTTGTCCGTACAGATAAGTTCTGTACTCATTAAAGTTTAAGCATAAACTGTGTTATCTCCTACTTTCCGCATTGAGACCAACGCGCATCGTGGGCGTGTCCACTTTCAAACTTTCAGCTATATTTGCTAACCTGTACGTAGAAGAGCAAGTAAGTCTCAGTTCATCAGAGAAAGTCGTTGTAACTAGTGTTGCTTTATTTATGGAAATATTTTTGAAGTGAAACTTTTTATGGGACACTACAGAGGTTTTGGTTACGAGGTAATCTCGTAAAGGCTAACAAGTTTTGTGAAGCTCTAATTATCATTTGTACTTAAACTTAGTGAGATAAACGCAGCGCTGTTCTCCCCTTCTGTCATCACTCGACTCGATTTAAAATCAAACGAAAAACGCGGGTTCGATACCCCCATGGGCGGCCAGAACTTTTCTTAGGTATTAAAAAGGAAGGATACGTAATATGCATTCAAATTTCTTAAAAAGAATATTTACTTTTGTTTGTCTTTTATTGTAAATAGTTTTTTATAGTCTATCCGAAAAATTATTGTTTTTATTTTGGAAATAATTTTTGTTTTAATTTTTTTAAATTATAGTTTTTTATGTTGTTGATATTTATGAATTCTCTTTGTACACTCATTGGCGGTTATTGCGTCATAAAACATAAAAAGTTTCACTTCTGACGCTGTTAGTTTTCGACTGACGCATAAATCTTGTTATTTTTATTAAACATGATCATTTGCAGAATGTGTTTTAATTAAAAGAAAGTCAACAGAAATTCTGTATTCAAATAATCTACAAAATAAGAAACATTTTGTCAGTATTATATCAATGATGGAAAGTGTTTAGTATTACATGAATTATTTTTTCAATCCATTGGATCAAAGAATTTGGTAATAGGGAATAGAGAGTACATGGTATTATATATTTACCTTTCGGCTTGTCCCATCGTAAGTGCACATGTAGCTTCTTCTGTTTGCATTCTTTGAGCTATAGTCTGATAAGCTTTGGAATTTAATTTATCTTCCATAACGCCTTGAAGTTCAAAGTCTGAATATATTTTCTGGAACATTGATTATATGTAACAAAATTCTATTATATTTAAAAATTAGTTTTGGCTTAAAAGCTATACATACCTTTATGATATGAGCAAGGCACGTACATTGGTAAGGATGCAAAGTATGATCTAATCGTTCGGACAACCAGTTACACAACATATTAATTTGGCTTGTATACCACTGTTCAAAGAATGTAAGAATCCACAACTCATCTGTAATTTTCTGCCGAATTTGGTCCATGCAATTCCTTGTAAAATTTACATAACCTTGCCCCATATCTTTGCCTGTCCCAGAAACATTCTAAAAATACAATTTGCATTTGAATAAACTTGAATAAAGTAAATAGTAACGTTGTGCCACACAAAAAAGAAAAGTTTGCTTACCGTAAAACTTAAAATGGATCCTATGAGACTGCCTTCATCGTACCTAGATAATTTAGACAATGTTGCTTCTAAAACTGACATCATTTTACTTATCAATCCTTGAACCATGTTGGCATTTGTTTTCTCTATCATGTCATCTATCTTGGTATGATATTGATGCTTAAATTGAAATATTATATTACAAAAATATACGCTTAAGTTAAAAGTATTCAAAAATACATTTTAATCAGTAAAAATAGGCAGTTCAAAACTAGTCGAAATAGTTCATTTATACGAAGTAACAATGATAAATAAAATTTAACTCTAAATGAGTACAGCATTTGAGGGGTGAGTTGAGTATAATATAGAATCTGGTCTCGTCTACCAGCTGAAGTATTTTGTAGTGTCATTTTAGACTCTTGACACCATTTTCAACAGCTTTATACGGAATCTTTCAGATTTTTTCTATGTGAAATTTTTAACGTGATCATTCTTTTGTGTGAATAGTATTTGACCATTTCACAATTATTACCACATTATTACTTTGCAAAGAGTGATTTCATAAGAGAGGAATGTGTTTTTTATTACACTATTAGTTTTTTAGTAAATGTACACTTAAAATTATTAACTTTTACCTTGACGTCATTAATATCTAATAACATAACCGACATAATTATTAAGTGGCATCTCTTTCTATTAATAGTGAAGAACAGAACAAAATAATTTGACAATTGTCGGTTATTTTATCAGATATTAATGACGTCAGGGTAAAAGGTCAATAATTTTAAGTGTATATCAGTCGAAAAACATCTTGACGAGGTAAAAACAGGTGACGCAAGTATACCCCTTATAAAATATGTGATATCAATTCATACGATGTATAGGGTAACACAAGTACTATCTCTTCTTTATAAAATAAAGGTAAGCTATGGCTACATATTCACGCTTTATTCCTTATTAATTTGAAGGTTTCAAATAATTGATGTCCTTGCGTTCAGCCCTGTTTAAATAATGTTAGTGTTTTTTAACTGGTCTAATTGTAGTACAATTAAAAAAATCTTTTTGATTGTTTTGTAGTTCTTACAATTCACGCCTCTTCTTTGTAATGCGTTTCCATAGTATAATTCGGACGGAGTCCTTTCTAATGTGTTTTTATAGTATAAATCGGATGAGGCCCTTTATTTGTTATGTTTATTGATAGTGTAATTCGGCTGGGGTCCTTTCTGGTGTTTTGATAGTACCTATAAATCGCATGGAGCCTTCCTATGTATTGTATTTTGGAAGTATTGATTAAATGAAGCATTTTCTATACATTGTAAAATCATATATATATATATATATATATATATATATATATATATAAAACTCTAGTCTTTGCTGACGAGTTAGAAATAAAACTCAGAAATATTGGGGAATGCAGCAACAGGGAAAAAGAGAATTCTTTATTGGATGTTATCCAAGCTTTCGAAAACGTTCGTTTTCATCATCATGGATGATGCTACAAATAGAGGGAAAAAGAATTATTCTCAACTCCATCAATAAAGAGATAATAATGTACTTACATCCAATGTGAGATTATTTTCCTTTATGTAGAACATAATCTCACATTGGATGTAAGTACATTATTATCTCTTTATTGATGAAGTTGAGAATAATTCTTTTTTCCTCTATTTGTAGCATCCCTGATGATGAAAACGAGCGTTTTCGAAAGCTTGGATAAAAACCAATAAAGAATTCTCTTTTTCCCTGTTGCTGCATTCCCCAATATTTCTGAGTTTTATATATATATATATATATATATATATATATATATATATATATATATATTTAATTTGAAGAAAGATATTTGCCAACTTATTTGTAATGGATATTTTTGTGGGGATGTGGCAATAAGACTCCAGAGTAAATTCTTTCAGATATTTATTCCCGAGCTTTCGAATAATTTTTATTCATTATCAAGGGCTATAAATAATTGGTCAATGTTATCATTATTAATAATTAAATGAAATAATGAATACTTACATAAAATCTATAGCGAATTTTGGAATAATTTTTATAATAAATTCTTTTAAACATAAATCAATGAAAAACTCAAAAAAACAATATGACAATAAACAAAATATTTGATCTTGAACTACTACAATTTTTATTTTTTTATCATAAAATTAAAGATTGTTATGAATCTTCTGTTCTTTTTTCATAATCTAAAAGATATGCATAGATAACAATTATTTATAGACCTTGATAATGAATAAAAATTATTCGAAAGCTCGGGAATAAATATCTGAAAGAATTTACTCTGGAGTCTTATTGCCACATCCCCACAAAAATGTCCATTATATATATATATATATATATATATATATATATATATATATATATATTCTAATTAACGTAGGCTGTTGACACAAGTCTAACAACAATCAGTGGATCAAGTCCTTTCTTTTGAGCTATTAACTATTTAAATTCGTTGAGTTTCAGGAAAGTTATGTCTGCACAATCAACTTTACTTTTCCATTTTTTCCAAATACTGCAGCCGACGCACAACTAATATTGTCTGGAAGGAAGTACTGTAAAATTATTTTATGTAATAATTACACCCTCTCATACATATTCTATCCTAATGCTGCGGAGCAGCACGGTTCCTCTAGTTTAGTATCAAAAAAATTACTGTATATATAGAGTGACTTATGATGGTTTGATTTACATGATGTAGACAGTTTCTATTGGGCCTTTTCGGTGTGGTGGTCTTTGTGGGGGTGTACTTGTATCACTCGGCAACTACCGATGCCTGTGATTATTGAATTTTGTTCAAAATAAAACCTAATGAAACATAAACTAAGTTAGGTCTAACTGAGAGAGGAAAGCCTGCTGGTGATGCTTCTAATCACCTAGTCCTTTGAAGGCAATGTAGTATGGTAAAATATTGATACGATACTAGTCTTGATACAAAAATAACCTCACTCAAATTCAGTTTCATTTTAATTAGTTACAAAAGTTTTGATTTCAGTGGTCTGTAATTAGTCAATATGATACGGTATTTTCCTTCGCTTGTCGTCCGATATAATTATACTTGTAGTTTCCGTTAAACCTACCGATCAGCACGAATCTTCACATATCTGAAAAATAAGGAATATACCTACAACTCGCCACATCTCCGTACTAATATCATTCCGTTTTCGTGCTCGATCAGGTACGCATGTATTAATTAAACACAAGGTCAAAATGCCGAAAAGAAAGAATTCAAGTAGTGATAAAAAGTACGAAGAAATTAAAAAACTTCGTAAACAATTACGCGACATGCAAAACAGATTGTGTGAAATTCAATCAAGTGATTCTTCAGGAAGTGATGGGGATAAACCAGAAGGTATGTAAAAGTAATCATTTGATTTAACTTTTTTGTTGAAAAATGCAAGCAAGTTGTTTTTTTATATCCTCTCCAATTATTTAACTAAATACAATCATAAAAATAAAAATGGAATCGGGTGATTCATTTACACTGAGTAATAGGAAATCGGGTGATTTCTTAGTGCTGTGTACGCAATCAATATGACTTCTAAAAAAGTCATTGCAATTATTTAATTAAATACAATGACAAACATGGAATCGGGTGATCCATTTATACTGAGTGATACAGAATCGGGTGATTTTTTAACAGAATCGAGATTCAACTACTAAAGGTTAGATATGAAATCGGGCGATTTCATTACAAATCAAAATTGAAGCAATGCAAACATAAAATCGGGTGATTTTATTTAATAACCTTCTCCAATGGTGATATACCCTTTTTAGATGTTAATACAATTTGGTTATTTATTAATGTTATTAAAAAGAAAAAAATACATAAGTTAATTTGTCCTTAGGTTGATCTGATAATGAAATCGTTGAAGAAAGTAGAGACTAGGAACCGGTAATACAAGAATTACAGGACCCTTTGGAATCAGAAGAATGTTTTTTTGGAAAGGACAGAAGAAAATAACACTGAACAGGATTTCAGTGCTCTAGGTTCTAGACCAGAGGTCGAGGATAAAGAGGGTGATGCATATCATGAAGAGATTGCAGTACGTTGGAACTCCTATTTGCGGAAAGGCATAACAAAAGAACAACGTGCTGAAATCATCAAACAATATAAATTGCCAGCTAACTGTAAATCTTTGGTTCCCCCCAGGTAAATGAGGAGATCAAACCCTGTTTACCAAAGTTTGTGAACGAAAATGATTTTTTTCTAATAGCTATACAACAACAATTAGCACATGGACTTTCGCTTGTCAATTGTTCTGCAACGTACACCACGCACACCGAAAATATAAAATAGTCCCACATTTAAATCCAGATTGCAAAAAGGTCGCCCAGGTCATGCCATTAGACGAATTCTTATTTAGTAAAGATTTCACAGAATCTGTAAAAAATGAACAAGCTTTAAAGAAGAAAACCTTTGAATTTAAAAAGAGATCTTTTTCGGCGTCCTCGATACCAGGTCCATCTGGAGTTACATCGAGGCAACATTTAAACTACCAGCGTTTCCAATACAAAGGCAGATACAAAGAACAGAAGAAGAAAGAACAGAAAGCAACGTACCGGAACAGAACAAAGTCGATTAAAGAAGCCAGGAGCCGCCCCTACAGGAGATGAGTCAATGTCTAACGGTGAGCAAGTATGCAGGTGGTCTTAAATAATTTTTGCCTACATGGAAAGATATTACACAAAAACGAGTGGTTTTGAATTGGGTCAAAGGAATACGAATTCCGTTTTTCAGTAAACCTAAACAGTATTCTGAACCTACAAATAAAATTCCATCTAGGGCATTAAAAGACTATGAACATTCTATTAACGAAGTGTTAAAAATTGGTGCTATTGGCAAATGTGAGTCAGAGAAGGGTCAGTTTCTGTCCCGTTATTTTCTTGTTAAGAAACCTAACGGTAATCACAGATTTATTCTAAATCTAAAATAACTCAACAATTTTATAACAACTTCTCATTTTAAACAAGAGGGCTATCGTACAGTATTAAAGGTTCTAGGTCCAAATTATTATATGTCTAAGATTGATCTTAAAGACGCATATTTTCTAATCTCAGTAGACAAAAAGTACAGAAAATATTTACGGTTTAGATTTAATAACACCCTGTATGAATTTACCTGTTTAGCCTTTGGCCTTAATATAGCACCTTATATATTTACAAAATTATTAAAACCTGTAGCAAAAAAACTTCGGCTATTAGGAGTAATAACGGTTTTTGTATTCTAATTGTAAGTAAAAACGAGCTAGAGTGTAGGAAGCACACATCCTTGGCTATACAACTCCTAAAGAGTTTGGGGTTTGTGATAAATCTAGATAAAAGCACCTTAACCCCTAGACAGGACATAAAATTCTTAGGGTTTAGATACAATACCGTAACTATGAGCATCTCACTCCCACAAGAAAAAATTCTTGCTATAAGAGAATTAATTTCTACGTTTAGGAGAAAAAAGAAATGTACTGTTCAGGAGTTTGCAAAATTAATAGGGAAGTTTGTGGCTTCTTGCCCAGCTACAGAATGTGGATTTATACATACTAGGCCTTTTGAAAGAATTTAATATATTTCATTGAAAGGGGAATATTCAAATTACAAGAAAAAAATTACAATTCCAGCTACCTTAATAGACGAACTAATCTGGTCAAACAACCATATAGGAAAGGGAAAAAACATGAATCCCAAACATTTCGACTGGGAAATTTTTTCAGATGCCTCAACAACTGGCTGGGGTACTTTCAGTGGTGGATCTAGGTCCCATGGATTTTGGGATGAACAAGAAAAAACAAGACATATTATCGTTTTAGAAATAAAAGCCGCACTTTATGAATTGAAAGCTATGGCCAAAGAGAAAGAAAATGTTAGGATATTGCTCCGAATAGACAATCAAACTGCTATATCCTATATCAATCGAGGAGGGAGTATAAAATTTTCACAATTGAATGAAACAACTGTAGAGTTGTGGCACTGGTGTGAGAAAAAGAATATTCAGGTATTTGCAAGTTATATACCATCTTCCTCAAACACTGAGGCAGATAAAGAATCTAGATCACTCACTATTGACACAGAGTACGAGCTAAATACTTCAAATTGTAGATAATTTCGGACAACCTGAAATAGATCTTTTTGCAACAAAAATTAATAAAAAATGTGAAAAGTTCATTTCATGGTTTTCCGATCCATACTCGTTCGCAGTAGATGCCTTTACTCTTATATGGTCAAAATATTATTTTTATGCTTTTCCACCCTTTTCGATTGTAATTAAGGTCTTGGAAAAAATTATCCAGGAGAAGTCCACAGGTATTATGGTTGTCCCATATTGGCCGTCTCAACCATGGTATACAATTTTTCAAAAATTGTTAATAGAACAGTCAATTTGTTTTAAACCTTCTAAATATTTACTTATTTCTCCTTTCAGAAAGTGTCATCTACTCTACCAGAAAATTTCCCTGGTGGCAGGGAAATTATACGAAGGGCGTATTTAAATAAAGGTATTCCGGTTAATGCTATAGATATCATGATTGCTTCCTTGTCAAAAGGACCTATGAAACAATATAATTCTGCATAGAAAAACAACTTGACCCATGGAAGTATAACTTACTCCTGTCTAGAATTTCTAACTGTTGCCGCTAGGGACACTTTTAAAAAGAGGCTGGAGCTGATAGGGAAACCATACCCTCCCCCAGATCTGGACCTTAATAACGGACAAATAATTGAATGGGTGAACGAATGGGGCAACCAAATGATTGCAGACGATGAGACTTGGATTCCTCCAATGCAATGACATCAACACAACACTACACATTCTAACAAGTATAAACGAATGTACAGCCGGTTTGTGCTAAAATGAAATTTTAATTTGATTTAAATGGTTTAATTTGATTTGATTTGGTTTAATTTAACTTAATTTGATTCAATTTGATTTAATTTGATTTAATTGATCTGATTTTATTTTATTTAGTTTGATTTAATTTAATTTAACTTAATTTTTAGGTACACATGGAAACTTTTTAATTTTGGTTTAGTATTCTGGCTTCTACTAAAATTCTTGTTTTGTCTTGAAACACAATGCAAGGCAGGGTCTTCTTTTTCGGCTTGTTTTTGGAGTGCGGCGATTGGGATGGGTTCTCTTGGCAGTGGTCTCGCTAGATGTTGGACGGTCATGGCCTTATGCCGAAAGGTACGTGGGCCATTCGCCTCCGCGCCTCGGCAATCGCTTCCTCAGGGGGGCGATAGCCGAGACCAGAGGGCGATAAACGCTTTGCTTTCATGTTGCCGTAAATGCAGGCTCCTCATATTCGGTTTTAAATTCATACAGATCTGCATTAAACTTAATATTTTCTCGTGCAAATATTAACGACGAAAAAATAATAAATAGGTTTTTGAAAGGTGTTTCAAATATTCGTCCACCACGTCCTAAATATAACTACATTTGGAATCCAGATCCAATCTTAAAATATTTAGCAGAACGTTACTCTTTGGAAGAACTAACTTTGGTGCAACTAACATACAAAATGGTTACTCTGATGGCACTCACGACTGCTAGCAGAGTCCAGACACTATCATTAATCAAAATCGAAAATATTTTCCATTCTACCGAAAAACTCGTAATAAAAATTCCTGATAAAATTAAGACATCTAAAATTGGTAATCTTCAACCCCTATTAGTATTCCCATATTTTAAAAATTAGCCAAGAGTTATGCGTGGCGCATACTATTGATTTTTATATTTAGAAATCAGCGAGTATTCGCAATGAGGAACAAAGTCTTATATTAACTCATAAAAAACCTCATCACGCCGATTCTTCCGAAACAATCAGTCGATGGATTAAAAATACATTACACTTAGGTGGCGTAGATACCTCAATTTTTTCAGCCCATAGTGTTCGACATGCAAGCATGTCTGCAGCATTAAGAGAAGGGTATTAGTGTTGAACAAATAAAAAATACAGCTGGATGGACACCTTCATCCAACGCATTTTTTAAGTTTTATAACAAACCAGTAAGGGTTCTAACATATGTTTTTGCTAAAACTATAATCCAAACAAAATAATAAAAAAAAGTTTCCTTGTAATACGTTATTTTATTTAATATTGTCGTTATATATGTTATGTATGTATTGAATTATTTCGTATATTTTATGTTAAAATTAACTGTAACTGCATAAACATTCCTTTCTAATAATTGCTAGTATTATAATATCTTTATCAGCTTCAACTGTTATTTAATAAACAATATATTTACTATTTAAAAATCGTCCTTCACTCTGAACATCTACAAGTATAATTATATCGGAGGACAAGCGACGGAAAATGACTAGATTAATCGACTTACCTGTAAGGAGGATTAATATTGATTTTCCGAGCTTGTCCGAAGATATAGTTACCCAGCTCCCCCTAAGCTCCCACAGACTATGCGATTTTTAAAAGGAAAACATACTCAAACGGAATGATTTTAGTACGGAGATGTGGCGAGTTGTAGGTATATTCCTTATTTTCCTGATATGTGAAGATTCGTGCTGATCGGTAGGTTTAACGGAAACTACAAGTATAATTATATCTTCAGACAAGCTCGGAAAATCAAGATTAATCCTTCTTACAGGTAAGTCGATTAATCTTGTATTTTTTTAGAGTAGGTATATGTTAACAATATTTAAAAAATAATGTATACCAAGTCAATTCCATCCACTGCGCATAACTTCAAAGACTGGTTTTTAGCATCTAAAATAACGTTCACCATTGCACACATTTCAGATGGTATGATATAATCAGTGGAAATAAAAGTAACAGATTTCTTTAACCACTGTTGGAAGGCAGATTCAGTTCTTTGAATACAGGATTCCATCATATCACAAGCCATCAGTTTCAGACGTTGCTCCAAATGTTGCCTAAATTCTGCATCAGGCCAATGTAGGTCTCTTATAAACGATTGAAGAGCATCAAGTTTCCAAAATAGATCTTCTGATGTTGCACATCCCATACTACAAAATTATTCATACATTATGGTAAATTAAATATATTAACAACAAATCCTGCTGGTAGTCAAATATATATTACCATACCCTTTAATTTCCCATCGTTCCTTCTCAAAACCTTTGTGGATAGATTGAGCAATCGAAGATTCCATGAGATCCACGTATCTAACTACTAATGGGGCAAAAGTATCTCTTAGATGCTGGTGAAATCGTCCATTCTTCAAATTATCTAAAATAGTTAACAAAATTTAGTAGGGTGTCAACAGAACTACAAATTGAAAATACATCCAATCAATTGAACTGCTTTTTTGGTAAGACAATCATAAAAATGGGGAGAGTATTCACGAGTAGTTTTCAAGACTTATAAACTTTTTTCTGGTTGAGTTCTTATTGATAATCATAAATCTAATGAATTTTTATTAAAGGTGATAAATTACAAGATCATTATAGAATTTTTTTCATCTTCTTAATATACTTCTGTTCAGGGTGGACGCATAGACAATATTAGAGGAATCGATTAATCGTCTTTATGCCTTCGAAATGTAGATCTACCAAAGGATAATAAAAGTTAGTTGGGTCGACAGATTCTCTAATCGTGTTGTTCTGGAGAGAATATGAAAAGAATAAGAAGATGAAACACGAGTCAAAATTAGGAAAATTATAAAGTACTGCATCTCATCTTCCAAGGAAGGATCTACAGAAAAAGACTCCTCCCAAGACTGACGAAATGGTGCGGTCAATAATCAGCGCAACTGTTTTGGTTGGCAGTTAGTAAGATAAGAATAGACAAAAATTAATAGTTAATTTACTACAAATTTATTTTCATTTCATTTAATTTTTTCAGTTTTTTTGAAAGCATGGAATAAAAGTATAGTGCTATGTATCTTTCACAGTCGAACATTGTTGGATCTATCTAAGCTGCTGATAAAATTTGTCAAAACCATCATACTATCTACATTTTTAAGCAAAAAGTCATTTATTTTTAAAATAATATAATGAATGATATAACAGTTTCGTAATAAGACTGTAAAATTAACCTACCGTCAGCTCTAAGATAATCGTTGAGGATTTGAAACAGTGGAAAAGAATCCCAAGTGTCCGCTGGTTGTTCGGCTAATACTCTGTCCATATCAACAGCAAACAAAGACCAAAATATTTCAGCGTGTTCAACCAATAAGTCGCTAAACCACGCAAAGGCCTGAATAAGCAAAACAATTAAAACATTGGTGAATGAGATTCATGTTTCATTTGGTTTCTACGATATTAACAGAAAACATCAAATAGAACATGCGGTATTATCAGGCGCTGACTGAGGTACACGACAATCAAATATCACACAAGATATAGCTATTCACAAGAATGTATACTTTACAGTAATACGTATTTACATTTTATTTGATTTCAGATAAAAATAGAATACGATTCAAAGAATATGAAGATTTCATCAAATTCATTAATAATTCTTGAATGAAATTAATTTAATTTTTATAACAATAACACTTTTCATTTCGTGGGACAAATTTAGAGTAGAGTAAAGTCGCCAATATCGTACTGTTGCCTAAATCATACCACTGCAATTTATCAAATTATTCATCTATCGGCACTGGTTGTGTTTCGCTAAGCGGAAAAAGCAAGTTAAAAGAATTCGGCTATTTTCATGTTAATTGTTGCTTTATCTCATTGGTAAGTATACAGATATTTTTTTAGTAGCATAGCCTAGGAAGTAATTTTGCAAATATTGAAATTAATTTTAAATCTGAAATTTGGGGTTAGAATTGTATTTATTATTTTGATTGACAGTTTCCTAAATAGTACCACGTTGGTGATTCCCTAATCGTATGATACGATTTAGGGAACCGATGACATTCAATGTTTTAAGTTTTTCCTGACACATAGAAGAGCTAAATTTATCTTGGAATAAATCAATTTGCATAGGTTTTTTTTCTTTTAGAATATGCCTAAAAGAGAATATGGAAAATGGTCCTCGGAGGGCATGGAAAGTGCGATAAAAGAGTATGAAAACGGAAATATTGGTTTTAATGAATGTTGCCGTATATATGAAATTCTCAAACCAACATTGAAAAAGCATTTTTTGAAACAAGTTAAACGTGATCAAAAAGTCCCATTATCAAACAAAAGACGAGTCAATGGAAGACAGTCGGCACTTCCTGAAGAGATGGAGCAGGAGCGAATGTCCCATATTTTAAAATTCGAAGAACTGCTGTTTGGACTTACCATTAGAGATGTTCGCAAACTTGCTTATGACATAGTGGCAGCTAATCCACATATTCCGAATCCTTTCAAGAAGGAGAAAAAAACTGCTGGTAAAAAATGGTACTATGCTTTAATGTCCAGACACAACAAGTTTGCTTTACGTCAATGAGAAAACATTTCGATAGCACGCTGTAAAGGATTTAACAAGACCAACGTGTACGAATTTTTTGATGTACTGGAAAAAATTGTTGACGAACATGGAATTGTCGCTTTTGACATTTATAACGTCGACGAATCAGATTTTTCTACCGTACAAAAAAGTCTCCAAAAGTTTTAGCCCTCAAAGGAAAACATCAAGTTGGATTTGATGCGAGTGGCGAACGAGGCATTAATACAATACTAGTATGTTGCTGCAACTCGGCGGTCACCTATATGTTCCCCATGTTTATATTCAAAAGACAACGTATGCACCCAGCACTTAAGAATGGAGCTTTTCCTGGTTGCATTGTGGAATCAATTGAAAGTGGTTACATAAATACAGAAATATTTGTTAAATGGCTTAATCATTTTATTAAATTTGTTAAATCAAGTCAAAAGAAAAAATGCATACTTTTGTTAGATGCACACAGCACCGTTCTAAAAACCTTGGAGTCTTTAAATCTGTCGAGACCCGCTAGATGCAGGTCATAGTAACGTGCGAACAAATGTTGGTCAAAAGGTGGCACAGTTTGAAGTAGCGACTTTGTTAACAGAGGCTTACACAAATTCTGTAACAATAAGTAATGCGGTAAATGGATTTAAAGCTTCGGGGATATAGCCCGTAAATCAGAATATTTTTACTGATGCAGATTTCGTGTCTAGTGAAAATTTATTGGTACCAGAAACTGCTGAACCTGAAAACAAGATAGCTACTACTGCAGCTACATATTTACCGGCGGGTAATCAATCTATTTTTAACCAAAAAGTTTCGATTCCATCAAAAAGTGGATTAACTCAACAAGAAAAAATACGCCTTAACAGAAAAAACACGACTGTTTCTATTGAACAAATTAGTCCACTACCAAAAAGCTGCCAAACAGTTGGGTGAAAGCCCTAAAAGGACCATAAAAAAAGGCAGTGCTAACGGAGAGTCCTAATAAAAATGAGCTGGAGGAAACATATGCTCCAAAACAAAAAAAAGAAAATATGAAAAAAGCAAAGGAGACTGCCAAGGAGAGGAGTCAAAACAAAAAATTAACACAACTAAGCCATCAAAGAAAAATGAGGGAATAGTCGAGATTAATATGGATGAATGGTTCTGCATAATGCAGGAGTGTATAGTCGAGGATATTATAAGGTGCATCAAGTGTCAAAAATGGGCACATGCAAAGTGTTACACGTTACACGTCTTAATAGGGACTACGTGGGCGACTTTGGTTTTTAAATTTAATATTATTTTAAAAAGTGTGATAGATTTCTTAATGATTTTTTCTTGTAAAATACTTAATATAAATGGTAATTCTGTGTAATTTGTTTTCTTTACAAGAAACTGTAGGTACTCATTTTTATTTAATGTACCCCAAAATAACGCTGTTGTACAATATAGGAACCCACTAGTACGATTTAGGCAACCAGTTTCTTAAATCGTACCATTTGCTATTCCTTACAAAAACGGCTTTTTAAAAATTAAATCAAACAAATATTTTGAAAATTACAGTTATGTGTCCATTAGACCCATCTATTTTTTTAAACCAAAAAATATATTGCATTTATCAGTTTGTAAGAAAAAAATTAAAACCAAAAAGTGGTACGATTTAGACAACCTCACCCTAACATATTATATTAAAGGAAACTTAGTGGTTTTTCTTATATGATATATTTTTCATGAAAACCATATTCCAGCAGGAAATCTTATTGTTATGGGAGTGAAAGAATAATAATTTCTTCAATAATTGTTGGGTAATCTCATATTAAATTTATTGTCCCAATTCCATAAAGCAAAACTGAATGCTATCAGAACTTTTATTTTCCATCAAAGGTACTGCTTCTGGTAAACTCTTCGACACGTATTGAATATGATTGAAGTGACCTACTTTCCTTGTTTCGATGCTTCTTCATTCTTGTATTATAAGATCAGATATAATCTTTGATAAATCATAGAATAAAATAATTGAGCTATAAAAAGTAATAATTACTGAGTTAGTTGTATTGATTATGATAAAATCATAGAATATACTAAATTTGAAGACTATGAACTTTTAATTAGAAATAGGTACTATAATGAAATCACCTTCGCAATGTTTGTAAAAGTTCGCTTTGACGACAATAAATACCTTTAATATAAGAAAGTGAAAAGCGTTAGTGATTTATGTAACTCAGTACAGCCTTCGTTATTTGAGATGAATATTATTATCAGATTATCAAAATAGAAATGTACACAACTTCAAGTGAATAGATATTTCTGATACATTTACCATAGAGCCAATTTTGTAAAGAGAAACAATTATGCATACACTGAAAAGCAGTAGCAATTTTTTTAGCTGTTGTTTTTAATGTTTCCATGATGTCAAAAGTTGGAGGTTTTGTTTAAGGAACTGACGACGTAGTTTCTATAATTTTGATACTTTTACTATAATTTTGAGACCTGGTTTTCAAACAATAATTAAAAATTCAATTCAGCCTATATTTAGTGTCAGTCGGCACCTGTTTTTAACAAATGTGTTGTCATAAAAAGTCAATGATTGTTTATATTGTTCTCAATGTGTTGATTATCATATTGAGAACATGCTCTTGTTAATAACAAATATTTACTGAACAAATTAGTTTGTAAGATTTGAGCAACGATAAACCTTTACGTATGACTCTGTTAAATGATTATACGTCAATTTAAAAAATTCCCACCCTTCCAGTGAATAATATGAGAAAAAACAGGTCAATTTTATTTTCAAGGGGGACACTTTAAACGAATATTTGTAGCCGTCGTGGTTCGATCAATTGGCATTTCATTTTGATAGGCGTTTAATTCTATTTCTAATGGTACCTTGACTTATTATTTTTGATGAACAGTTTCTCAAAAATAACTTTCTAAATATACAGAAGTAATACGAAGTTGCCCGCACTGAGATGCGTTATTGTATTAACTCTCCTTTTAATAGAAATGGTTAGAAGAGTAGGTGGCACCGTACCAATCTTTGAATAACAGGAATATATCTATTCTACACGTGTGTTTTTTCCGAAAAAGACTGTATTACTGTTTAGAGCAACTATTTAAACAGTTCATGAGATACGCGTAAGTAGATCCCATGTTTGAAATTTATTTTTTTAAAAGTAAAATAACCAACAAATAAAAAACCGAAAGTATAGAATAGATTTATTCATGTTATTCAGGGGATGGAACGATACTACCCACTGTTCTAACCATTTCTATTAAATGGAAAGTAAAAATACAATAATGTAGCTCAGTGAAGGTAAATTCTAATTATTTTTGTAAATTTAGAACGCTATTTTTCAAAAGTTGCTCATAAGATAATAATAAGTCAGGGTACCATTGGATAGAGAATTAAACGCCCATCAAAGTGATGTGCCATTTGACCCCCTTCCCATTTAAGATTCTAAGGGAATTGAACCATGAGGGCCACAAATATTCATTTAAAGTGTCCCCATCGAAAATAAGATTGGCCTGTTTTTTCGACTTCTAATATTATGTACTGGAAGGAAGATATGGACGGTGAGAAGTTTTCAATTTCACATCCCGTATATAATGTATTATAGTCTTGAATCAATATTATTGTTCCATCTCATATACTAAAAATCTTACTTATATGTAGGTATTTTGAAATAAAAAAATTCAACATATTTGGAGAATCAACTTATTTATATTAATATGTACTTCTGCACAAAACCAATGGCTAGGTAGCTAGGAATCAAGATACAGCGTGGGTCAGTTATTTCTAAGACACCAATCTAAATTACAAGTACTGTCACGAATACAGGGTTCTTCATATACACTTTATTTATTATATTAGTTTTAATGTTTCTCTCCATAGACGTGAACGGTTTTTTCATAAATTAGATTCTGCATTTCATAGTTATTCATGTTGTTATAACTTAATGCTAATTTTACTTTCTAAAAAGTTATAGACTAAACGTGTCCATAATAAAGTAATATATTGTCTTCATGTTGACTTGATTAATAAAATAATATTAAAATATATTTTCTTAATATATGAAATGGATATAAATTACACACATAAAGTCTTTTGAAGAATACATATGCTCAGAAATTTGATCGTCACAGCTAATTCAATCCTTGAGAGTTTTTTTTCTTTATTTTATATACTTTATTTATCCAAATCTCCCAATCATCTTATTCGTAAAAATTGCTATTATTCATATAGTGACTTTTATATAAATCAACTAATACTTCATACGGACCATAATTAATAGAGTATAACAATAATTATAAAATATGAAAAGCCTACCTAATTAATGTGTAAAAATCTCAAATTTGTATTCAATGTATCATCGGCACTAAAGTCCCGTTAGTGAATCCAACGTCCCTATTAATAAAAAATGTATTTTTTGTATCTGGAAATCACCATTAATACAGTAGAGGAAATTCTTATATGCATTAAGTATGAAATACTACATAGAAGAAAGAGAATATGAATAAATTATGTGACAAGTAGGTACTATACATTTTTCAAATAACTTTGATGCATGCTGATTTTCATGCTGACTAAAAGTCTAGTAGAGATTCATATACAGGGTTACTGCCTCAATATTAATAACAAACTCTCAATGAATTACACATCTTTCGTTAATTTTGTCTTTATAACTTCAATATACTGGCATAAGTCTTTTTGTTACAAGAGCAAAGCATGTAAAAGGAGCAATTGAACAAGCAATTGACTCATTAATATTTCGAAAACAATATTCTGTCTATAAGATAAGGTGTAGAGTGAATACGTTTTATCTAAACATGTCAACAGAACCTTACCAGTTTGTATGCCTTCACTATAAGCAGAGATCAAATAATAGGAAATCAGTTGAGGGGATGAGCACTTCGGTAGAAACGCATGAATACAGCATTTCGAGAACAATAAATTACTTCAAAATGTATTAGTATCTTATTTATTTTTTTGTGTTACTTTTAGTCCTAGTAAATCTGCAAGCTATGCAGAAAGACCTCAAAACTAACAGTATGTGATCATCGCATCATTCATTTCCTGGTGCATAGACGCCTTCAGATTTGTTAACATTGGGAAAATGATCTGCCATTGCGACAATCAGATAACAAAATTTCTTATTGTAATTTACGGATTAAGTAGAACAACCTAAATATTTATCCAAAATTGAGTATGAAGCAAAAAATAGAAGGTGGTTAAATTTTTCTATCCCAGCAACTTGCGATTTTGGAAGATTTAGGTATGTAAGAACCTTATAAATCACTTTAGGTTACGATAATTAAAGCAGCGAAGGCCAAAATAATCGAAATAAGCCTTTCCAATGTTTGAAATATTGAACTGTGGCTCATCTTCGTTATTTTCTGGGCACACTGTAATTTAGTCAACTGACACTATCAAAACCGAAATTCGACTAACTTTGATTAATATTTGAGAAAATAAAGCAAAAATAGTTGTCACAAAAAGAAATAAATTTATATGAATCTATGATTGGCAGAGAACATTTAAATCATTTGTAAAATAGGACTTTTGAAATCGACAATTGAAAATTTATAACTTTGAAATTAATTGGTGCTACTGTATACCGGAGTGATTAGGTATTATCTGTTAGATGTCTACATTTAATAGTGTGCAAATACAACAGAATGTCACAACCATCGCAATTAATAACCGAGTTCCCAACTACTAAAGTAAAAGCTGCAGTTAGATAACTGTACGCAACGTTACTTATAGTTTACCTTCTGTTTATCACAGCAATATTGTATCCAATATATTAGGAATTTAAAAGTTTTAAGTTAATGTCAATCTAAAAGGTGCAAAAGTAAGTGAGACTGTACATCGGATGTGTTGGATGTGAATGAGAATTTGTACAATAGTTGCATCTGCATGAACTAAACAAAAGCCTAAATTATGATTTTCAAGGGAAGACCTCTGCAGTCTAGTAGCTATTGGAAGATCTATATTCGGGATAAATTCGTTACAAGTCATAGAGACAAATTGTTGATAAAAAATTGCCAGAAAAGATAATTGATAGAGCGTTTGCGGTGTAAAAACCAGTGGCTAAATTATTCTAATAGTCAGTAGTCGTAATTCAGGTTCATCGACAATTCATCATTCTAGCTCAATAGAATTGGTTTGACTTGGGCACAAATGAAAAATCAAGTGGCAACATGCAGGTAGAGTTCTGTTACATAATGCAGTGAATCATGTAACAAGATGATATAATACACTAATCTGGACATACATCGTATTCTCTTGAGATCCAGAACACCTTTTTAAAATCCCATTTATTCTGTTATCTATAAAATGTTAAGAAATAAAAGAAATACTCAAATGTGGAGGCATTTGTAAGAAACCGAAAGGAACATTAAAGTTATTAACTGATCACAATTCTTGTTTGACAACCAATCAAGTACTCGTGGTATGCTCTGAATATATCACTATAGCGAAACACCAGTCAATTTCCGGAAATTACAGAATTGTTTGCTTGTTACCGAATTTTTAATTAGTTTAACCCAGAGGTTCTCCAACTTTTTGGTGTCGTATACCCCTTGCCATGTTTTTCGGTTTTGGTTAGACCCCCTACTTACTTGCTATTGATTTTTCTGTAAATTTCTAACTGTAGTGAAGTTTACTGTTAAAAACTTAAAGTAAAAACACATGTTGAGCTTTATACATTTATTAATTGAATTTAAATTAAAACTACTCAAAATAAAATTTTGTATCTGTTATATAAAATATACGTAACATAAAATAAACTAAGGAATTAGTGGAAAGGATGAACCTGATGCTTTAATAATAAATTATCAACATTTGGCGTCAATTTTGTAAGGTTTAATCTTAAATCTCCTCGGCTAATGATGTCCAGTATGTTTCTTTCTCTCTCTTTCATTAGGAGATTGGTAATAGCGCTGAACCCCGTTTCCACTAGGTATGTCGATGGAAAGGAAATTAAAAATTCCCTCGGAATACGGGATAAGTAACGGGTATATTTTTCTGCAGCCAGAATATCTGATATCCGTTTTTAAACTGAACCTTAAGTTCGTTTGTACTTATTTCAGTCAGTTCCTCTTGTATTATAATATTATAACATTCGTTTCTTCTATGTCACCATATGGGTTAATTATCCACGGTGGTATTGCTATAGTTAAAACATCCTCAAACCCAGTTTCAAAATCTGAATAGAGGGCATTTAAATGTTGAACGTAGGTTGAAACGTTGTCTTCCTGACAGTTTGTCTGTGATAAATTGGGGAACTGGGAAAATTCGCCCCGTCCAATATTTTGCTTCATTAGTTTAACTCTGGCAAGAAACTCTGATAAGATGGATTTTGTTTTAATCAAATTTAGACTGTCGCCTTGTAACTGCAAATTAACCTCATTAAATTTTGTAAACAAATCTGTTAAATATGCAATGTCTGTTTTCCGCTTCATTAAATTGTCGTTTAAAATTTTATCTTTAGTATCCAGAGATTCTAAAATAGTCTCAAAAATTGCAAAAAATGTTGTCAAACATAAGCCTTTCGACAGCCACCGTACTTCAGAGTGAAGGAGTAATTGATGAAAGTGTTCATCATTTTCTTCACACATTTGTGCAAATAACCGCGTATTCAACGCGTTGCTTCGGATTCGGTTTACTGCATCAATGACTAATTGAAGAGATTCATGTAATCTAACATTCAAGTTTTTAGCAACTAAATGTTGTCGAAGGATGATGCAATGTATTGCTAACACCACTGACACATTTTGTTTTAAATAGCTTATAAATCCACGATAACGTCCAATCATGGCAAGTGCTCCATCTGTAGCTACTAATAGTATATTTGATAAAGGAATTGCTTTTTCAATGAAGTAATCCTTCAAGACATGAAATAGTGATTCACCTTTAATGTCGGTTGTCAAAGTTCTTGCGAAGAGCAGTTCTTCGTAGATTTCTTGATTCATAATAAAACGAACATATGCCAATAATAAGGCTTCATTACCAGGTAAAGTTGACTCGTCTAGTTGTATAGAGAAATGGATCGTTTGCAAATAATTACACAAGAAGATTTCAATATCAGAACTCATTTCATCAATACGTATTTCAACAGTATTGTTGCTTAAGGGAATTCTTTTAATGATATCAGATGCAGGTTTGTGTAAAACAGTTTTTAAAACATCTTCAACGGCTGGTGAAATTGACTTCTCTCCGATAGTATGCAGTTTTCCACATTTTTCTATAAGTAGCGAGATATTGTAAGGCGCCCGCAAACCATCATCGTTTCTTTGTGACGTCGAAGCGAACATTCTGTCCAGCGCGGGTCTCTTCTGAAGTTTATATTGAGTGTTTGAAAGCATTTCAAATCTTTATCTCATTTATCAGGGTGACTCCTTCTCAGATGATCCTGCAGCTTAGACGGTTTCCTAGCATCATTGCCCAAAACTTTGTTGCATAAAAGGCACATAGGCAATTGTTTGTCCGACAATGATGGAATTAAGCCAAGCTTCAAATAATCAACACTGTACTGTCTACATTTCTTTTTAGATTCGGACATGGCATCAGTTATCTGTGGGCAAAATTAATCTATTTAAATAAAACTTGAAGTTCAGCAGCTGTATATTAAAAAATCCAAGTCAAATTTAAATGGTACGGTCTTAAATTTTATAGCAGGCATAGGCGTATAGCATTATAAATGAATGTGAGAAGGGGAATGTTATGAATGTTACCTAAGGTTTTGGTATGATGGAACTTTAAGGAAATTTGAAACTAACATGACAAAAAATGTTAAAATAAAATATTATACAACGAATAGTAATAACAAATTGTTATGCGATTTATCTCTACGCACATTCGACTGACGTGTGTAAAAATTCACTGGTTCCACTTTAGCAATAATACAAAATTTTAATTTTAATATAGAGAAGTATGTACAGTGCAATATCCATAATCCGAACATTCAAGTAATCCGAACTGGCCCACAGTGTAACGACCAATGGACAAAAGCACACTTTTTTACTGTTTTTCTGAAGTTATCTGAGTAAATGAGTAAATATTGACACACATACATGTGACCGCCTAAAATATGTAGTTTAATAACAAAATAATTTATTTATATGTTTCCTATATCTTAACGTTTGAATTCTATGAAAAAAAAAATAAACAAACAAATGAGAGTGTGTATTGGAAATTTTTCAAAAAACACGCAGTGTTACAGTTGTGGATTATGTTAATAATAAAATGCATACGTAATATGTATGTACAGTTGTGTTTTTTTTAGATTTTTCCGAAAACATTCCATAATCCGAACTTTTCGGTAATCCGAACATCCCCTTGCAGCAATTAGTTTGGATTACGGAGATTGCACTGTAATTATAATACCGATTGCTAAAACTTTGAAAAAGAAACTATTGAGGAGTATTTGTATAATTTTGCATGATTTGAATATTAAACTAGTAATAACCGAAATCATGATTGGCGTAATTTATCCATCTTTGCTAACTACGAGTACAAAACTAAAATTTAATAAAAAATAATGTACTTAGATGTCTTCGGCACTCTCAAACAAAATAACACTGATTCACTATAATTTGTCTGATAAACTACCAGTTTATATATTTTTAAATATTTTCTTAGCACTTTCCTTTTCAAGATTCAGGAAATGAATAAACGTATTTGTCTCACATTCGTATTTATAGACTGACGAATTGAACAAGTCAGTGCAAGTTCGCGACAAGAATTTTTACAACGCATGCTTGTAACAAGATGATACTGGTATATGTATCATTATGTGCAAGTGTTAACGCCAGTGTACATCTGTATTTGTAAGCGCCAGCTTTTCTACATCGCCGCTGTGTCGGCATAAACTTTTCTTTGTGTTATTTTTGTTTCTGTCTGTAGTTGTACTCAGAATCCCGCCACGGGAAGTCGCAAATAAAGTTCAATCTTAACAAATTCGCGTTATTATAATAAAAATATTTCATCGCATCAACAACAGGTTTTTAAAAGTTCAAAATGTACTGCGACCACAAAGTGAATGCCTACATCTTACAACTTACACAATTTGATAAATATATTATATAATAAATTTTTCACTTTATAGATACTTTTATATATAATGTATATATATGTCTTTATATTATAAGATAGTGTAATGTAAGTTAAGTGTATGTTGAGATCCACTATCGTGGACCCCCATTTTCATTTCATGGACCACCAAATTTTTTTTCACTGGCGTAGACCCCTTGCAGGTTGTCATAGACCCCTGGGGGTCGATATAGACCATTTTTGAAATCACTGGTTCAACCGATGTCACTAATGTGCAACAATCTGATTGGTATTATGTTAGACTAAAGATGTATTGAGAAAAAAAATTGTATTTTTAGTTTTTTATTGAAAGGGACGATGATGGTAGGATCTATTTTGCATACTCGTATAAACCAGTCAAAAACAACATATAAAATTTTTAAAGGAAACACGTAACATATTTTTAATTAAGTAATGTTTCGTTTTACCGAATATTAGAAAGGCATTAATTTATACTAAATGAAATGTACCAGTGGAAAGTGGAAAGTATTAGCTTACAAAATTCAGCAAACGGCTTCTTTTAAAAATGTTTGCTGTACTTACTGATAATACAAATTTGAATGTTGTAATCTCTTGTAGTTATTTTGGTATTAATTTTTTTTCATTGCATTTTTCATGTGACCACCTGTATTCTTGTATTAAAAAGTATTTATTGTGTGTAAGTGTTTCAAACTCAGAGCAGAAAACCAATATCAATAGGGAAGGTTACATAAATATATCATTACAAGTTTCTCAATGATTCTACATCAACTTTCTGATAGTTATGCAAAAAATATATTTGGACTAGAAGTAATCTTCATTTTAAAAAATTTCTGCTTCAAGTTGCTGAGTAACTGTCCTTAATATTTTGAATATTGCAATTAACAGTTACATATGACTATATAGATATTAGTTCTAAAAACATATTATCAGAATTGATCATTACATTATTATTTTTCTAAATGTATTTTGTTTGAGAATAAAGTCTTGTTTGCTAGATTTCCAGCTTAAATAATTCGCTTTCAATATTAATGGTTTAATTTAGATATCTGAATATGCCATTACCTCAATTTCAGGGAGTATCAGGTAGTCTGCGCAAGGATACGTAGTGTTCTATATTTTGAAGGACATATTTGAATGTGATATGATGAATTTCTGTTTGTAATTATAGTATCAGATTATGTACTTCAAACTTCGAATATTTCCTTGGATAAATATAGCAAATGTGATATTGAATCATGTAATAGATGCGCTTAAAAAAAATCATGTAATATTCTCAACGCTATTCATATTTCTATGAAGCAAAATGGATTCTTGGATTTTTATTGAAACGACAAGGGAATGATATACAATTGCAATGGCCTTTTAAACTCAGAATTTCTCCAAAAATGTACAGCCTGATCAAATACAGTAAATATTTTAGCTACAAATGTTAATTGAATATAGTTGTTGATTGATTTTGGTCTCAATCAATTCTTGAAAAATGGTAATTTATGGTAGCCATGGTAAAAAAAAGAAATACAAGAAAATCGGAAGAAAAGAAAATTGAGCTCGGAATTAATAGAAGGCAGTAAAAAAGACTGCATCAGCATTAACAAAAGGCAATAAAAACAAGACTCTAACACGAAAAAATTAAGTTCGCTGCAATAGTGAAGAGTCATCAGATTCTGAAAGTAGTCTTATCCAACCCTGTTTTTTAGCTAGTTTTCAGGGATAGCCAGGCCGAAACATCCTAGGAGTCACAGACACTTTAAGGTGCAAAGATCTTATGAATAGTAAAAGTATATGTATAATGCGGTTAGCAAGGAACCATGATCTAATCAGGATGCACGCGATAGGACGAAGAAATGGCCAGGACACCGGCAATTTTTATTTCTTCCAAATATTGTAAATGGGCATTATAACTGTAAATAAAAAATATTTTTAATAATAATAATAGTCTTATCCTAGATGACGACTCATATATGGATGAGGACGACGAAGAGGAGGACACGGAATGCATGTTTTGTAGCGGTTTGTATTCTGAGGATGCGCAAGGAGAGAAGTGGATAAAGTGTATCAATTGTTTTAACTAGGGTTATGAACAATGTGCTAGTTCTTATAAAAAAGACGTATATATGTGACTTTTGCTTGGAATAATAAATACTTTGTTACTGGAAAAGCTGGTGCCTCGATTTCAAGTGCCTCAAGTGTTTTGATATTAAACTTTGTTTCTTTAGAATGCATTATATACTGACCAGTAGAGGTGTAGTAGAAGTGAAGTATAAAAAATAATGTTTTCAAGGAAATGTTTGATTATTTCGAAAGGGTATCCGAAATTAGGCACAATACAATTTTTAAATAATCTAATTTCCATACATGGAAAAGGATTTCTGCAAATATGCAACTGGTTTATAAAAAAATCTTTATTTTTATGTTTGCTGTTCCATCTACTTTTCTAACGCGGTTTGGGTCATCAAAATCGTTGCAGCCCTTTTAAACTTACCGTCTGATGTCTATATATTATATCCTAAGCCTCATCCACTAGAGTTTAGTTAGTTTTATCATCACTTATCTTTTTAATTTTGTACTGGTTCTTTGAAATAAGTAATCTGAGTAGATAGCATGATTAACAGACATTAAACAAACAAAATGGAGTACTTATATTGTCAATATATGCATCAATTTTTTATCCTAGGGAAAACTTTTTCTAGTTCTTTGGCTCTGTCATTGTTCCTTAGAAAAGACTGTGATAATTGGAATTTATTATAAATTTCTGCCAATTGTACCATGCTTAATGGTGTAAGTAACGATAAAAGTGTTTCCCATTAATAAAAATTAATGGATTCAAAAATTTACTTAAAATATAGATGTAATCTTTGAAAATAGCTGGTTCACTTACATCTATGGTCACCCTGCATTTTCCCTTCTTTTGCTTCGAAACGGAATTTTTTTTAGCCGTTAAATTTTATTAACAACAAGAAGGAATTGTTCATTTTATGAGTTTTTGAAATACAAATTATATTGAATTACTAACATTTTGGCTAAAAGTGAATAAAATTATTTTTACATCAGTTCAAATAGAAAGGACAGTTACAAAAAGGTGAAGTAAAATACGAAGTAAAGAGAGAGATAGAATATGTACGTGCCGTAGGATCTGGTGGGGTGTAACTAGCATGCTGAGGCATGCAATAGCGAGACACAGAAGGGTGCTTGGCGTCACGGCCACCAGGGGTGCCTGGAGCGGGCGCTACTGGCTGAGCATTTGTATTTGCGCCCGCTGAGGCTGCTTGACTTGACGGTTGCCGGTCTGCCTTGCGCAGTTGCTACATATACATACAGAATAACACATAACAGTAAGTACATATCACACCGTACATCAGGAAAATTACAACAAGCTTTTAAAGAATTTCAATAAACTGTTTTAATCATTGTTGTATATAAGCAAATTATCGGAATACATAGTGTAGTCTTTTATATATTCATTTATATTAAAAAATAGTTATTCACGTCTTTTGAGTGCATTTTTATTTGTGGGCCTTTGGAGTAGAATTATAATATATAATTTCTATGGTCTTTGACAAATATTAAAAGTAACCATGCTCTTCTCTCAAAAAATACGATTCGCTCAGATATCACCCGTTTTCTAAATCGCTGGTTATTATGGTACGAATATGTAGACCTAATATTGTACCTACTGTTAGACCATCGCCAAGACGAAGACATTTTTGTGGGATGTCCCTCAACCATCACCTTTATTTTAACATGTTATTTGTTCTGCTATTTCTTTCTGCATCCATGATAAATCAAGAAATAATGTAAAAGTAGAGAATATTTAAATGGCCAACTACTACTACTAACTCAGTAATAACAAGTTCCATAGAACTTCGAATTGGTCATTTCGACTGAGGTAAGCCAGACGTTTTTTGTCATACCACAAAGATCTCGTTGTTCGTTTTATATTACAAATATTACTCCTCTATTATTGCCATAGAAGTTTGATCGATGTGCATCTTATTTTCTTTTGGATTTCATCACTCGCCAAATGCTCATGAAATATAACCCTTATTGAACGCGGTCAGCAAGTGGGATTAAACTTGACAGTACAACGTAATGAAATGTACCCAACTCATTAATTTTGATTTAGCAAAATTAACTGAAGACCAAGCTTTGATAAAGTCTAGTAATACATATTTAGATAAAGCGACTGATATATTTACAAAAAAATCTGTTTTTATGGAGATTAGTAAAAGTAAATTATTCACTTGGATGAAACTTGGTGGATATTACCTTTATTGGAAATACATTTGATAGACCATACTTCTGAAATATAAGTGAATTTTGGGATTTTTCTAACGATGATTCAAAAATGGAGACAGAATGTGTGCAAACCAGGGGCAATCTTATCACAATGAAAATAAAGACACGAATGAAAAGACACAAACTTGCGATAATATGGCAATATTTTTTCGAATGAGTTGAAAATATATTGATTATTGTTTTATGATGAGCTTTCTTACATTTTACTATACAGCTCACTTTGATTTGTCGGTAGATATTGGATGCACATAAATCAATAATTTTTCATACTTTTCGTCTTCTGATTAGACGACTTCGAATTCCCGAATTCAAGGTCAATACTGGATAAATTTTAAAGGAATTGTTACATTGTTATGAACTTTCTTGTTTTTCTCATATTTTATCTAGAATGGTAATAAGTGCCTTGTCCATTATTGTTTCTTCTGAGTATTTTTGACAATATCGTATATACAGTAGTCTTCATCCAAATAGAGGTTTTAGTTTTGTTAGCAGATCTTCTCAATCAGAATTCAAATAAATATAATGTCTCTTTGATTATATCTGTAGATACAAACGAAAGATCTAGCACTCGTTATATTTGGCTTTATTATATTTTTGGTAACACAAACTTCTTCGAAATCACAATCATTATGGAACCATGTAATTTATTTCCGAAGTGATTACGGACAAGATACTTATTTATTTAAAAACTTCATAATTATCTTAAGAAAAATTTCACCAGCGGCAATTTAAAGAAATTAATACCAGAAATGAGTATAAAAACAGAATGATTATTTAAGCTAGATACTACGATGTTCAAAGTTCATTGAAATTCTTCTTATTCTTGTATTCTTTCTCAACTTCAAGAGTTCAATCAATAAAAAACACTTTTCATAATATTTCTCCTGAAATTAAGAAAACATTTGAATAAAAATGCACGACAATGTTAATATTATGAAAGAAATAGTAGAACAGTTAAAAGCTGATACTCAAGATTTCAAATTTAAAATAGTATTGGTACAATATATATATATATATATATATATATATATATATATATATAAATATATCTAAATATATATATATATATATATATATAAATATATCTAAATATATATATATATATATATATATAATTTTATTTGTACAGTTATTATCACTAGGACGTATATTATTTGTATAAACAAAATATTATTTTCAACAAATTCATACACAATTATGTGTCTAAACATGACTATATTTCATTATTTCTATTCTGCTTGTATCTTTTTTGGATGGATACGAAGTCGACGAACCACAAATTTCAATGTTCCTTCTACGAACATTATTACTACAGAAAACCCAATTAATTTGTTAAATATCTTGAAAATCATACAGTAATGAGATAGGACTATTAAGAGAAATTGGATCTACAATTAAGCATTTTATCCAATGTCAAGTAATGTCAACATACATATTTTTATAATTCTATCATCGCTAGTTTTTGAAAAACGGTCGGTCGTCGTGAGAATCTTTGTATAACTTGCCCCACTTAACATATTAAATTTGAGAGATTGTCAATGAAATAAACAAAAACAATTTTTTAATTAGTAATGTGGCTGATTGAAGTTTCAATTTTAATAGAATTCTCAAGTAACTCGGTATAAAGTTGGAATCTCACGGCAACTTTAGTCTTAGATCGCCATAATTTTGCAAACGTTATAAATCACCTTACGTTAATGAATCATATCTTATATGTCAATTTAAATCAGTTACAAACTATGTATCTCGTTTTTCCGATTTCCTTTGAAATTCTTGTACGTAGAGGTAATGATAGTTGACTTATAGTATTCAATTAAATTTCTTCTTTATCCCAGAAATTCTTCTGGTCATGTTCCACAACAGTGACAATTGAAAAATATTTTATACGTATTGATTATATGCAACGATATAAGAAATAGTTTACAAAATAAAATAATTTTGAATAACAAATTGTAACAACCTCTCAGTTTATGATATAAACCTTTCCAGTTATTGTGTATCAGCATCAACGATAGTTAATTTTGGACACAGTTTTGATTTTTTTTTTATAAAAGTGTATGAATTTGATAAAATGGCAACATTTGTCGTATTATAGTTGTTACATTTACACGAGTTATTAGCTACTTAGTCTTTGTTACCTCTGCATAATGCTCCTCGTTTTGCTGGAGTAAGTCTACACAAAGTTCAGCCAAATGTATTAAGTCATCGAGTTTCTTACTTGGAGAGACTAAAGTCTCGCCCCTTAAATCATCTGAAAAATTAATACTTTACATTATAAAATGAAAATAAATCGTTCATCAGTCATAAAAAATTGTTATATTATACAAATCGTCGTTGATACTGCAATTGGATCTATGTCAAAAATGTTGAATTTTCAGGAAAGGAAAAACCACTGTGTCGGAGCAATATTGATGTTAATCATTCAAAATTTTGTTAAAAATTAATGGAATAGGTTTAGTTTAAAATATGATACTGTGATCCCAATTTATATATTACGTTTTTGGAAAAAAACTCACATAAGACATTTTACAATTCAAAATTGGTTACTTATGACACATAAGACATATTGCTGAGATATTGTAAAATAGATAAGTGCTACTCAAAAGATCTTAATCTTAACCTAAATTATTTAGAAAAACTGAACATTGTTTAAACTGGAGTATTGATATGAAATTACTCATTAGAAGTTAACGGAAATTATAAAAGACAAAATAATTATAGAGAACAGCTGAGAAGCCAAAACAAAACAAATTTTAATTTTTTTATATGATAAAAAATGGATTTATTTTTTATTTTTCACCATCTTCAGATTGACTCACTATGACAGAGGGACTTTGTTGAGGCTTAGCTATAGCACAAATATGAGTGCAATCGTCAGATCCAAAGTTATGACTAAGCTTGTTGTAAAATTCATGGTAGTCGTTTGAGATTTTAACTCTTGAAGGTGAATACATTTTGCCAACTCAATACAACACGGTGCATTATATAAAGAAGAATAAGGTGGTACAGACTTTGGTGAGTTTTTTTGGTCGCCTAGGAATTTCGTCAAAGGTTTCATCAAAAGTTTAATCGCAGTTTAATTTATAATTTATTACACCCTCAGGTTTATGTTTAATGCACAAATGTCTGTAACACACGGATCATCTTTCTTAGATCCTGGGCGTAAACATGTATAAAGGCCTTCAGGACGCTTATCAAAATCACGGTATGCAAGCTGAATCACTTTAGAAGGAAAGGGATTATGTCTGGCCAACTTTATAATGTGAACGTAGTCAGCTGGGACACAAATTTCTCGCCCTTTGCGTAGTTTCCTCTATATAGCACTATGAATGGAGTCAACCTCCATCTGCATGTGGCCGACTTCTAAATATTATTGCTCTATGGTAACATTTTCTGCAGTTGCTAATTCTAGAAAACCGTTAGATAACTTAGTATTCCTATTTTAATAGCAGCAACCATCACTCCATAAACCAACACGGGAAGGCTGGTGCGTGTTTGTATTTCATTTTTGAGAATCTTCATCCGAAGTTTCACCTATGGACATATTATTCCGACTATTATTATCTTCTTCAGATGGAATGTATTCAGAACCAGCATCCTGAAATGGTTCGTCATCTTCGTATACGTTTTCAGTCATTTCTACTGATTCATGTCCGACGTTCTCCAAAGCATCGACCGACTGATATTCCACATGAATACCATTTTCTAACTCCATACCATTAACATTGTTTTTCGCAATGTCATGAACATTTCTATCTTTGGCGTTCAATGATTTGATAATGAAGAATCCTGGTCAAGTAACAGCTCTATCATCTGCTACTCATATTTGTGCTGAAAGAAAAATAAAATTAAACTTTACGCTGCAATATGTCGAATGTAGTTATTATTTTAGTAAATATAAACCGCAATATGTCGTATGTGATTATTATTTCGATAAACAGGAGGTGACAGTTCAACTTTTTTGAAAAAACCCACTAAAGTGAAGCATTAGACTGCTAATTCTATCCATGCCTACTAGAATTGCATCGTAATGCCGGTAAGAATAAGTCATTCAAGAAAATAAAATTATTCATAGGATAGAAAATTCACAAACACATGTTTGAGACGGTAAATCATGTAAATGTTGTGATATTGACCATTTTTTACGTTAATAACTATACATTATTTTTAACTTTCCAATTCTATGTGATAGTAACAAACAAATCAGCACATTTACGTGTTACCGACCTATGAAATATATGGTAACATACGTTTGTTTGGGGTAGCCAATGTAAAGCCCGTATTACATAGGCCATAGACATTGCTATGACGAAGAAACTGGAATTTCTATTGGGTATTTACATACGATGTTTTGCAGGGTAATAGTCTGCCTTTTATAGGATACTTTGGCATCTTAACCCCAAATAGTATTTTTTTACAAAGGCCCTAATGTAGTATCAACGACGATATTATGTAATTGTATTTCTCATTTGGAAAGAATTTCACAAATATTCATTCATTCACCTTCAATTTTAGCTTCAGATGATAACCTAGTGTAATTTACTAAGGCAGCAGTTTCTAAGCATTTCTTAATCATACCGCGAACTTCTTCTGGAGGCACTGGTGTGACAATATCTTTCATTAAAACCCTTTCCAACAATGAAAGAGTCGCCTTTAAAGCCCCTTCCGGACGTCCGAAAGGAAAACAAAACCTACAACATAATTTAGCTCATTGAATTATATTGAAACGGATTATGTGGGCACAGTAACGTTTTAGTTTTGATATATTGTTAAAGTTTATAATGTTCAGCCAGTGAAAACAATTTGAAATCACTGAGCGACATTATGTAACATAAAACGTTACTAAAATATTATTGTGTGAGAATTAATTATGATTATTTATTAATCTGAAGAGTGTATAAAACCTAGAAAAGTGGACTAAACTTGTGTCGGTTTTGAAATGAATTGCAATAAATGTGAACACGTTAAAATTATATAGGTACTCCATTTATCGTCAGGAAAATAGTCGAAATATTAATATGCCGTTGGACACTCGTTGGTAGCCATTATATAAGTACGAAAAAAAAACTAAAGATTGGAGGAAAAAAAGTCGATTAATTTGGACAAATGAAAATAAAAACATTAGATTTGAAGCAAAATCATAGAAATTAAATCTAAGAAATAACTCACTGCAAAATCAAATAGATGAACATAGTAAGGAATGACGTTCCCCTTAATGGATATTTCATATAAAATATCGGTATTTTATTCTAGTTATCAAACGACAGGCATAGAATTGAATCAAAGGGAGTATGAGAGTAGCTTAAAGTTTTGCTTATCAATTTATGTTTTTAGCACCCTTATAGAAAACAATACAAATTATGATGATCATATGCGTTCAAATTATGTTACAAAATTGATAGGAATTCTCAATAATAAATTATTGCATATCTCTCCATTTCGTAATTTTTAAGATTTGAGAATGAATTTTTTCTTGGAAAACTGGTTTAATCGCAACGACCTAAAAATTAAAAACTTCATATATACTAAATAAAATTATTTTATAATTTCTTTATTGTTTGCAAAACTACCAGCAATCTATCTAGGTCTTTAATATGTACGTGCAGATTTTTACATTACTAGGATAACAGAAAAAAACTGATAGCAACGTATCTTTTTAATCTAATGACTATTCTATGGAATTTTGGGTTAGAAATTGAAGTAAAAAAGTACTAGCAGTCGCAGAACGAATGAAAAAATAATTTAAATCATGCGGTTAAATATAAGTATGAAATATAATTTCAAAGCATCATATTTTTTAGTTTATATATTATTATTGAAATATCATTGCAATGGTGCTAAAATTCAATGACAACATATTTTAAATGATTAATGTTAGGAAATATAGCATTCAATATAACTTAATAAAATTAAAATAATGAAGCGAGCAATATTATAGTGTAATTGTATAAACAGATTCATCTTTTGTAACTATCCATTGCAAAGCAGAAATCTACAGAAATTTGTACATGCTAAAAATTCGTCAACCTTTTTTTCCTCAGATTTACCATAGACTGCGTGACCAAAGCCATTGTGGATACGTTACATATTAACTGACGATGTGTTTGTGTGAGTGTATCTTGGTACAGCTAAAAGCATCTTTTTAACCTTACCTAAAATTTGTTATTTGATTCTCTAATAAAACGCGTAAGCGCTCCTTTACGTCTTGAAATTTTTCTTTTTCTTCATGGGTGACGCTCCCCACTCCATCCGGTCTAAAGTTATTACTGTTGTAATCAATTAATCGATTTATTTAATCCCTATCATAATGTACAAACCTGTTTCCATGAACATGACTAGCGCAAAACGCAAAACTATAATGGATCAAGGTAGGGTCTATCATTAAATTCTTCTCGGCTCTATCTAATAAGTCTGATAAGTAACATAGATGTCTATAACATCCTCGTACACCATACCTAGCGCAATATTCATCTAGAACGAAAACCTGGCCTGGGCTAAACCATCCCTATAAAACAAAAAGTATTAAAACTCGTTTCTACATTATAATTTAAAACTTATTTTAAATGTGGTTTTAAAAGGGTTCTTTTTTTAGAGGTTTACAACTTTAAATTGAAATAAAACAAACGGAAATCTGTTCAATGTCAATTAAACTGGTGCCATTGAAATGATAATTTTATGCCAAAACGCCCTTCCCGATCACATAGTTAAAATTATAAATGATAAAAACACAATACGCCGAAAATGGCAAGTAACAAGAAATGATAACGACAGACAAATACTAAACATATTGAGCGTAATTAATACTCTAATACGTTGTGATGGTTATTAACCCCTAAGGTCAGAAATGATTCTTACGAACTGATATGAACTCGAACATTTGTTTATTCATAAACATAACACATTCTATTCTTATATTCTATTCTGTTTAATGTAACCAATTAATCACAATGTATATTACTGGTACGAGTTGAACTTGACCGTTCCTAGAAATTTACAGGTCATGTGTCAGTATACTTTAAGTGTTATTTCGTGTGTAAATAAAACCCAGTGATATTTGTCGCGATGGTTTATTTTCACCCTCTAATACAGATTGGGGTCCACATTTACAATAATGTATGGGATCATCGTGAAAGTTGTGGTCGTTATCCGTCTTAACAACCATCTACATTACATACACAACGTGAATACAGAAATTACAATTGGAAAGTATTTCTTGAAAAACTCAAACAAGAGAATAATCCTTCATGGAAATTTGTTAGATAACTAAAAAACAAACAACAAAATTACAAAAATTGTCGCAAATGGACAAACTTTCACTCAAAATTTCAAAATCGCAGAAGCCTTTGGAGAGTAATTTCAAAACAACTTTACAAACAACACGTTAAACAAACAACACCATCTCAACATCGCACAAACATTTCAAAACCACTTACACAAAACCCATGTATTAAACACCAAAAACTTATTATGAAATATATAACACAATCCAATCACTAAAAAATAAAACAGCTCCGGAGAAAGATGGTATTCCTAACATCCTCCTCAAGAAATTTCCAAAAAAGATATTGTTCAAATAACTTACATAACTAACTATATTATAAAAACTGGCAACTACTCCGATATGGTTAAGATTGCCAGTATTATCCCTATCATCAAAGCTAACAAACAACCGTGCTATGTGGATAGTTACAGACCCATTTCCCATCTAAATAATATAGCAAAGGTAATAGATAAAATAATCCTAAAAAGAATACAATACGATACAGACAAACACAAAATAATTACCCCGAGCAATATGGTTTCAGAGGTGGACATAGCACAATTCATGAGAGTGTTTGATTGCATAAGAGAATGATTTCCGGTCAAAAACGAATCCGTAATGGTCACAGTTGATATCCAAAAAGCCTTTGACTTCGTATGTCAGGAGGGACTATTATACAAATTAATAAATATCAAATGCCTCCAAGACAGAGCACTTGTTACTCAGAAGGAGAACATGCATTGCAATCACAGCTGTGTATTGATGGGCAAACTATTATCCCCAGCAGCATACTAAAATACCTTGGCTACACAGTGCATGGTAATACCAATGCCAACGCGCACATCTCGCAACAGGTATAAAAAGCGAAAATTGCAATTCGCAAATTATACCCTCTGATCTACAAGAACAGTTGTGTCTCAATAACAAAGAAACTAATTATATACAAACAGGTCATAAGACAAATTTTAACTTAACCCGCACCAGTATACTACACGGCCACAAAACATAACTTTCACACCCTGCTGGTGGTGCAAAACAAGTGTCCCCGCATGGCAATAAAATACAAAACAGTTTACCCAAAACTATCTAAAACCTCATGGTTACACCATCAAGCCGATATGCCTATTATCAAGGACTTCATAACAAAATTATCTATTAATTTTTATGATCACTGTATAACCAAAAATTTTCGAAATACCCTCAGAGTCGCGAGTCGCGCAGAAGACACCTGATATAGTGGTTGTAGGCTTCTGCATGGATCACTATTCACATAATATGCTGTTCTACTCCTAAGAACCAATAATATCGAATCAGGGGTTAACTCAGTTACATCTATTCAAATCATATATTATCACAAACAGAAATAAATACCCCAATATAGACAACATCCGCCATGTTGCTGTCTCACATAAACTAACTCTGTTCGATTTTGAAACCCTGTTTTTCAGCTGCTTTTCAAGGACATACCAGTCGAAAAAGCTAGGGAGTCATATTTTTATAAAAGGAACAAATAACTCTAACAAATGACAACAATTGGATAATGCTTGGAGTAAGGAGCCATGTCGACCTCCAGACACACACAAGGGCCAGGAATTGCCAGACCACCGGCCTGTATGTCTATATTTTATTCCCCATGTAAATATTTTATGTCAAAAACTATTGTAAATAAAGACATTTTAAACTAAACTAGTGAATTACTTTTTTGTAGATTTCTGTGAGTGAATTTGAAGATTCTGTTTTTTTATCATTAATCAAACATCATCAATTAAATATCAAAAAATAATCATCGAATTTTGTTCTTAAAATTTCAAGAAAATTCCTACATCGACATTGTTCATTGATTGATCATAAAATTTTAGTTTTACTCTATATACCATGTATTCAAATCACACAACCAAATATTTGAAGTTGAATCAGGATAACATGGGAGCCGTTAAATATGCAATCTTCATCCTTTGAAAGGCCAAAAAATTTTGCTTTGAATTCCAGATTTTTTTAACACGAAACCAAAATTTGAGCTATCTTGAAATATTTCAGATATACGGTTAAAATGTAAATTCTTAATAAGTGATTAAAACACGACTACAGAGAAAATATTGGAAAATCTTCAAAAAAAGCAATGGTAATACTTATCCCCAATATTGGAGGTTAGTATCGTTTGCACTTGCCTATCCTGTATGTTTAAGGACGTTAATCAAATATATGAAATACATACCAATGAACAGTACGGATCGTTCAGCCTATATTCCAGTGTGAGATTTTGTAATAATCTAAACAGAGAGGCATGATCGAATTGGCAAGGATCAGCAGAAATAAAATCTTCCATTCCATGTTTCCTAGCTCTATCGGCATCTGAAAATAAGTGTATACATTTAATTGAATAAAATTAATTCACACACTGTATTCATATACCTATATTTAATGACATAAGACGCATAAGACAACAAATTAGTATATATATATATATATATATATATATATATATATATATATATATATATATATATATATATATATCCAACTACTAATAGGGCGCCCTTGTATTTACATTTCTCTATCAATCGAGCGTCCGATTACAATCCGGCGTCCGTACACGGACGCCCAATTGCTTTCCTACACAAAACATCTTAACTTAACCCCACCTTATATCTGGCAAACTTTCAGAAACACGCCTTATTGTTGGTTTAGTTGTCGATTTCGTATATTTAACGTATATTTTAATTTGAAGTTCTAAGTACTGGTAGCGCAACGGAGCTCAGAGTATATTGGAAACGTATATTTGATAGACAGTCACTAGATCACTGAGCGTCCCCTAAAATTGCAACGCTGTATTAGCAAGTTAAATATAGAATCCAATAATATTTTACCATAACAATATTTTCAGTGAGCTGGTTTATTCAATTCTCAGAGGAGCAAACGATTATTGAGCGCCCATCGTCAGTTCAATAGTTTTCAAATTAATTGTGTATTATTCTTATTTTGATACTCGGCTTCAAGTGTCTCTAATAAAGTGTAAAGTTAAAGATATGTAGGATAGGCTTTTCCCGCCAGAATACGTAAGTATGCTTGCTTTTCAAGTTATTGCTGTATGTATGAAGTTCTATAATTTAATGATCATTTTGTGAGTCTATTTACAAAAAAATTTACTCAAATAACGCAAATAATAGTATCCAAAAGAGTCGATTTATTTTTATTTGAATATTTATAGAATAAGTCTTAGGATATAATGTACAGTTGTTCCAAAATTCATTGGTTTTGCAAAGACGAAAACTAGACGAGATAAAATAAACGGTTTTAAGGATTAAAACTAACTTTTCCGCATCTGTGGTCCTGAACAATATTCTATCATAAAATTGTTACTTTTATACATTACGGGGGATATATCGTGCTAACAAACCGAAATTTCTCCAAAAATTACCAAAAATTCAGTATTCCTGGATTTATAGGACCCGCTGTACTCGCTCTTGTCAACTGAAAATCAATAGGGTACATCTGTGAGACACCTTGAACAATATTCAATTATAAAATTGATCAATCGTATACTCTCTGGAGGCTGTATCGTGCTAATAATTAACTGAAAATTCTTCAAAAATTACAAAAATGTGGTACTTCAAGTACCATAACACCCGTTGTCCTGGCTTTAGTGAGCTGAATATCAATAGGGTTCATCTTTGAGACGCTCTGAATAATATCCAATCATGAAATTGGTCACTTGTATATACTCCGGACGGTGTATCGTGCTAACAAACTGAAACTTCCCCAAAAAGGTCAAAAATATCGTACTTAAAGTACTGTAACACCTGTTGTATTGGCTCTGGTGAGCTGAAAATCAATAAGGTTCATCAGTGAGATGCCCTGAATAATATTATACAATAATTAAATTGGTGACTTCTTGAACTCCGGAGACTGTATCGTGCTAACAAGACATGTAAGGAAAAGTGGCCGACGACAACGACGACGACGACATACACACAGGATATTTTTTCTAAAAACCGTTTTTTCGTGTTGTTGTTGATGGAAAACGTAAAAATAACTCAAAATAAAATTCCAAAATTCCAACTTTTTTTGGGGTAAACCAATACTTTTCTCGCATATTGAAAGGGTGGGCGGAAAAGTAAAAATTAGTCATGATGACTCATTTAGGTCTAAAGCTATGAAGGACTTTACAGTACAGTAGAAAAGTAGCGATTTTCGTAACCTCCCGCATATTACTATGTTTGCTTAATTTTAACAAATATCAACTAAATGAATCTTTGTACATGCCGAAATGCAGTTCAAAGGCGTACAAAAAAATTGTTAAGGGTCAAATTCCGAATATATTATACCTATGTTTTTTAAAGGGAGCACCTTATTTATTTTGGTTTTTTGTTTGTTAAAATTACTTATCGCCCAATTAAACATATATTTATATATAGGGCGTCATAGTTAAAAAATAGGCTTATATCATATATTTTAAACTTGTCTGTCTATTTCGTCTGGTTTTCGAAATACACTGCCAAATCATGAAATGTACGACACAATGTACATTACAAAATCTTATTGTAAAAGTTTTTCAATAGTTTTAATTGTATTTGAGATATAATTTATATAGATACAATATTTTCTAGTACAAATACACAACCGCAAACTCTGTAAAAAAGTATAAAAGGTGGTTTTGCAATGCCCCGTTATCACCAATACAGGATCTAAGAGTATCTGGTTCAGACGAGTCTACAAATAATTTAGTTAGTATTTATATGCGCTGTTAAAAATATGACACGTATTGACTATCAAAAAACAATATATTTCGAAGAAACATTACATTTCATTTTTTTTAACTAGGAAAATTCTAACAACGATAAAACAATTGATATAGTTGAAAAATTAGAAAAGGATGTAGAGGATGAAGAATCAAGTGAATCAGGGGACAATGACGAATCAAAGATGTCGATTTTGGATATGAGGTAGGTATTGTAAAATTGAATGTCAATATCTGAAAATTTATTTTTATTAACCACTTTTAAAAAACATATGATTAATTACACATTTGATAAGAGGGGCGCTAAGTCATTTAAAAATGTACTTTATTTCAGTATTCATTAGCTTTTTACTACTAGTTCCAAGAAACCCCCATTATATTTTGATCCTTTATGAACTTTGATTACCAGTCTTCTTATAATTCTCAATTTTACTTCTATTATCTGTCTTTTTATACCCACATTATTTCTTTTAGCGTGCGCAGACTCTTTCTAGGGGGTTTTGGAATTGATTCCATAGCACCACACTACAAATATTTCTGTCCTGTCTTTTAGTTTAAATTTATTAGAGGCCCTTGAGATTAACAAAAATAAATAACCTTCTTAACGTCCAAATAGATATCAATCACTCTCCTTTATTAAACCTTTTTACCTAGAAGATAGCTTAGGAATGAATTTCCAAGTAATTTCTTTCAATACCTTTGTTAACATTAGTAAATAGAATTCTGTATTTATGCACTGTATATATTAAAACATTTGTATATTAAACCCTCATTCGTTTTTAGAAAGCTACTGTGTTAGTGAAACGCGTCAACCACTTTAAATTGAACATTAGTTCAAATAAATGAAGTTTTAAACAAATTATATTGTTTTATTTTTTTATTTCATCGTTACATCTGTCTATTTCAGGCACCCAAACATAATTGATTTAAGTTCTATGGTTCACGAAATAGATGGGGGAAGACTTTAGACTGTATTATAGATTAGGTAATTCGATAAAGTTCTACACATAGGTTAACCTAATAAATCTATTTGCAGCAAATTGAATTTATTTTATATTCTTGGAAAAATATACAGTGTGTCCAATTAAGTCGGCACATTATGGGGAACTTTATTATTATTAGTTTTATGAAAAAAAGTAATTCTTTATAAGAAGTTCTGCTCGGTCTAAAACGTAAAACACAACCATCAGGTATCAATTTTTTCAGCTGTATACGAAGTTTGTCAAAAAATATGTATTGTAGACGAAAGTTTATTTTTGAAAATGGCGACAATTGTTATTTAGAAAAGTTGATCATAATTGAAAACTATTGTCAGATATGCAATATTAACCATTTGCCATGGGAAAACAGATTTCGTTACTTTTATAAACTTCTTGTTAGTATTGATAATTTATGTCTACAGATAAACATGATGCCCTGACAAATTTTGTACAGTATCTACCTAACAATTTGTCTATATAACGTGATTTAACTATTCAAATGCAATGAAATATTGTTACAGAACTTATTAATAAACCGAAAAAGTTATCATATCATGGTTTTTAAATAAAATAGCTGATGTGTAATTTACAAAATTTGCATAATTTATACCGAAAATTATTAAAGATCGTTTTTCATGGCGAATGGATAATATTGGATATCTGATAATAGTTTTGAATTATGATCAACATTACTTTATTACAACTATCGCCATTTTCAAAAATAATGCTACTTTACTCTCGTCTACAATTCATATGTTTTGACAAACCTCGTATACAGCTGAAAAAAATTGATATCTGATGGTTGTGTTTTACGTTTCAGACCATGCAGAACTTTTTATAAAGAATAACTTTTTTTCATAAAACTAATAATAAAAAAGTTTCCCCTATGACGCCGACTTATAATTGACACACTGAATATTTTCTATTTATTGTACGTATCACCTAGTACCGTAGTAGTTCCAATGAAATCCAAATATTAATTAATCTAGAAAATTCCATTGAAGCTGTAAACATATTGTAGAACAGAGGCAACATTGCCGGAAGCCAAAAAAACGGTTGGCTGTCTGAGAAATATACAAATCGGACGCCCGATTGTGCTGTCAATGCCTAAAATTTGATATATTCAGGACGCTCGATAACTGTTTGATAGGTGGATACGCCATTAGTAGTTGAATGGAAGTTTCAAACATTTTTTCCCCAAAAATTGTACTACCTCAACACTGTAGCATATTTTAAGTTAGCTGGTGAAAGGTATTCTTCAGATGTGGACGTAATTCTAGTAGACGCTTTATTAGCGCATTCATTAGAGGGCGCCCTATTGATAGCGGGATATATATATATATATATATATATATATATATATGTAGCGACAGAAGGGTCGATAGACGTTACGTTCTTCGAAGGGGATGTGATTTAATATTCTGCGTGGTATTAGCCAGGAAAGTATTTGTTTTTCTCTTCGAAGAACGGTCAGACTAATATATCGAAATTATCTAAGAGTAAAGATAGAAGACCAAACAGTAAGTTCCTTTGTAGGGACTTAACCTTTCAATGTATTTTTCGGTGAATGACTTTTTGACCGAATAAATTTTTGTTTAAAATGCGTAAAACTGAGTACAATCACCTAAGACTTGAAGAGCACGGGTAAATTCGGACAACAGATCCTTGTAATATGTAAAAATTTACAGTCGCTAGTGTACTGGAGTGTGTTTAAAATAGTTTCCCTTAGAAGTCTGTCGAGCAAGGATGTTTTTTTTCGGGCCGTCCCGTGGTTTTTTTATATCGATTTCTGTAAGTAGGCAATTTTTTAACTTTTTTAAAAATGTAAAAGTAACTGGCGTACACCTATTAATGATGGAGTCATAGCTTTTCCACTATTTATTAGGCATATATATTGGGAAGATCGTCCTATCCAAAAAAATCATCTTTTAAAGAGTAACTTCGGACGTGGTGCAAAGTTACAAAAGGCAACTGGGGAGCCGCCCCTACCAGAATTATTCGGCAGTTAAATTAAGAGAAGCAGTGGTAGCTGTTAAATCTGGAGAAGGACCATAAGAGATGTCGGAGTTTTATGAGATTTAGAAAATCGACAATTGGTGACAAAGTTAAAGGGACTCATGATAAAAATCAAGAACGGCAACCAGTGCTGAGCCCTGATGAAGAACCAAATTTTGCACACGGAATATCAACTGCAGTAACTTGGGGTTTTCCACTAGTGGAATATGATGTAAGGACAGTTCAATGCTACCTTAACCGAAAACGAGTCCAGATTGATCGATTTTCTAATAATTTGTCAAGAGTAGATTGGGTCCTACATAGACATAGAGAGTTATCAGTAAGACTTGCGCAAAATAAACAGGGCTCAGGTGACCCATGACACACTATTCAATAATATTTTGACAAATTGAAAATTTCAGTAGAAGGTGTGACATCTGAATGTACAATAAACTATGACGAAACCAACTTTAGTTATGACACTGGACGAGTCAAAGTAGTGTGCTAGAGGGGATGTAAAAATTGTGATCGAATTATTGACCATTGAACAAAACCAGCATATCAGCCATGATGGCCGCTTCTGCTTCCGGTACAATGCTACCGTCCTGTGTCGTGTACAAGGCAAGAGTGGGAGGAAAATGGACCTTCAGGATGCCGATATTCCTGCATACAATCTGGCTGCTCTGATGCCCGAGTTTTGGTAGTGGTTTCGAGAAATAGTTTTACCCTACTACCGGAATAAAAAGGAAAGAAACTAATAATTGGTGATAACTTGTCCTCTCACATTAGATTGGAAGTCATTCAGAAGTGTGAAGAAAATAATATTATATTTGTTCTCCTTCCTGCAAATTCAACTCATATTTGTAAACCGCTTGATGTCGCTTTCTCTGGTCTTTTAAAGAAATGTTGGAGGCGAATCCTAACCGATTGTAAATTAAAAAGAAGGGTGCCTTTTCGGCAATACTCAATAGAACTTTGAATGAAACAGATGCAACTTTTAAGCAAAATATTATATCGGGTTTCAGGGCAACCGGAATATGGCCCTTAAATGCAGAGTTTTAAAGAGGATCCCAAGACAACAGGATGAAAACAATTATCCAAATGCTCCATTGCTCTTAGAAAGTTTATTAGATTTTTTAAAAACATCGAAGATGCCGAACCTAAAACAAGGATCAAAAGAAAGCGCATAAATGTTACATCGGTAAAAGCTGTGGAGATAAGAGATTTTAGTGAACCGGAAGCGAGATTAGAAGACGTGGAACAAGAAATGAACTTAGAAGAGTCTGATGATGAACCGTTAAGGGACCAATTATTACATACGGAGAAACTTTACTTACTTGAAATTGGTCTGACATATCTCCATGAAGAGTTTCCGTGAGAGCACTTTGAAGAAGAAAATTTTACTAACAACAATTTGAAAAAAAAGTTCAGAACGTTGAACCTGGTATGTTTGTCATAGTAAAGGTTCCAATACAAAATTCTTCAGATATAGAATATTAGGCACTAGGTCCTTTAAGCATTCCTTATAAGAGATCGGTTAAATATCTGGGCATGACACAATGGAAAAACCTTTTTTCTACAACTGCTGTGAAAAGTAGCGTATTTCTCATAGCTTACTTAATTTCAATACCATATATTGCTCATACGCTGAGATATGGTATTTCTCGCAGCACTTTGCCCACACTACATACATATATATGGAGAATCCAGTAGGAGGATCCTCGATGACTAGACGTTTTTTCAGCAGGGGTTCATCGATGCCTAGACACTTTTCGGTTAGGGATCCTCAATGCCTAGACTTTTTCTACACAACTATTTACTAGTATTCTTTAAATTTGTGCCGTTGTAGAAAAAGTATAGTGAGCAACATGTGGGAAAAGTACTTTTCTCACTCATGTCTTTGCGGCGCTCGCCCTTCAGGCTCGTGCCACAAACTTCTACACTCGTGAGAAAAGTTGAACGTTCCTCACTTGTTGCACAATATACTATTTCTTCTTGTCCATTCACATTTGTCAATTACCATTACCCACCATATTGAAAGAGACGTGGACTATTATTAGGTTAAGCCCTCGTTTAATCAAGTACCTGTTCAAATTAAATGGCTTTCAAACGCAAGCCAGAGCAACACACAATAAAGAACAATAAAAAAGCATCTATTTCTAAAAATATGGAGAATAAAATGACAGTTAACTAAAAAAAAGTCTTTTATTTTAAGCAATCAGCTCCGTGATAAAAATTTAGTTTTTTTTACATATCAGCTTGCTTACCTCCTTGAATTTTCGAAATCGTTGAATTTTTATCTTGAAGAGTAAGAGGAGGTGTAGGTTTATGAGACTGTCCAGTTGCTCTGTACATCGCCATAACCCATAAATGACATTCATTCTCATCATCGCTAGCATATATTATGCTGTCCCCTTCCTTAACGGCATTAAAGAAATATCTACCTCCTTCCAAGTCTGGAAATGATTGTTTGAGTACGTAAATTGTGTACGAACTAATATTTACAAAGATGGTAACTTACGCTTACCCATTCCGACCATCAAGTTAGCTTCAAAGGAAATAAAGATATTAAAACTGTTATTCTAATTAAACAAATACGAGTTTTGTCATTGAAACGCCGAAAATCGTTAGTTACACAATGAAAAGCGAGGATGGTGCAAATTAAGTAATAATCATGTCCAAATAACGGTACACCTCAAAATGTTTTAATAACAATTGATGTTAAATCATGTATCCACAATCGTTTTTCGCGTTTGTGGATATTGAATTTCGATTTAGTGTTATAAATGAAACTGTTTCTAAATAATTCCACCATATAATGAGAAGATCTTAAAAATTCCAGAAAATTTGACAATTGTTTCGATATAAAAATCTCATCGTCAGAATGATATTTATATATCGAAATAATTGTAAAAATTTTTAGAATCTCTAAGATTTTCTTATTTTATAGTGGAATTATTTAGAAACAGTTAGTTTCATTTATGACAGTAGCATGAGTAGATTCCATAAAGTAACGGTTCAAACAGTAAATTCATTTGAATTTTATAGGAAATTATGGTTAGGAAATTAAATCTTGAAATAACTTCGGATATTCTTGAATAAGGTGAAATGACATTTATGACCAGTGAAGCAACTCAAAAATTTATCTTGTTTACATTAGATTTTTTAAGTTCAAAAGCCGAAATGTTTAGCAGTTGAAAAAATAAAGTACTTTGATGCATATTAATATTTCATTCATGACTCCAGCAGAGTGGTTGAAATTAATGTACTTTTAATACTAGCAAACAAAGAAACATAATGACACAATTTCTGATCTTTACTTCATGTTCATGGGTCCGCCCTTGTGAAAATGACACGTGTTTGATATCGACCCGTTTTAAAATTAAGATTACTAGGGACATACCCAATAAAAAATATGAAAAGTGGTATGAGCAGGTTAGTGGAGTATACATCAGGGACAAGAGTGAACAAACTAACAACCGTAAGTAGCCTTATTAGAAAGTAATTTAAGAAAAACAGATTTACTCAAATAAAAAATCGACCTGTGAAATAAAATACAATAAAAACTAGGACACAATTTAGCAACAAACATCAAGCTGATACAGCGATAATGACAAGTAAATAAAAGTAGTTCACAAAACTGAGAAACACAAAAAGAAAAAAAATTCAATTTACAAAGATGAGAACTAAAATGTAGAAAGAAAATAAAAAGCCAAAGACGGGGTTGGGTGGAAGGTAGGATTGAGGCTGAATGAAGTATGCTTAAACTATACCAAACTACGTACGAAACACCAAACACGATGAATGAGCCAAAAAAGGAATAAACTGGAAAAAATACTTGGAAAAACTAAAATAACAGAACACTCATCAGATAAACGGGATAAACACCGAGAAATGGATGATTTAAGAAAAATATTACAGGAATTTAAAGAAGACATCAAATGAGAATGACAGTAAATATCGGAATAAACAGAATAAATATAAGCAAAAAGAAATAAAGAAAGAAGTACAGTAAATTAGAAAAGAACAACAAGGGCTAGGCCATGAAATAATGAAAATAACGATAGAAAATGACGCAATGAAAACGGAAAATGAGATAATAAAGCTAGAAAACAAGAAAATTAAGGAAGATTTTAATGAAATAAAAAGAACGTTAGAATGGATAGAGAAAGACAAAAAGAAGAACAACGTGGTGATGAGTGGACTAATAATAAATGAGGTAGATCCGGCAAAATTTAAAGATGCAATAGAGAATTGTAGAAGGCAGAAAGAAGCTGAATGAAAGGAAGGGAAAACATGTTGAAGGAGATTAAAAAAGAAGGAATAAAGATTGGATTAAAAATGAATGAGAAGGAAACTAAAATAATGATGTTTAGAAAACAGGGCAAAATGGAGAAATAAGAATAGTAAATAATAATTCGAGGAAGTACAAAAATTTAACTATCTGGGCGTAATGATAAGCAATAAATGGGGAAGAAAAACGAAAATCGAAGAAAAAATAATCGCAACAAACTAACGTACGAAGCAAATAAAAAAACATTAAAAATCAAAATATTGACTAATCAAACAAAGATGAACATATACAGAACAATAATACGGTCCATAACAATGTATGGAGCTGAAACGATCACTATGACGAAAATGGAAGAAGATAAATTAAGGATAAACGAACGAAAAATAATAAGAACAATTCTGGGTACAGTAAAGATCGAAGAACAGGTATACAGAAGGAAAACGAATAAAGGGATTTTAGAAGAACTGAATGGGGAAGACATAGTAAAGAAAATTAAAGTTCAAAGGATTATTGGGAAAGCGACAAATTAAAAGGAGAATTCTTCATGCTTTTAGTCCAAGCTTTCGGAATTTATTTTATCCATTTTCAAGGATACAGTATATGAGGATGATATATTATAAAAGTCGTACATAGTAAATTATATACAGTACTAGGAATATTCTTTGGTAACATAGGGTTTAATACAGAGTACATAAGCGATAATGTGTTAGAAATAAACAAATATATTTGGTGTATCAACGATTTTCTTTAACAGGGTATCAAAGAAGTATCGTTGCACAAACTGTTAAATTGTTTTTCAAATATAACTCCAATCATTATAAAGATTCTAAAAATAGGTTGGAAATTTATTAATTCAAATGGTTATAATATGAAAAACAATAAATCGACGATATTGCGACTTAATAATTAAATACGGTACATGTTATAAAATGGAAAATATCCAATTCCGAAGCTTAAACCGCCTGTAATTCCAAAAGAAGAAAGAGATATTTTAATAATCTGTGCAAGGGTGAAAAATACTCCTCTACAGTCGTCCACTCATTTAGCCAAGGTTTTTATGTTGATCCGAAAACGACCATTTTTTATTGACGGCATTTTAACCGCACAAAAATATGTGAATATACTTCAAAACCAAATTACTCCTGCCCTCATACAATTAGGTATCAACTTCAATTATATTTGGTATCAAATAATCACGGCTGTGCATCGCATAATTATCGATTAACAATAAATTTTTGAAAAACAAAATTTCCCAATCGGATAATCTCCACGAATGGTAACATGATATGGCCTGCTAGATCTCCAGAATTGGCACCCAACGATTTATTTTCTGGGGTTATGTCGAATCGAGAATTTATGGATTCCAGCAGTTCAGCAGAACAGGGCCAGTTCTCCGAAATTCTACAAGCCTGGATGGAGATAACTCCTCAAATACTCACCCATGTTCATCAAGAATTTTATAACCGGATCGGAGACTGTTCAGCTCAAAACGGGGCTTTATTCGAACATTTGATTTAAATACATTGAAGAATTAAGAACTTTTTCTTTATTTTTCAATTTATTACCTATCAGAATATTACTTCAATTTAAAAATATTACGTATTTTCATTAGCGTTTTTTTTAATTTGCACTATGTGTACTTACACAAAGAATTCGTTCCTCATTTCAAAACAAACGTAAAAACAATGAAACCATTTTTATTGATCGAAAAAAGCAATACAAATAAATGTTCGTCGACTTATTTCCACGTGGCCAAATCTCAAAAAAGTAAAGATTCTAACCGCTTTCAAACTGAAAACTAGAACAGTTTCCAGCATTACAATAAAATTAAAATAAAATTTTACAATTAACATAAATGTACAATCGAAGGCCGGCAACGTGTAAGTTTACTTCAAATCGTTCGGTGAATAATGTTTGCCAGCTTTGTCAGTGCTGGTACGTTCGTATTTGATCTATTACGTTTTTGTAGATTCTAGTACGAGAATACGCCGCTCAGAAATCTAGTACGATTTCAGATATTTGAATTATGTAAAATAAAATACCAATATTTTACCTTTTACCTTACTTATATTTCTCTATTTCCTCCATGTATGCAAAACTATTTAGAGAGCCATAGAAATAATATTTTCATTGTAACCGATATCGACCATAAGTATAAAGAACTTTTCACAATGCAACAAAATAGTCTAAGCAAACTAGACCTGGCCTTACTAACACAGTTGACAGTTATCATTGAATCTAGTACGCAGATCATGAATCTAGTACGTTTTTGTGTCGCGATCTGATACCAAAAAAATTGGCACACTACTGACAACGCTTTTCTTTTACTGTTTTTGAAATCCTGTTAATACCTACAATGAATTTATTGTTATGTAACATTATGTCGTCGCTTACGGACATGTACTTACGATTGGCTAATTCGCCGAGACCATACCAACGTTGCCGTTGCCGCGGAAATATTTAAAATGCTAGCCTGAATATCGGACGCATTGAATGTATATAGTAATATACTTAAGAGACGTAATAATATATTAAACAATTTTATTTTGGCTTCAGTGCACAATATACGAGTCATTTACAGATTACATACAAATATTTATTTTTTATGATGCTGGTGTTCTATTGATGACAAAACTGATTTACAAAAAATAATATGTTCCCAGTTTTCGCAAATGTTTACGGTTTCTTGCACAGCTCTCTTCATCGCTGTATTAACGGTGCGTTTTCTTTTCGTTGAATGAAAACTTAACTACTGGTCGATTGTCCGTTTTGAATATTTATTTTGCAATTCAAAATCATTCTTTTCAATAATATTGGGGCATTTAATCAAACTATTTATCACTGGTAAATGGTGGTGAATTTTATCAATTGTAGAGTCATTCAGTTCATCAAAATTAAAATTTTATGGTTTTGAAAATAGGTCTCTCAAGCAGAGATGGGTAAAATCGTAAAATGGATGATGAAATCTATTTCGAAATGAAAATACAAAATGGATTTCAATAAATTCATTTAAAATACAAGATATAAAATAGTTTTGAAAAAGTAATTGAAGATGGAAAATGAAAATAGGTTGATAAAATGAAAATAATTTTTAAACTGAGAAGGTTTTATTAATAATATTTCAAATATTCATCATTTTGTTTGGCTTGCTTTTATAATAGGAGCAATTTTCGAAAATGTTCAATGCTCAAATGTCTCCTTTTGGGTCTCAATATTCTTCTACCTAAAGAAAATTATCGTTCCACAACTGCTTATGACGGTTAATGGAGTATTGATCTTGGCAAATAAACTTTTTATTTCTGGATAAATTTCCAGCACACATATTTCTGTTCAAGTATCTTGAAAGAACTGAAGACACCTTATAAATGTAAACTATTTACATTATCATTGGGGTCATCAGAGTTGGAAGTTTCAGGTTCTTCAAATAAATATTTTGGAATTTATGTCTATAGTTGAATTTTGCCAACGAACGAAGAACAGTTATAGACAGATCGCCTTTACTGTCAGGATTTGTTAAATGTTCCAAATCTGGCAGATGATATGAAGTTCGTTCTCAAAGCATTTTGTATTTTAATATTTCATGCAAAATAGAAATGGAAAATTTAAGTTATATAAAATACAAAATGGTTTTTTCAGATTTATTAATAATGAAAAACACAAAATGCCATTATTCTAAATAGTTCCCAACTCTGAACCTATATTTTTGTCATGGGTTTTCTTAGCAATGGTACATCGTTCTTGAGAAAAAGTTGATAGGCATTGGCCAATTGTTGTTTCTTTTTCCAAAGAATCAGATAGCGATATTATTTGTTTGTTTCAATTTTGATCTGACTAAATGATGTGAATATGCTTGCACATGAACCTTGTTTCTTCAAAAAATGTGCACTCACTTGAATACATATAAATGCAAACACCACATGAGGTGCAAACTTCTTCACAACATTTTGTCGAGAGCTTCTGGGCTTGAAACTGTAAACATACAACCGATAGCTTTATTACTTGTTTGTAAATCAGTTTTACCATCAGATGATCACCAGTATTATAAAAAATAGATAATATCTAAATAATTGATATCATATGCACTGAAGCCGATCTAAAATTATTTGATATATTACGCACGTTTTCCACGTTTGCTTGGTTAGTATATCCTGTTAGAGAAAAAGAGTAATACACTGAATTTATATTTGTTTCTTTCTAACACGCGCGAATCGTATTCGCATATTCTAGTATCCTTCTTTTAACTGCAATAGTCTACACTGACTTTAGATTGTCTATCTCACCATGCCGCTCTCTAACACCCTGGTAATGTCATGTGCCTCGTACATTTTATCGTTGACTATGGAGCGATTATTGTTTTACGTTAGAATTAAATGAGAAATGATTTCTGTTTGTATTAAAAAGGAAAACTGTATGGGCACTTGTACTTCCAACGAGTAGATTGAGAATGAAGAGAGGGTATAGATAAAAATAGGATAATTACGGCTATAGACGAAATCGTTTTATCAGGAGCGTAGGAATTACAGGCGGTTTACGCTACTCGTTCAGAATTGAGTATTTGCCATTTTATAATATGTACAGTATTTAATTATCGAGTTGCAATAATAAATCATTTCAAAAAATAGCCTATTCAATGTCAATATGGTCGATTTATTGTATTTCATATTATATCCATTAAAATGATTATAATGATTGGAGTGATATTGGAAAAACAATTTAACAGTTTGTGCAACGATACTTCTTTGATGTTATGATAACCTGTTAAAGAAAATAGGTGATACACTGAATATACTTGTTTCTTTCGAACACATTGTCGGTTATGGACTCTGTATTAAACCCAATGTTACAAAAGAATATTTCCAGCACTGTATGATATCAGCAGATGTATTTGAACTTTTTTTAAATAATTGTCAAATTGAAATTAAATAAAATTATTTTAAATAGTTATTCTTTTTTTTGTATAATATAAATTTGACAATTACTTTTAAAAAATTCAAATAGGTTGAAGTTGCCAAAATCGTACCACTGCAATTTTTCAAATTAGGCGATACATTATACGACATCTATCGGACGTTGTTCGAGTGTCTAACTAGTGTCAGTTCCATAGTATAATCGTTTTGCACCGGTTGTATTTCGGTTATATTCATGTTCATTTTGTTGTTTTTTTGCATGGTTCTATCTCATTGGTAAGTAGTTTTTATACACATATTTTTTTAGTAGCATATCCTAGGAAGTTTTAGTAATTTTGTTAAAATTTAATTTTAGATAGATTTGGGGTTATTATTGTATTTATTATTTTGATTGACCGTTTCCTAAATCGTACCACGCTGGTGATTCCCTAATCGTACGGTACGATTTAGGTAACCGATGACATTTAATGTTTTTAGTTTTTCTTGGGGCATAGAAGAGCTAAATTTATCTTGGAATAAATCAATTTGCATAGGTTTACTCAATTTTTTTAGAACATGCCAAAAAGGGAATATGGAAAACGGTCCTCGGAGGACATGAAAAATGCAATTAAAAGAGTATCAAAAAGGAAATATTGATTTTAATGAGTGTTGCCGTAAATATGAGATTCCCAAACCAACATTTAAGAGACATCTTTTGAAACAAGTTAAACGTGGTTAGAAAAAGACATGGAGCAGGAGCTAATGCCCATACTTTAAAATTCGAAGAACTGCTTTTTGGACTTACCATTAGAGATGTATGCAAGCTTGCTATGAAATAGTGGCAGCTGATCCACATATTCCGAATCCTTTTAATAAGGAGAAAAAAGCTGCTGGCAAGAAATGGCACTATGCTTTTATGTCCAGGCACAACAATCTTGCTTTATGTCAACTAGAAAACATTTCGATGGCACGCTGTAATGGATTTAACAAGACCAATGTGTATGAATTTTTTGGTGTACTTTAAAATTTTTTTGACGAAAATGGAATTAACGCTTTTCACATTTATAACGTCGACGAATTAGGTTTTTCTACAGTACAAAAAAAGTTCCTAAAAGTTTTAGCCCTCAAAGGAAAACATCAAGTTGGTTTTGTTACAAGTGGCGAACAAGGCTTTAACAGAACAGTAGTATGTTGTTGTTAACAGAACAATAGTATGTTGTTGGAACACGGCAGACACCTAAGTCCCTCTATCTTTATATTCATAAGACAACGTATGCACTCAGCACTTAAGAGTGGAGCTTTTCCTGGTAGCATAAATACAGAATCATTTGTTAAATGGGTTAACCATTTTATTAAATTTGTTAATATGAAAAATGCCACCCATTCTAAAAACCCGAAAGCTATAAAATTAGCTAGGAATGATGGCAGTATATTACTGTGAATTCCGTGGCACACGACGTATAGATTGTTGCCTTTGGACGTTGGAGTCTTTAAATCTGTCGAGGCCAGCTACATGCAGGTCGGGGCCATCTACATGCACGTCATGGCAACGTGGTTGCGAACAAATGCTGGTCACAAGGTGGCGCAATTTAATGTAGCGACTTTGCTAACAGATGCCTACACAACTTCTGCAAATGAAAATGTATTGGTACCAGAAACTCCTGAACCTGAAAACGAGATAGCTTCTACTGCAGCTTCAGATATACCGGCAGGTAATCAATCTATTCTTACCCAAAAAGTTGCGATTCCATCAATAAGTGGATTAACAAAACAAAAAAAATACTCCTTAACAAAAAAAGCAAGATTGTTTCTATTGAACAAATTAATCCACTACCAAAAGCTGCTAAAAAATTGAGTGAAAGAGCACAAAAAGTGGCAGTGCTAACGAAGGGTCCTTATAAAAATGAGCTGGAGGAAAAATAAGCTCTAAAAGCAAAAATAAAAAGAAAATATAAAAAAAGCAATGGAGAATGCCATGAAAGGTGTCTTTCAAGGAGAAGAGTCAAAACAAAAAACTACAACAACTATGCCATCAAAGAAAAATGAGGTAATAGTCGAGATTAATACGGATGAATGGTTCTGCATAATATTCCAAGAGTGTATAAAAGAAGATATGATAAACTGTATCCATTGTGAAAAATGGGTACATGAAAAGTGTTCCAACGTGACACGTCTTAATAAGGACTACGTGTGCGACTTTTGTTTTTAAATTTAAAATTATTTAAAAAAGTGTGGTAGATTTATTTACTGATGTTTTTTTTGTAAAATACTGAATATAAATGCTAATTTTGTGTCATTTGTTTTCATTACAACAAACTGTAGTCATTGTGGTATGATATAGGAAACCACAAGTACAATTTAGGCAACCAGTTTCTTAAATCGTATCATTTGCTATTCCTTACAAATACAGCTGGTTTTTAAAAATTAAATAAAAAATTGCAGTTATGTGTCCAATAGACCGATCTATTGTTTGAAACGAAAAAATATATATTCCATTTATCAGATTGTAAGAAAAAAAATTATAACCAAAAAGTGGTACGATTTAGGCAACCTCGCCCTATATCTTTTGATATTATATATAATTTACCATGTACAACTTTTGTAATATACCAATCCTCGTATACTGTATCCTTGAAAATGTAAAAAATAAAGTCCGAAAGCTTTGACTAAAAGTATGAATAGTTCTCATTTTAATCTGCCGCTTCCGCAATAATCCTGTGTTTATAAATAATTATTCGGCAAAGATCAACTTTCACTATATATATATATATATATATATATATATATATATATATATATATATATATATATATATATATATATTACTTCAAGTACAGAATTGATTTGTATATGGTTTCTCAGATGATATGAAATTTTTACAATAATTTCAAAAGCCCAAATATGTAATGGGAAATTTTTTTAAACAGTTTCAATCTCTTTAAATAGATTCATCATTAAATTATTCTCCACTTAAACTAAAAGCCATAGAAATATGAAAAACATGTCAACTGTGTTTACTATAATGGCTAAGTGATTGCATTGCTCTTCTTAATTTATTATATTCAGCCTCTTTGAAAAATTTCTAAGTGAATATCTTACCGCTAGAAGCTTCGATGTAATCTACTGTGTAACCATCCAGCTGCATCATTTCGGAAGGTTCAGATTTTTTTTCTTTGTAACTGCACATTGCAAATGTGTATTGAGAAACTTGAACAAGGACATAATACCGTTTCTTCCATTTCTTCCATACACTTTTTCCAATTGCATACAGATAACCGCAATGTTTCATGTTTAAAGGTTTATCCATTCGACATGCTATTTTTATCTTCAAATCTTGATCAGGCAAGTTTTTGGGCACATTCATCTTGTGCCATTCCGGTGCCTACATAATTATAAATAGTTTAAAATTATTTACTTTAATTGAAAATATTTATTCATTGCTTTTTAGGTATTGTCAAAATTCTGCTTTACCTTTGAAGAGAGTGGAGTAGGTTTCAAAATAACTTTCCCCAGCTCTTTATCTTCCAACGCTAACATTCCAGGATTTTCTGTATACAACTTAACTTTAACAATAGGTAATGGGTGAGTAGTACAAAAATCGCCTTGCGTATCCCACATGGGTTTGGAAGCCTCTGCTTGGTCAGTTTGCAACTTTTCACCATTTTCTACTTCCATAGTACAATAAACAATTCGATTTGGCGATAATGATTTTAAACCTCTTACTTCCATTACTATTACCTAGAAATAAAGAAATAAACGCAAGTAGAAGTTCCAAATTATTTAAGCAGTATTTTCGATTTTACTCTAATGCTGTACGTGTAAATGTAAATGAGTCAATAATAAATTCAAGTTAATTGCTATCTATATTTCTTAATATTTTTTCAAACACAAAAATAGTACATATCTACATTTCAAATTCAAAGATCTAGTAATATTTTCAGTTTTCTTTTGGTACACTATGTTTAATACAAGTGAAAACATTTCCTGAAAATCAATAAATTGATGTTTTGTAAAATACTGTTACGAAACAGCACACTGGTATAGTCCCTGAATCCGACTCTGTCTAAGCCATGTATGAAAGTTAAAATTATGGCGGATGCACAGGGATTTCTTAGAATTGTTTACGATTGTGACTATCTTATCTAGACATTGTTTTTGTGACCAGTCTTATCTAGAAAATGCCAGAAAGCCAATTGGTTTTGTATAAGCCGCAATCTAGAATTATCTAGTAAAAAAGGCACTAATATATAAGGAACCGATCCGGGAGAGTTAGTGGAGTTGATAAAGTGATCTCGTGAAATAAACAAGAATACACCGAAATAGCAGTGAAGGGTTGATATAAATTAATAATTAAGTTTGTGTGTAAATAAATTAAATTTAAGTGAATAGTTAAGTATTTATAAATTAAGTGTTAGTGAGTAGTTTAGTGTTTAAATAAATTAGTAAGTACCCATGCTGTGTGTGTAAAATGTATCCCACCCGTAATAAAAACGTTTTAATAAATAAGAAAAACATTACAATACATTTTGTTAAAGTCACGCGCTCAATATGTTTGAAATGTATTGTAGAAATAATATGGATAAAATTTAAATTGACATAAAGCAGTGGAATTAACAAAAAATCTGTAATATAATGACTAATATAATAGAAAATTGTCTACAATGTAAAAACAATATTCAGGAGGAATAATACTTTTTATATAGATTTTGAAATTTCTCTGATTCATTTGGCGCAAATGATACTCACTAAAATAGATCACAAATAAACTACGCATTTGAATATCTAGTTTGTTTGGGTTAAAACTTTTGATTCTGGAATAGAGAAAGCCAATACTCATCATAAATAGTAAATGAAGATTCTGTTCGCGTCACTGGAGGTTCCAAAACAGTTGCAATTATCTTCGCCAACTAATTTTATCTTTTCTTTAAGGTAACGAGAAAACTATTATGCGATAATCTTCCAGATTCATTTCATTTGATGATATAGGTAAATCTGTATTTCACATTTTCCGAAAAATAGAGATAAATCATTTTAAAGTATTTAGTGATACCTATCCATTCAAATAAAACTAACCAACGTTGTAATAGGAGCTCCGTCCAATATTTGTTGCTAATGTTGAAAATGAGATATTTTCATAATTATATCGTTGAAAAAATACAAACCATTCAGAATGTCCATTGGTTCAGTTTCACTAATTAAATCTTATTTTTTTAAACTGAAAACATACTTTAAAACAGAACGTAATCTCTACACTTAGGAGCAAAAGTATCGCTTGATTCTAATAGTTGTTGTAATTAGTCTAATAACAGATTTAGTCAAATAATTATGATATTACCCTGTATAATGAGAAATAAAACAAATGAAACTCATTGATTTTTTAACTGATTGTTTTTTGTCCACTTTTTTTACAAAATAAAAAGTCAGCGATTTCAGTATTATTTCTTCAGTTTATTCAAATATAGGCTAGTTGCTTTTCTCCAATAAACTAGTTTCTCTAATATCTGTACATTTGAAATTAATCCACACCGAATACAAAAACGAAATTAAACAGAGCAGGAATCCGTGGTGGCCGTCAACCTGAGTAGTAAAGAGGGAAATCAGAGATACATTGCTCAGGAACTCAATGTGAATCAGTCTACCATTAGTAGGGCTTTAAGTCAATTCAGGGAAACAGGGCAGTATACGAGAAAACCAGTCCCACGACGTCCAAAGGTTACCACCTTCGATTAGTAAAACTTCGAACAGGGACTGTAACCACACCATATGTGCAAAATGGACTTTTAAATGCCCATCAAGTTCATGTTCATGTAAGTCTTGATATAGTTACTAACTGTAAATCATAGCAGAGAAAGACTAAGGTTTGCTCGAGATCATATAAACTGGGCAGAAGAAGATTGGGCCAGAATTCTCTTCTCTGATGAATCCACGTTTTCTTTGTTCAATAATGATCGACGAGTAAGAGTATATAGACGCGAATGAGAGCGATGTGCCCGGTGTAACATTCTTCATAGAGTGAACTATGGAGGCGGATCAGTAATGGTGTGGGGAGGAATATCTTTGGGTGCACGTTCAGAGTTGGTACTTTTTGAAAATCGAGCTCTCACTGCTCGAACATATATAGAGTCAGTTTTAAACCTCACGTTATGTCATATGCTCCTTTTATTGGAGAACATTTTCTGTTTATGCAGGATAATGCACGGCCCCACATTGCTATAATTGTACATGAGTATTCGGAAGAGGTAGGAATTGATACCATGGCCAGCTAAAAGCCTTGACCTTAACCCATAGAGCAAATATGGAATAATATGGGCAGAAAAATTTCAACCCGTCAAAACCCTCTGAATGCTACCTTAGCACTACCCTGCTTGATATATCGGAGACAATACCAAAAAATATCATTAAGAATCATATTCTTAGCATGCCAAGGAGATGTCCAGATGTTATTCATGCACGTGGTGAAAATACGAGGTACTGAAAACAAAAATTAGTGTAGTTGATTTTATGATTTTATTGTTCATTAATCGAATACTCATTTGTTTTATTTATTTGTCTGGGAAATGAAATTTTATGTTATTTTGATTTACTAAAGCTGAATATACTTTATTATACGTATTTACTTAAAATAAATACAATTTTTTTTTTAAAAATTGTATTTTGTTATTTTGGCGTTTATTGGAATTATGCGATACTTTTGCTGCTAATTGTATATAGTGTTACTGTGAGACAATTTCATCAACGATAAGTTCTCCTCTCACAATGGCAAACTAAGAGTGAAGGGTGTTTTATTTCCATGCTACTGATTCTCCAAGTTCGCAATGAACTTTGTACTGGTTTGAATTCACTTTATTTGACAAATCAGCTATTTCAAATAACTTGCATGTGAAACATTAAATTGGCAATTATAACTGATCCAATTATTGGTATCATCTCTCTAACTCCAATTAGCCGTGTAGCCAGAGACGGACTTTTAATCTGGGGCTCCCAGCTTTGAAATTAATCTAAAATTATGGTTCAATTAAAGTAGTTAACCAATCTATTTAAGTGTCGTACCAACATTAGGATTAATTTTGTCAAAGATATTTTTCCTTTTATATCTCCGTAATTTCACTTTCCGTGAATTGGAAACATAACATTTATTGTCACCAATAATCTCTCAGAATGTCCATAAAATACCTAAGTGAAGCACATATCTTACCTATCTAATAAAAGAGAAACCTTCAGTTAGCGTAGTCAAGTATCAGGAGATTCAACGGCAATTTTAGTTAATATCCAATAGATCTATAACGTCGCCTCAAGAGAGCAATAACTGAGTAGGATAAGCGTTTGTAAAATATAATGGCAAATTTCTATTCAAATTACAGGTTTTGCCGATGAATTGTGGGCAATTCTGAAAATGCTCCCCAATTTTATTTCTCTTTACAACGACTGTATCCAAATCAACATCTAGAAGCATTAATCTAGTTGGACCAAAAAACGCAAGATAGTATCAATTAATTTTAAACTATTTTAATGTATTCAATATATCCTAGGAATTACTGTATACTAAATATTTTAATTTTATACGTATTATGGAATCAGAAATGAGAGAAAACAAGAATTTTTTAACATTTTTTCTCTCAAAGTACCTGATGAAGCAACTTATTTTTTTCAAAGTGTGTATTGAGCATATAAAGTTTATATTCTTCACTAGCAATTTTTTTCCCGGACCTTTTTGAGCAGTAGTACAAAATATTTATAAAACATTGCCTCTGAAAGTCGTAACTCTCAATATTTTTCAACTAGAATATAGGTGAGCTTCACTGAGGGTTTAACTTTCTTCGAGGAGAAATAATTATCATAATCAGTATAATATATTTTGAGAGTAAGGAGCATTAAGTACAAAAAACTGAAATTTCGATAGGACAGCCATTTAATTCAGTTCCCTTGACGTCTCTTCTACGCCTTTTGACTATGAACTACAGAAATAATAATAAAAAAAACCCAATGGCACAGGACCAATTGGACAGGCTTATTTCAGTAACATGTTTGCATAAAAACCAAAATAAAAAAATTAGATAGAAAAGTAATAGAATGTTTTGAGATGTACAAAAAACCAAAGTAACATTCTGGCATCAAATTAAAAACAAAAAAATAAAAAAAATTTCTGGTAAATTTGTGAATTTTCTTAAATAAATGTTTTAATGTACGGTTTGGAGAAAAAATATTGAATACAAAAGTTGTAGAACGTGTTAAGGTCTATAAGAAAGCTTAGTAACTTTTTTGCGTCAAATGAAAAACAAAGGAAATACGATTTTTTTTCAACTTTGACAGGCCGCCATTTTGTTTTTACTGGGCCGATTTGGCTCATTAACGAACTCGTCCAAGATTTTAGCCTAAACGATTTTTGTTGCGAGTTTGGTTTCGATCCGTCAAAAAATACGCCCTCTATCGTGCTTACAAATTCCGTTATAACACATACATTTATATATATATATATATATATATAACAACAAAGAGATTCATGGGTAATTCACGCAAAATAAAGGGCTACTGAAATAGAGTGGTAACCGTGGACATGCATGTTTCTGGCTCATTTTGCCTCTTCAGCACGGCATAACCAAATAAGGATGTGAAATTTGGGAGCAAAGATGTTACTCGAAACATGGGAAAACACAAAATAACGGATTTCAGCAGGGAAACCAAACGCTCATTTGGGTCGGAAGGTTCATGGCGGGGGGGCTATATGCGCCTCCGTGTCGATGTTGGTTGATGTCCTGAAAACTCGGGATCTTCCAATTGAAGACACAAATGAGCGTTTGGTTTCCCTGCTGAAATCCGTTATTTTGTGTTTTCCCATGTTTCGATTAACATCTTTGCTCCCAAATTTCACATCCTTATTTGGTTATGCCGTGCTGAAGAGGCAAAATGAGCCAGAAACATGCATGCCCACGGTTACCACTCTATTTCAGTAGCCCTTTATTTTGCGTGAATTACCCATGAATCTCTTTGTTGTCATATATATATATATATATATATATATTTATATATATATATATATATATATATATATATATTTATATATATATATATATATATATATATTTTCATTCATATTTCTTGGGCATTTTTGGTCCTGGATTAATTAAAACATTAGATGGTTTTTAAATTTATATTGTATTTCATTAACGTTTCGGTCGTTTTTGACCTTCATCAGAATATAAAAACACTGAAAGAGAAATTGGTTCTTAAAATCCTAGTGTATACAATGTAAAACTATGACATACCTGTGGATTATATTCCAGCGAGTGCCACATCACATATTAAAATAAGTTAAAATAAAATGAACTTTAACGATACATTTAAAAACATTTTACAATTAACGGTGTGTGTATCTCAACCTTCATAGTAGTACTGGTGTCTATGGCTAATGGTATTATTTGAAAATGTTGTTTTTTCCTATACGCATTTATTTCTTTTTAATAATAGTTGTTATGGTTTTTGTTGGGTAACATACATGAAATAGTTGTTTACTTTATTATTCTATTTTATTATATTATTATAAATCTTGCTTAAAGATTTTGTGTCGGTTTTGTAATTTAGGTTTTTTTTATTTCTCTGTATTTCTATAGTTTCATAAATTTCTCTTTTTCTGGTGTGACTTTCACTTTTTAAAATTTTTGTGTTCTCAAAATCAAAACTATGCTTTTTATCCTGCATATGTGTTGTTGAGGCAGTTTTATTTTTCTTATCGTACTTGTGACCATTTAACCGATTTTTTAAATATTGGCTAGTTTGCCCGATATAGACACTGTCGCAGTCCCCGCATGAAATTTGATAAACTATATTGCTCTTCTTTTGATCAAAATATTTAAAAGGAATTCTACAAAATGTTATTAATCAAAATAATTACTACATTAAAGACTCTGTAGACCTCAAAAATAAAATAAAAAACTTACTTATACCAAATGAGTACTCCTTAATATCCCTAGATGTAGTATCGTTATACACTAGCATACCAATAACAAAAGCTAAAGAAATAATAACAAAAAAATTCGACAAAATAAGTAGATATACCGATATTCCTTTAAATGAGTTCCTAGAAGCTATAGAACTCACTCTTAATTCTACTTATTTCATGTACAAAGAAAAAATTTTCAAACAAATTGATGGTTGTGCTATGGGAGCATCAATCTCCAGCGTAATAGCCCAGATAGTGATGGAAGACCTGGAAGAAACCATTCTAAAAAGTTTAAATTTTCACACTCCTTTTTTCTTTCGCTATGTAGATGATTGTATCACTGCCGTACCAAAAAATAAAACTCAAACCATCCTAGATAAATTTAACAGTTACCACAACAAACTTCAATTCACAATAGAAGTAGAAAAACAAAATAAAATTTCTTTTTTGGACTTAACACTCCATCACAAAAACAATAGTATAAAAACAGAGTGGTATACGAAAGAAACCTGGTCATTCAGATACCTGAATTTCAATTCACAACACCCCATGTCCCAAAAAAAGTCGGTAATCATTGGTCTAGCCGATCGGGCAATTAAACTGTCTTGCCCTGAATTCCGGGAAAATTCTATAAAAATGCAAAAGAAGCCCTTAAAATCAATAACTACCCAGAAAAACTGATAAACACCATCTTTAAAAAACGCATTCATAAGTTCCATAATCAAAACCTCCAAAAAAACCAAACAAACAATCAAAAGTACCTTTCCTTGCCTTACATACCAGGACTATCCGAAAAATTCAACAACATTTTTAAAAGCCATAACATTACAATTGCACATAAAGGGTACAACCTCTCAAAATCCAACTTCAGTAAATTAAAGTCAAAAATTCCTGATCAAAAGAAGAGCAATATAGTTTATCAAATTCCATGCGGGGACTGCGACAGTGTCTATATCGGGCAAACTAGCCAATATTTAAAAAATCGGTTAAATGGTCACAAGTACGATAAGAAAAATAAAACTGCCTTAACAACACATATGCAGGATAAAAAGCATAGTTTTGATTTTGAGAACACAAAAATTTTAAAAAGTGAAAGTCACACCAGAAAAAGAGAAATTTATGAAACTATAGAAATACAGAGAAATAAAAAAAACCTAAATTTCAAAACCGACACAAAATCTTTAAGCAAGATTTATAATAATAGAATAATAAAGTAAACAACTATTTCATGTATGTTACCCAACAAAAACCATAACAACTATTATTAAAAAGAAATAAATGCGTATAGGAAAAAACAACATTTTCAAATAATACCATTAGCCATAGACACCAGTACTACTATGAAGGTTGAGATACACACACCGTTAATTGTAAAATGTTTTTAAATGTATCGTTAAAGTTCATTTTATTTTAACTTATTTTAATATGTGATGTGGCACTCGCTGGAATATAATCCACAGGTATGTCATAGTTTTACATTGTATACACTAGGATTTTAAGAACCAATTTCTCTTTTAGTGTTTTTATATTCTGATGAAGGTCAAAAACGACCGAAACGTTAATGAAATACAATATAATTTTAAAAAGCATCTAATGTTTTAATTAATCCAGGACCAAAAAAGCCCAAGAAATATGAATGAAAAAAATATAAACTTTAAGGTCCAAGAAAAAAACTCGAATTTTCTAAATATATATATATATATATATATATATATATATATATATATTGTTATATAATTATTGGTGTGAGAAATTGTAATGTTTTATTATATGAATAAACTTTCTCTCTTTACTAAACCTTCCCTAATTTTCCCTACGTTGGGCCGACACTTGTTATGTAATTTTATATTTATTTATTATTTTATTATTTGTGATTGAATAAACGATGAGCATATATAACAAACTCTATCAAAGGGTAGGGTTCAATTGCGCCATTTAAATTTACTCTAATTATTGAATTGTGAAATTAAATTGAACAAGCTTATGATTTCAGGAATTTTTTTTTAATTAGGTATAGAAGTTTTTTAACAGAAAATGTGCTACTTATGAATAAATACAAATTTTTTATGACAATTAAAAGTTTGATTAATTACTCAGCATGAATGCATTCCTTAATTTAGAAATAAAAGCCTAATGAAATTTTAGAGATCTCTAATAAAATATTTTCAAAAACGGTACCTTCTATTGTCTAAGTTTCTATTCACTTCAAATTAATCTTCACTCTCAGTTTCTTTCTGTTCTAGTGTCCAAAATATTATTAACGATTCTTAAAATCACCCGCAATGTCTCAATTTCCTCCCCAAATATATATCCTTTAACTGGGTGTACGATTATCTTCTATCTTCTCAGTATTATTATGAATCTTTGTTCAATAAATATAAACGTTTTATATCCTCCCTATTGTCGAAATAAATTACAATATCACTTGCCTTTTTTCTTGACGTTTTTTTTTACATCCGCATGATTTTTTTCTCCTCGATATACAATTATCTTCAAATTACTATTATTATTATAAAATTGGTTTAAATTTCTTTCTGCAGTACTTTAAATATCGACTCTTTAATCGTGCTTATTGACGAGATCAATTATAATATCACTTCCAGCTTTGACGTTTTCAAATTCACTGACGTTTTTTCTATTTATTTTCATCAATCCATCTCGTTGCGGGTTGCTAGCGAAACTAAAATCTCTATCGTATGAACTGTTAATTTCTACAGCCATATATACATGAAAATAACATTTTAGTTTTATAAATTAGAATATATAGAGATGAATATTTTTATACATATAAATATTAACATAACTTACTTACTATTTATTAAAAATTCCTGAAATCCCTTGCATAAAACAACATATTTACTAACTATATAAAAATTTAACACGTTTCTTTTAACTAACATTCTAATTTCGACGGATTCTTTTGAAATTGATTACCATAAATCCACTTAAACAAACAGGTTTGTTATCTTTATGGATTCTTCCGCATTTACACGGAATGTCCCTTTTATCCTTTGAAGAATGATCGATTTGAGTTTGAGCGTTTCTTGAAGATTCGATACGGTTCATAAGATTAATTAATACAGAACTATTCAAGTGATTTCGTAATTTCTGTGTTGTTTCTTCTATTATCTTATCTTTGGCCCTACATTTTGCTTCCAATGTAGTGACTGCTACTTTTAAATCGGACAATGTTTTTCGGTACAATGCTAGAAGCTTGTTTTACCAAGAGTGGGTTTATTGTTTCTGAATTGCCGCATCTCTCATATATATCACTAGCTCTCTTTTCAGAATCCCCCATTTATGTCTGATAAAAATTTGTCATATGATTAAAAAAAAAACGATCTGATCGTGGTGCATATTGGAAAACACATTCCGAACCTTTCGTGCTAAACTGTTGACATGATTTACGAACGAAATTATTACATACTTGATCAGAATACGACTTAGTTTTCTCGTACTTTATCATTCTTACTAATGTGCTTCAATATATATATATATATATATATATATATATATATATATATATATATGTTAAACTGGATAGAACGGGGAGAGAAAGAATGATTTAACGTTATTATTAGTTTAGTTTATATTTAGTTTTGATTTGCCCGGTATATTGTAAAATTTAAAATTTTATTATTAAGATGATTACACTTTGAACATGAGAAATTCTTTAACCTCAGAGTAGGGTTCAGATATAGAAAAACAAAAAAATTCAATTTTTAATGTGAGCGCCTAAATTTGATTAGATATCTCTATCTTCATAAAAATTTTGTCAATCAAAAATGTACTTGCTTTATTTAATAATACCAAATAAATTACATAGACGGTCCTGCGTCCAATGCTGAACCTCTCCACGATTCATAGATGTCAGTTCAAACTACCAATGGTTTAAATTAGATGGAGCCATCACCACAAAGAAATGAAATATATCAAAAATCAATTTTACAATGTTCTTCAAAATAGAAAAACGTTATTTAATGTTATGAAAAGACAAATACATTGTTCTTTTACAGGACACAAATTAATAAAAAAACCTATTATCTATTATGATCACTCATTCGAACAAAATCATGTACTCAGATGAATAATTACTTCTATATACAATTCCAAAATAGGCAACATTTAATACAAATCTTATAATACGAAATCCATTATATAAACGTCTATGATTTAGAAATGGCGAAAGACAAAGGTTGCAAATGTTTGTTTAATACCAAAGTTCAATTCTTTGCACTAAATCGGTAAGTTTATTTAACTTTCTTTACGTATAATTAAAATAGTTTAAATACCTTATTCTTGTATAGTAATTCACGTCAATTATTAGTTTTCTTTACTTTATTTCAGGTTACCTTCTGGAAATTACCACATCACTGGTCCAGCTTGCACAAAATCAGGAATCAATGCTATATTTCGTCCACATCAATACATTTCAGTCAAATCACATAATCCAAAGCTTTCTAAAAGGTATGGTGGATATATCAATGCCACCATACAAAATATTAATCAAATATCATCTATAAATTATACGGTTAGTATTCAAACATAATTACCAAATTCTTTCTTAGTTTGTACATCTGCTTGTTTTAATATATGATTTACTAGATCACAAGTACAATGTATTTCCTTCTTTGAATTTTGATACCAAAAACGTTGTTTTCCGAAAAATTTAATTAATTTAAAGTAATTTTGCTTCTTCCAAAAATTTCTACCACCCCCAAAAAAAAGTACCTAGTGAATAGCATGTATAATCAACAAACTTTTCTCATTCAATTTTTTCATTATTAACAAACTACTTGTCGCTGATAAAAGTATGTTGAATACATTCCACCAATCAGATTTGGTTATCAAAACTTTTCTTGATAGATTTCATCTCAAATAGTGAATTGTCCATCCATCATTTGAAAACACTTTGTTTTAAGTTTCTTTAATGATTTTAACTCATATTTTATCTCTTAAATTATATTTCATTCAATTTACAAAATGACATTTCCAACTTTATAAAATATGTATTCATAATGTCAAACCGTTCAATAAACGTCACATTCCATAGAATTAATGTTTTCATTTTATTTCTTATATAGTCTTGTTTTTAAATATTTATAAAATCTTATTTACACATCCTTCAATCCCTAATATTCATTTTAAAAAAGAATCACATTTCCATTTATATATGTAATAACGTTCTAAAATTCTGTCTTGTAGGTTTATAGAAATTTTGTTATTTCATTTCACATATGTTTTAAATCTTATTTTAAATCTTCTTTATAATTATACAATTAGATGCTTTCTCTATTGAATAGTTCATGGTACAGATTGTCTCCTTTTTTAGATAATCTTTTAATAAAAAATCAAATTCCAGAAATTTTAATTTCTTGAAATAGGTAGTCTTTTATTTTATGTTCAGTATACAGGGTGTTGTTTTACTCTATGTTATTACATACTTGATCAGAATACGACTTAGTTTTCTCGTAGTTTATCATTCTTACTAATGTGCTTCAATATATATATATATATATATATATATATATATATATAACCTTTGGAACGGAGGGTGATTTTGGCATCTAGGAACACCAAAACGAAAAACTGCATTGACATTTTTCCGAAGTTGCGTCATGCTACTCTCTACAATAGCCCTATTTCATTCTGAAATAAGCCTAATAAGGAAAAGATGTGATGCAACATTCAGTGACAGGTTGTGCTTCACAAGCCTAATCCTACTTATGCTGCAGGCATACATTAGTTCGGAGATTCCACCAGAGACATGTTCGAATATTTCGAACCCGTACAAATTGAGAAACTATACTATTGTGGTAATAATTTACTGTAGATTAATAAAAGAATTATTCCAAAATCTCGTCTTTTTTCAAATTTTTGACAAGTTTTCTTAATAAATTTTTTAAATACAATTTAGTTTAGTGCCACCTCGTAGAAATAGGGATGTTGACAGTTGTTACAAATTTATGTGAAGCTATATTTTACACATAAAAGACAGTTTTCAGAATCCTAAAGTAACGTTTTAAGATCCTACTTCGTCTTAAATTAAATTAATTTAAATTGCGTTATTTATAACCCTTTATCACTGCGATTGAGAACACCTGCGAACAACTTCTCCTTATTTGTATACTTTTGGAACGTTTATGAAAAGTTTTTGTGGTGTTCTGATTGACGTACTTTTGCACATCGGCATTGCACAGAATTTGTAAGACGACCTATTCATTTTTGCAACTTTTATTTAATTTATTTGTAAAAATTCGGTCAAGATCAGTTAACTTTGACAGAACGCGAGATTCGTTTGTAGTTTGACGACGTCACGAGACGGTGTGGAGCGTTTTAGCGGGAATTTGGAAACCTATTTTTATTTACGTATTTTTTTAAATGTATCATATTTTTTATAAAATTATTATTTTCGTGTTTATATAGGATTTGTCTTTAAAATAAAAGCACTTCCAAAAATTAGTCAACTTCCCTCTTCCTTAAAACTTATTTTAAATCTGTCCAGTGTATTGATTTTTCAGTTTTACTAGTAATTATAGATAAAAATTCCAATGGCACAGGACCAATTGGATAGGCTTATTTCAGTAACATTTTTGCATAAAACCCAAAATAAAAATTTAGATACAGAAGTAATAGAATGTTTTGAGATGTACAAAACACCAAAGTAACATTTTGGCATCAAATCAAAAACAAAAAAATAAAAAAAAAATTCTGGTAAATTTGTGAACTTTCTTGAATAAATGTTTTAATATACGATTTAGAGAAAAATGTTAAGTACAAAAGTTGTAGAACGTGTAAAGGTCTATGAAAAAGCTCAATAACTTTTTTGCGTCAAATGAAAAACAAAGGAAACACGATTTTTTTTCAACTTTGACAGGCCGCCATTTTGTTTTTACTGGGTCGATTTGGCTTATTAACGAACTCGTCCAAGATTTTTGGTCTAAGCGATATATATATATATATATATATATATATATATATATATATATATATATATATATATATATAACTGATTTTGGCATCAGGGAGCCCCAAAACGAAAAACTGCTGCATTGAAATTTTTCCGAAGTAGCGTCATGCTACTCTCTACAATAGCCCTATTTCATTCTGAAATAAGCCTAAAAATATTTTGACCTATATAAGAAGGCTAAAAAATGTGATGTGTTTAATAAATGGAATCAAACTCTATTAGCTATGAATGAGTCACTATGAATTAGGAAGTTTCCTATGTCACGAAAAAAATCATCTCGACATCTCCAAAACCATCAGATTTACGGAATGTCTGCTCATAAAATTGTAGGAAATCCGCGGGGCGACTGAATGTGTATGTGCCGTCACAATAAACGACTTGGTTTGCGCGGAATTTATGTCACTGTTTTTTATTGAGGTTTATATTGTCAATATTTGTGAAAATGGAAGGTTTCGTTCGTGGCGATTCAACAAACCTACCAAAAATTGATATTAGTATAATAAAATGGATTTTTTGCGAATAATCCATCATACGGTAATACCGAGATCCGAGGAGCTAAGCTTTCAAAGTAAGTAGGTATGTATTTAGTTTTACTCATACCTTAGTCTTTAGGAATGTAGCCATATTTATAACTTATATCAGTGCCGTATGAGTATTCGCTCATTTATTTACTGATCAACTTCTGCATCACCTGATATGCAAGTTCAAAAATTAAATCAAGAAAAACATGCCCTGTTGAATTTATAGCATTTTGCAAAGGTAGGATACAGAAGGAATCTCTTCTGAAAGCAGCAGTTGTCTACTGTGGATCAGTCAACTTGTCGTTTGTGGTATGAGTTAAGGTATGGAAGAGTGACTGCATCAAAAGCGTACGAAGTTACACATTGTACCACTAAAGATGGAACACTAGTAGGGCAAATTATGAGCGCTTACCTACTCATTTAAAGAAACTGTAGCAACGAAGAGAGGTATTGCAGTAATTGAGATATGTGTGTTAGTTTTGTTGTTAATGATATTTCAATGAAATTTTTTTTCATTGATAATCGATGCCTTTAGCTACTGCGAAGCTGATCAGATGTTTTATTTTAGGTAAATCTTTAGAACAAGTGCGCCAAGTTCTGAAACAAAAAGAAAATATTGATATTCGCATGAGTGGATTGATTCTCCATGAAATTTTTCCAGTAATTGGTGCTTCACCCAATGGAATATCAGAAAACTATATAATAGAGATAAAATGCTCCTTGAAAAATAATTTTTATAAAAACTACGTCTACAATGGTACTCCAACTTAAAAATATATGGCGCAAATGTTTTTTGTTGAAAAGAAGAAAGGAAGATTTTGCTTAGCTCATGAGGACCAACTAAGAATATAGACGTATACAAATTAGATTATGATTGAATATATTGTTTAGATTTGATAAAAAAATTATGGACTTTTGGAAAAAAATATTTTTAATAAACTGTTGCCCGACTGAATTATCTATTAATAATCAAACATTTTGGTTTTGGACCTCACTCTATTGTTTTATTAAAGGACTTTGTAAATTTACAAGTCCGCAAGCTATTATGACAATATAATCAAAAATAGGATATGCATTTTCACATCTACGCCAGCGTGAGGTGCTAACGTCTTGAAATCTCTGATTCTCTCAATAGCTCTCGACATGAATCCGGACAGCTGCAATCCTTTTGGCTTCCATAACTTCGGATTTTTTGCTTGCCACACTAGCCTCGGCGCTTGGAGGCCTTGTAAGTGTGCAGCCTCAAGATTATACCAGAGAAGCAATATACTTTAATCCCCTGTCATCTATGATTCTCTCTTCATCAGGTATACGTTGAGTATTCCACAGTCTTCGAATAGAGTAATATCACTAACGCTTCCTCCATAATCATCAGAAATTAAGTTAATGAAACCATCAGGTGTTATTGAAATCAAATATTTCAGTGTATTGCAACTCTTATAATCAGACCATGAAAGGGACTGATGGAGGAAGTCAATTTGAAATATTATCCCCTAATTCAGTTACTTTTACAACTATTTTTCTACTAAAACTTATGACCTCAGCTATTCTCCTATTCTTCTTAGTCATTATTAAGTCACATACAATTAAATAATGTTGATGACGTTATCATTTATAGAATAAGTACTAACCACCATACATACAAGTTTGAGTTATTTTAAAAAATCCATTCATCAGTCTCGTTGCAGTTTTATAATTGCTATGTGCTGAAACTAATCATTGCTTGGTATGTTGCTGTGTAAATCAATGTTTACTAATTTCAAATTGCATGGTTTGATATTTAATTTCCTTAAGCCCTATTGAAGAAAGCTTATCATAAGTTTCTCTATATTTCCAATAATGTCATCTTATATCAATTTGCAAAACTACCCGTAATTTATCCTCACATAAAATCTACAGAAATTACTCAATGGGCATTTCATTTTCTTTTTAATTCGTGGGTTTTCTCATTATATGCCATAACTTATTATTAAACTCTGCTCCAAAATAATGTAGTGCCAACTTATATTTAACAAACTCCAAAAGTTTCAGCAAACATGATATGATTTCAGCCAGATAGACAAAGCCCCATTACCAATTCAATGTCTGGCAATACATCGACTTACTATTTTCAAATCGGTGGATGGCGTGACGATCCTTTGATCTGTCGTTATTAGAATTATTCTTATGGGGATGTTCAAGATTAGAAAATCTTAAATTATATTGTTTACGATGCTTTAAAAATACGTAAGATATTTGTATGTTACTTATTTTCGTCATTGTATATATTTAAAGCGTAAATTCATTTCAGTTGCTACCGCTGTAAAAAGGTGTGAAAGAATTGATAGACCTTTTGTATTGTTATGAATTCAAATGGTATTTACACTTTATTCGCAACTTTTGTTAAATACGTTTAAAATATCACGTTTTGTAATAATAATTGTAAATAGTTTTGTTTGAGCATTGAAAGAACACATTTTGAAAGTCGACATATTATAGCATTGTGTTTGAAATCCTGTAGTCAAAAATTTAGGAAAATGTCACGTTTCACCCTATTATCTTTTGTATCGTAAAAACCCTAAACTTATTGACACTTTGTGCGTGAATTTTTATGGTCGACGATCGGAAGATTTGTAAGAAACGTTTGAATAACCTTTCTGAGTAAAAAGGTTACAATTGCTATTGGAGTATTCAATAGAAATTGAAACGTCTATTACAGGCATCCATTGTTGATTCTTGTCAATGAACCCGACGAGTTAAATGATACTGGCCAATAGGAAATGTTGATTTCCGTTTGGTCAACCCCATCCACGTGTAAACACGCCCCTTGCAGATTTCTATTTAACACGTCTTACAACGTGAAGAATTAATTTTTACACTCATCAAAGCGACATCAATACTCAATAACAAAGTTAGTTTTTACACTCATCGAACCTAGTTCAATACTCAATAACAAAGTTAGTTTTTTAATACTCATGGAAGCGAGCTTACAACTCGAAAACGAAATCAGTTCTACTACTCATCGAAGCGAGCTTACAACTCGAAAACGAAATCAGTTCAATAGTCAAGTTAGTTCATAACTCAGTTCAACACTCAATCGAGTTCATCGAGTCGTCGTTACATATCGAAGTAACTTCACTCAAAGTCAAACAATCAGAGATACTAAGTCAAACACATCGTTACTAAGTTTCTATACGAGCCAAGTGAATATTCATCAAATCGAAACATAAAGTGGTTTCCGATCTGAAACCACCGAAGTTCAATATTCATAACTGTGTACCATTCTTGTAAATTTGTACATAATAAATCATTAATTTTGTCGAATTAGGATTATTTATCTAGTTGAATGTCTACGCCAGTCGACGGAGTTCAGCTGGAAATATAATCAAAAACATTGGCCCTTCGAGCCGGATATAACAAGTATTGTTATATAAGATTGTAAAGTGCCAGTACCAAGAGACCAGTTCAAATCGTAGTGCAAGTATAGCAGTTCAATTGGCAGTCTAATTCGCAGTTCAAGTAGCAGTTCAATTAGCAGTTCAATTAGCAGTTCAATTAGCAGTTCAAATCGCAGTTCCAAGGATTCATCACAGCAGCAGCCAGGATATTCAAGGTAAGTTGGTCAGTTAGCTATAAAGCGTATCAAAATCAAAGTAGTGGAAACAGAGTTTCATCGACACATCAGTAAGAATAGACACTACACTGCCTGTATAACAAAACATATTAGTAGGAACAGGCACTTTACTACCTGTAAAATTAACCAAGGTAGTAGAACCAGAGTTTCATCGACCTGCACCGGTCTAGTGACTAATCGGTCTGTAGAACAAAGCAAATTAGCAGCTCCTGATTATCAAGAATCAAATAAACGTCACATGTCCCCGTTCGTGGACAATCCGCTGATATCAGAAGGTTATTATTTATCTCATCACGCAATCAGTAGGGAAACGAGTCGAACTACGTACTAAGTAAGTGTGGTATACGACGGTTCTTTGAAGACTTCTACAGGCGTACCGTCGAATGACGCCCTGTACACCGGTCATAATAGTAAACCTAGTTTATTAACTACTTCTAGTCGAGTTCGCGAAAACGCTATCGTGATTGCAGGTGATTTAAAGTAGATGTGAAAACCATTTTTAGTTAGAAACGAATACCATAAATTTCAATGTCTCATTTGGAGAGATCAAACGAAAAACTTACGAATTTTTTAATTAAATATCGTCGTATTCGGTATTACATGTGCTTCGTATCTAGCAATTCAATGTTTACATCAATTAAGTAAAGATGAATGCAAAATATATACCGTGCGAAACGACACGAATATGTATATACTGAAACCTATTCAGATTAAGGTTTCCAAACGGATAACACTATTCGGAGTTTTCAAACTATTCGAACCGGTAGGATTATTGGTTTCCGTGATTGTTTAATACTCATCGAAGCCTACAACTTGAAAACGAAATCAGTTCTACTACTCATCGAAGCGAGCTTACAACTCGAAAACGAAATCAGTGCAATACCCAAGTTAGTTCATAACTCAGTTCAACACGAAGTAACTTCACTCAAAGTCAAACAATCCGAAATACTAAGTCTAACACATCGTTACTTAGTTTCTATACGAGACAAGTGAATATTCATCAAATCGAAACATAAAGTGTCTTCCGATCTGAAACCACCGAAGTTCAACATTCATAACTTTGTACCATTCTTGTAACTTTGTACATAATAAATCATTAATTTTGTCAAATTAAGATTATTTATCTAGTTGAATGTCTACGTCAGTCGACGAAGTTCAGCTAGAAATATAATCAAAAACAGGGGATATGTCAAAAATATTATGTACAAAACCATACTCATCGACTTGACTGAATTATGAAGACGAATCACACTTGCGATTAGATCGGTCATGACAGAGATGTTGAGTTATAGGAAATTTGTATTCAAGATTAGAATGTTGCCAAGACGTTCGCGCCGAGCAATTTGGATATTTTTACATTGACATTGTTTTCCTCACATTATTAAGAAATTAACAATATTACTTATTAATTTTTGAGTCTGTCGAATAGAAAGTATGTAATCAAATAATTTTAATTTTTTGATACTAATTTCTGCTAAAAATCAGAAAACACTTAATATTTCCGAAGCAGTCGAATATACGTACGATATTATACAGGAAAAATGTCTGGAATTTTCTAGAGAACTGAAAAATTGGATATTATCCTGTATAAAAAATATTTGTTGAAAAAATGCGCAAGTAAATAAGTTGATCTAATCATTTTCTCAAGAATATTTATCTTGAAATATTTCACGAAATATCCATCGATATGTGCTTAATTGTATATTAAGTACCAAGTGTCAAAAATGTTACTTTAGTCACAAGTTTTATTTAATATATATTTAAAGAGTCACTTTGTGCATGTCAAACCCGTGTTTTAAACGCTGTTTTAGTAATGGAAGTAGAAAAAATAAATTATAACATAACATATGAATATGTCCTTTGTAGTGTAGAATAAAATATTTCCCTAACTCATATTATATGCCAGTCAAAGATAGTGTGCTAATGAAAAGAAGTCAAACAGAATATACAATGTACATGGAGAGGACGTAACTAGACGGACACTACAGAAGGGTAATTAATGCGGTTGATGATTGCTCTGCATGAAGAGATACAAACACCTAAACTTGAAATACATGTTTTGGATACCAAAATCTAACAATTAATATTAATTAACGTAACTTTACCATTAAACAGCTTTTGAAACAATAGGAAGAGGACTACAGGACACTTAATTTGCTATGATTGAGGAATAGAGATATTAAACTTTCGAGATAGTGACTAAATTCTATTTTTAAATAAACACTTTTTTTGTATAAGTATGAACACTATGATTTACCAAGAGAGGATGATTACTTGTTAGTAACAAACAGAAACTCTAGAATAAAAGTAATGGATATAACAGTTGAAGATATGTAAAAACAAATGATGTCATGATAGTGGTTAACTGCAAATTTCTAAAATGAAGAGACCGTAAAAACAAGAATAAATGTATAATACACAGTCAAAATGGCACAGAGACTGTAGATCTTTGCTACTATAAGAAATGTTGATAGGAAATAACTTCTGTCAACAGAAAATATGTTTACTTTTTGACATATATGAATCTGCCTCTGTTGTTGTTTCTAATTTTTATTCACAGATGCGAATACTCACATTTTATTCTTAATTTTCATAGGTTGATACATTTGTTTTATCATTACACATTTAATAATCAAACTATCTTTGTATAACTTTCAGATTAACTCATTCTCGTTATATATATATATATATATATATATATATATATATATATATATATAATATATATATATATATATTGTAATGGTTTTGATTTTTTTATAACGGAATTATTTGACTTATTTTATTATTATTAACATTTTACAGGATTCTTTTTTTAATTTAAATTAATTTATATAGACTCTTATCAATCAGGGTAGAGTTCCAAACACAATTCTATATAATCAACTATTCCTAACTCATTATTCAAATTCCTATCAAAATTTTTACAAAAATCTTTCAAATTACATTGACAGTTTTTCTTTTCGATTACAGTAAATTAAAATTTTAGGTTATGTATATTTGTCATGAATGCATTCACCAGATTTGTGATTATATATGCCAAACAGATTTTAGATATCTTTAATAAAATTTATTTCGGTACCTTTCCAATTTTCTATACCTCGATTCACCATCAAATTCGGATATATACACTTGAAATTTCTTGACCCTCCGTCAAAAAAATAATGACAGCTTTTCTTTACAAATTTGGCTGGCACTATATCTCTAGATATAATTTTCTTTATACACCATCGTAACTTTAACACTTTCACAAATTTTGCTTAATATCTTGACCAAATGTTTAATTATTATGATAACAATTTATGATTAGTACATATAGAAATTTCAGATGGATATTTCAAATATCTATTTATATGTACGGTCTATTATTTTATACTAGAGCACACGTGCTGCTCCGTAGCATTAGGATAGACTATGTATGAGAGGGTGTAATTATTACATAAAATCATTTTACAGTACTTCCTTCCAGACAATATTAGCTTTGCGTCGGCCGCAGTATTTGGAAAAAATTGAAAGTAAAGTCGATTGTGCACACATAACTTTCCTCAAACTCAACGAATTTGAACAGTTAATAGTTCAAATGAAAGAAAGATATAAGGTTATATTTTTCGACTCCTTTTGTGTAATACAGTTAGTTTCGATTTCAATGTTCTCCGGTTTTTCTTTCAAAACTCTTTTCCGTTTTCGATTTCAATCTACCTTTTTCTATTTCAAAACTTCCAAAACAGACAATCTTTTTCTTTCTTTCAATATCAATAATCAATCAATTTCTTTATTTTTTATAGATTTGGAACCATATATTTGACTATTATTTTTAAAATCATCTCATCAATCCAAAATATCATGTGAAAACTATATGTTCCCTTCCTACATCATTATTTACTTATTTATTTTAAAAAGCCAGGAATAATTTATTTATTCAAATTAAATTACCATATTTAGCATATTGTATATGTTAAATTAAATAATTTGTTTATTATATTCATATTTTTAAGATCACTACATACTTTAGATTAGATACAGGGTAGGGTGCCCCATTGAAAATTTCATATTATAGAAACCTTGAAACAAAAAAAAATCCTTTTCGATTAATTACATCATCGCAACACCAATATTCCAGTATATAAGTTGTTGTATTCAAAACCGTGAGCGGATAGAATGTCAATAATCAGGTATACAGTTTGTTTTTAGGAGGGACGAAGAATTCATCTCCAGTTAGTTCTTTTATAAGAACATTTTTCTTTTCCGCAACCTTAGTTATTAGTCATTTCTTTAAATTCTTCAGCGGTTTCTATATTTTCAGATGCATTTTCAATAAAGTAGGGAACGTATTTCATGCACTTCACTTGTATTCTTAAAATATTCGGTTTTGTAGTCGTGAAATCTGAATATATTGATAATGTCTTGTACACTTTTTCATATTTTAACGTACACATTATAATTTTTTTAACCAAAATCGGTAAGAATATACATTTTTTTACGACGTTCGGTATAATTTAATTATCTACCATTACAGAATCCTCAAAGCTATTTTAATTATTGGGTTTAAATCCACTTTTTCCATAATTTTGTCCAAACCTGTTTTATCTTGTTCACTCTTATCCTCGTTAAATTCATCCTCGTCGGTGTGAGTAAAAAAATATAGAATAATCGTTTGTTTCTCTATTGACAATTTTTTCATTGTAAAGCCTACTCAAATCTTGATAAAATTTTAGTTCGAATTTACTAAAATGTTTCTCTTGCCAAAAATATTCTTTAACATACCAATGCTCGTTTTTTTTAATCAGCGGTATCATTGGAAATTTCTTCTTCAGTCTGATCCTTATCTTTAGGTTTTTTATATAATCTGGAGTTTTATATTCTCCCGTGTATTTCGTAATTCTATTTTTAAAATTAAGCATGTCTCATTTATCCTCCGTATTTAAGGTATAACTTCAATGCAAATGAGCCAGAAACATGTCTGCGGTTACCACTCTGTTTCAGTAGCCTTTTACTTTTGGCGTGTATTACCCATGAATCTCCTTGTTGTTCTTTACATATCACGCGATATTCGGACATCTATATATATATATATATATATATATATATATATATATATATATATATATATATATATATATTAATACAGATCCTCTATTTGAAATTTAAAAGAAAAGTAGAACATAAGGAAATTCATATACTTTTGATACACACTGTGTTATATGTAAATTCACTAATTTTGAAAGATTCGGTAGAAATATCAAATTTGACATTTGAAATTTTGATGAAATTTATGTAGAATATATCTAATGATAGATAGAACATATTATGATTTGGACAAAATATTTGAAATTTAAAAATATAGAGGTCTCTGCTAGCAACATTACAAGTGTAATAAAAGAATTCAAATCTCACTTGGTTATTGAAAATCATAGATTAGTAATTTTTTTAAAAACAAGAAAATTCAAGGAGATTTATTTATTTTGCAAAAGTTTAGTCAGTTGTGTTTGAATGCCCGAAGAGGCAACATCATAATTAGAGTTGTCTCAATTTTGTGGTAGATAGTAGAAGTTGTATATCTATACAACCAGATTCAAAAGCCATTTCTTTATAAAGCCAGTGCGTGCATAATTCGAATATGAATTGCATCGTGTGTAGTGAATGTGGTACGAAATTTCTAAATAAAATTTAGAAGGTATCCTGAATTCTAAGGTCATTTAGAATTGTACGAGTTGTCCAGTCATTAGTTGGTGAGTACGATCCAGTTTTTTAACAATAATTTCTCGAGAAATAATAAGGCCTATTTTAAATAAAATTTGACATAGATGCATCTATTAGATTTTTGATTGCAAACAAAATTAATAAGTCATATAAGGAAATTCACATAAGAGAAGAAAAACTTTGAATTAGAAAAGTTTGAGTGAAGCTTGTTTTTTGACATTTATACGCATCAAGATTTAAATCAACCATTGGAACTTTTATTAAACGTTTTTCATTAGATTAATTTATAGCATATAGGTTGTAGTAATTTTAAGTTACGTAGAAATTACTATTGTTGTTTCGTTTGTAATAATTTTGGGGAATAATAATTTGTTAATTTGTATCTGGTAGTATAATATAGAAGTTTGCATTCCTACTCAATATAGTCTTTTTTATAACATAATTTCAGAAAATTAAACATTTGTCATTAAATAAAACTGTCGATCAAATCAGTGACAGTTGATAATTTTCAGTGACAGAAATATTGGAAACGTCCTCAGATATTTGAAGTGCCTTTTATAATATTAAACATACAGTTACTATAGGTTCTGAACAATAGTGAAACAGATAATTTGGAGATACGTGAAAATTTAAATAAATTTTGAATAATTAATTTTTTTAACAGTTTGATCCCACCCTGAGAGAAGAGTAATAGGACGATTATACATATAAATTCATTTTTAGAAATACTAAATTAATATTTATTAGAGCCGGGCATATTTTTGACAATTACTGTCAAGGTTGAAATTTCTTACATAAATTTTTAAGTTGCATGTACAAGAATTGTCGCTGCGACAATATACAATTCCAATTATATAAAATTCAATTGGAATATAACAATTTGTCACCACAACTTGTGGCAAATATAAATTAAAGAATATTAAATATATATCACAAATTGACGCAGCAACGTGGGGCGATTAAAAATTTACACATAATTATTAAAATATAGAAATTTATTGACTTTATTATAAAAAATTGAGGAGCTACGATGGAAAGAAGAATGACGTTAAGGGATGGTAATTAGATAGGAGTTGAAAGTGGATCTGACGTAGAACGGGAAGAAAGGAGTCATGGAGGAGGAGATTTTCAGGTGCAGTACTTAGAACAAGGAAGGGAACAATCAGAAGAAGTTTTGACGGGAGATGAAGCAGAAGAACAGGAGGATAGAAGATGGGAACCACAAGGAGGAGCAAATAGCAATGATCAGTGGATGCAACAATTTTTTATGAAATTGGAGGAAATGAATAGAAAATTACAAGAAACTGTAGAAGAAATACAAGATAATCTAAAATGGAATGGAGGTGGAATGATGTATAATGGAAATATAGATTTTGGGGTGAAATTTGACGGAAGTATAAATGTAATTCACCCAAAAGTATTTATTAAAATAATCAATAAAGAGGAACAAGTACCTGAAGTAGAAGAATTTGAAAAACAATTTTTAAAATATTTTTGGGGGGAGATCCAACAGGCAAGTTTCAGAGAGAAACTATATTTTGGAACATTTGATTACAACCAGAGTAAAAATTTCAATGCATATGCAATGAAAATGTACAACAATGCACAGTATTCAGAGCCAAGTATGCGAGAAGAAGAAATGGTTTTATATATATCCAGACATTTCGATCAACAAGTATCAGAAGCTATTGGGATACAAAATATCAAGACAATGGAAGGTCTATCTAATTATTTACTGAGACTTGAAAGAAGTAATAATGAAAAAAGAAATGAAATCAAAAATTCTAATGGAATAAGGGGGAATGAAGATGGACAATACAGAAGAGATATGAGTAATACGTATGAAAATAGAAACTATAGAAACAGGGATTTTGATAATCGAAGGAATCATAGATATGCAGACAGGAATTTTAAAAATGAAAATAGAAATTATAGAAATGAAGACCGAAGATATGGTAATGGAAATAAAAATTATGATAATAAGTACTTTGAGAATAGAAGAGATCCTAGAAATTCGGACAGATGAAATGAAAATGAAGACAGAATTGAAAATTGGCGACAGGATAGATGGATAGGAACAAATAATTATCATAATCGAAGAAATTTTCAAAGAAGAAATGATGATAGAAGAAATTGTACGCTGGAAAACCGAGAAAGAAATTATGATAGAAGAAATCAAGAAATAGAAGATAGGAGACAAGTAAACATAATACAAGAACAAGAAAGAGATGATGATTACAGTCAAACTGTAAATAAAAATTTTACTTAAACCGCTTTCACGTGCATAATATTATTTTTTCTAAGTACGAACATCCAAGAGAATTTGTTGATAGTGGGGAAATTGGGGAAACACATGACAATATAGGTTTAATATTCATTGAAGGTAAATTACAAAATATAGGATGTAAAATTTTGATAGATACAGGATCAGAAGTAACGTTGATAAGTCAAAGGATTATAGACAAGTGTAGGAAAAATAATATTATGGTGATAAATACCAATAAATTATCACTAGTGGGAGCGAATAATAAAAAACTATATGATACCAATAAAATGATAATTGAGGAATTACAATTGGGAAATAATTCATTCAGAGTACAAATGTTAGTTGTAAAGAATTTAAATTATGACATAGTATTGGGGTCAGATGAATTAGACAATCACAATATGATTATTGATTATAAAGAAAAATTGGTGAATTGTAAAGGAGAAGACATTGAGTTCATCAAACAAGAATCGAACAAATTAGAAGAAGATACATTTTATGTAATGAATCAAATCAATGAAGAACATAAAATATATTTAAATCTGTGTAAACAAAAATATGTGAAAATAGTAATGGAATTGATAAGACGATACAACAGATTATTCAATGAAGAAGTACAAGTAGCAAGGAAATATATACATAAACTTGAAATGATCAAAGATATATCGAACTTCAAAGTAAGGACATATCCAATTCCATATAAATTGAAGGAAGAAGTATACCACGAATTAGATAATGTGTTAAAAGATGGAATAATAGAAAGATCAAATTCACCATATATTAATGCAGTTACTTGTGTACGAAAAAAATCTGGAGAAATAAGAATATGTTTAGATGCAAGAAATATTAATAGTTACACAAAGAAACAATACGAAAGTCCCATGAATATAGATAGTATAATTGGTAGAATTACCAATACAAAGATATTTTCATAATTAGATCTGAAACATAGTTTTTGGTTAATTCCTTTAGAAAAAGAAAGTCGAAAATATACTGCTTTTATGGTAGATGGAGTGGTATATGAATTCTGTGTGGTACCTTTCGGATTACAGAGCTCCTGTGCAGCTTTAGTAAGAGCACTTCACACCATTTTAAACAAATATGAAAATTTTATACTTCATTATATAGATGATATCCTTATATATTCGGAAAATGAAGAGAAACATAAAGAACATTTAAATATTATTTTTGAAGAACTAGAAAATGCTGGATTAAAATTAAACATAGAAAAATGTAAATTTTATCAAAAAGAGATAAATTATTTGGGATATGTTTTGAATACTAAAGAAGTTTCTATGGATCTTGATCGAAGTAAAACAATTTTAGAACATTAACAACCAACTAATTTGAAAACTTTGAGAGGGTTTCTAGGAATTTTAAAGTATTTCAAACGATTGATACCGGATCTAAGGAGAAAAGAAATACCATTAATTGAACTATTAAAAAAAGGTGTAAAATGGCAGTGGAATGACAAACGAGAAAAAGCATTTAGAGAACTAAAAGAAGATTTTACAAATAATCTCAAGGTATATCACCCACAGTATGATAAACAATTTATTTTGAGAACAGATGCATCAGCTGATCGTTTTGCTGGAGTATTGATACAAGAGCAGGAAAAAGGAGAAGTTCCTATTAGTTTCATATCTAGGGTCACTAAAATACATGAAAGAAAATATTCAGTAACGGAACTTGAAATGGCTAGCGTGGTATTTTGTATCACTAAATTTTTTTATTAGGAGCTAAATTTATATAGTAACGGATCATTCAGCTTTGACAGCTATGCTTAAAAACAGATATGCTAATAATAGAATACATCGCTGGATATTATTATTACAAGAATACGATTTTGAAATCAAATATATTCCTGGAAAACAAAATATAGTAGCAGATGCTTTAAGTAGAGAAACAGAGATCACATTTGAACAGAGAAAGTATAAAATAGGTATCAATACAATACTACAAGAGGAAGGATTATATTCATTGGAGAAAATTAGACAAGATCAACAAAATTTAGAATCAAATTATAAAAATAATGCTATTAATATAGAAGAAATATGGTATAAATGTTTAGAAGATAGAGAGGTATTTGTAATTACACAAGATTATGCGAAGGAAATTTTGAAAAATCTACATGAAGAATATGGACATGTTGGAGCAAGAAAGTTATGGATGCTTTTCAGAGAAAACTATATTATAAAAAAGGATTTAGCAATTGCCAAGAATATTTGTAAAGTATGTACCATATGTCAACTAGCAAAGGAGAAAAATTATCACAATAAAAATTTGGCAAAGTCAATAGTGGCACAGAATCCCTTACAAATTGTAGCTATAGATTTTATAAGCAATTTAATACCGAGCATACAAGGAAATAAACAAGTATTTGTTATCACAGATATTTTCACAAAATTTGTTAAAGTTTACCCATGTAAGAGAGCCAATGCAAAAACCGTGATAATGTTTTTGAAAATGTACATTGAAGAATATGGTACTCCAAAAACAATAATTTTAGACCATGCAACGTATTTTGAAAGTGAAAAATTAGCGAAGTTTAGTCAAAATCAGGAAATTAAGTTGAACTTTATTAGCATTAGGAAACCATCGTCAAATCCAGCTGAAAGATACATTAAAGAGATAAACAAATATCTACGAATATTGTGTAATCAGGATCACCGCCAATGGGAAAATAATTGAAATCAGGTGGAAAGATTTTTGAACCAAATACCTCATGGTATTACGAATGAATGCCCAGAGTATTTATTTACAGGCATGATACCTCAAAGAAATTGGATAGCCAATTGAAAATTATAAATGGAAGATGATATGAATAAGGTAAATGAAAGACGACAGAAACAGGCTAAGAAATATATTAAAAGGATGAATCAAAAAAATAAAAAGAAGACCGTTTTTGAAAAAGGAGAATTGGTAATTGTAAGATCATTACAAGTTGCAAAAAGATCAGAGAATTGTTGCGCGAAATTATTACTACCATTTGAAGGACCCTATATTGTAGGTAACGAAGGAGCACAAAATATTTATCAATTATTAGACCCCACTACCGGTAATGAAAGAGGAGTTTTTAATATAGAACAGGTGTATAAATATTATGCATAACTTGGAACAAATATTATGTTACGTGGAATTTTAAAATAGATGTAGTAGAGTTAATAAGTTTTACGGGAATTAGGGACACTAGTTTGATTTGATTAAAAATAATTTTTTTTAATAAGTTGATAATCATTTTCAGAACAGTATTATTTGACGGAAATAATAGGATAAGATTTGGAAAATTTGAAAGATGAAATTATAATAATATACAATAATCGATTTATCATTCTTTTATTAGGGGGATTTAATACAGATCCTCTATTTGAAATTTAAAAGAAAAGTAGAACATAAGGAAATTCATTTATATTTGGCTGCCATACTTTTGATACACACTGTGTTATATGTAAATTCACTAATTTTGAAAGATTCAGTAAAAATATCAAAGTTGACATTTCAAATGTTGATGACATTTATGTAGAATATATCTAATGATAGATAGAACATATTATGATTTGGAGAAAATATTTGAAATTCAAAAATATAGAGGTCTCTGCTAGCATCATTACGAGTGTAATAAAAGAATTTAAATCTCACTTGGTTATTGAAAATCATAGATTAGTAATTTTTTTAAAAACAAGAAAATTCAGTAACCAACGGAAAGAAGATTTATTTATTTTGCAAAAGTTTAGTCAGTTGTGTTTGAATCCCCGAAAAGGCAACATCAGAATTAGAGTTGTCTCAATTTTGTGGTAGATAGTAGAAGTTGTATATCTATACAACCAGATTCAAAAGCCATTTCATTATAAAGCCAGTGCGTGCATAATTCGAATAAGAATTGCATCGTGTGTAGTGAATGTGGTACGAGATTTCTAAATAAAATTTAGAAGGTATCCTGAATTCTAAGGTCATTTAGTATTGTACGAGTTGTCCAGTCATTAGTTGGTTAGTCCGATCCAGTTTTTTAACAATAATTTCTCGAGAAATAATAAGGCCTATTTTAAATAAAATTTGACATAGATGCATCTATTAGATTTTTGATTGCAAACAAAATTAATAAGTCATATAAGGAAACTCACATAAAAGAAGAAAAATTTTGAATCAGAAAAATTTGAGTGAAGCTTGTTTTTTGACATTTATACGCATCAAGATATAAATCAACCATTGGAACTTGTATTAAACGTTTTTCATTAAATTAATTTATAGCATATAGGTTGTAGTAATTTTAAGTTACGTAGAAATTACTATTGTTGTTTCGTTTGTAATTTTGGGGAATATTAATTTGTTAATTTGTATCTGGTAGTATAATATAGAAGTTTGCATTCCTACTCAATATAGTCTTTTTTATAACATAATTACAGAAAATTAAACATTTTTCATTAAATGAAACTGTCGATCAAATCAGTGACAGTTGATAATTTTCAGTGACAGAAATATTGGAAACGTCATCAGATATTTGAAGTGCCTTTTATAATATTAAACATACAGTTACTATAGGTTCTGAACAATAGTGAAACAGATAAGTTGGAGGTACGTAAAAATTTAAATAAATTTTGAATAATTAATTTTTTTAACAGTTTGATCCCACCCTGAGAGAAGAGTAATCGATCGATTATACATATAAATTCATTTTTAGAAATACTAAATTAATATTTATTAGAGCCGGGCATATTTTTGACAACTACTGTCAAAGTTGAAATTTCTTACATACATTTTTAAGTTGCATGTACAAGAATTGTCGCTGCGACAATATACAATTACAATTATATAAAATTCAATTGGAATATAACAATTTGTCACCACAACTTGTGGCAAATATAAATTAAAGAATATTAAATATATATTAAAATATATATATATATATATATATATATATTTATATATATATATATATATATATATATATATATATATATATTGTTATATATTCAGTCTTATAATTGTAATTGCCCCGCGTTAGGTGACAATTGTTATATTTTCAAACCTTTGAATATAATTTCCCACGAATATTTCAATTCTTTAGATATAATTGCCCTACGATATGTAAATAAATTATACTATCTTGTCGCAGCGACAATTATTGTGCATACCACTTAAGTACGTATTGAATTTCAAATTTGACAGTAATTGTCAAATTAAATGTGCCCGGCGCCAATAAATATTAATATAAAGATGAATTTATCTACAATCAACTTATTACTCCTATCTCAGGGTGAGATCATCATTGTTCAAAATTAATTCTTCAAATTTATTTGTTTTTTTCAAGATATTTCCAAATTAAATGTTTCACTATTATCAAACTCTCAAATAACTGTTAATTCAATATAATAACAGGCCATTTCATTATTTTATGACATTTACTAATTTACTGTCACTAAAAATGTCAACCAAATGTCACTGATTAAATTGAAAATTTTATGAATGTAAAAAATGATAAGTTCAATGAAATTGGATACTGAATGAATAATACAGGTAGTTAGAATCAAAATTATATATTATACTATCAGATACGCAAAATTAACAAAATTGTTATTCCCAGAAATTATGATAAGAGAACAACAGTCGTAACCCCTACAAAACTTAAAATTAGAATACAACTATGCTAAAATTTAACCTAATGAATTATTATCAAACGTTCAAATAATAATTTACACTTGACGTGTATCAATGTCAAATACCGAAACTTCTGCTCAAAATGGTCTATTCACTTTATGTTGTAAATGATAGGTATCAATAAATTTGGTATATTTCAAATTTTCTTATATATAGATGCATCTTTAAACTATATTGAATTTAAGGCCTGATATTTCTAGAGAAATAAATTTAAAACTGGAGAGGACTCACCCAATGGATCAGGAAATCTCGTACTTATTCTAACGTATTTAGAATACTGCAACTTTCTAAATATATACGATTTAGAAAAACTGGAGCCACATACACTTTTACGATACAATTCTTTTCCGAATTATGTACGCACTGAATTTATTATATAAGTTATTTATCTGATTGTATCATATGCAATTTATGCACTCTACCAAAAACATTCGAGAACAACTCTTATTTTGATGTTGTCTCTTCAAAGGATAAAAAGCTACTGACTAAATTTTTACAAAATAAATAATTCTCCTTTCTGTTGGTTACCGATTTTTCTTGTTTTTGAAAAAGTTTCTAATCTATAATTTTCAATAACCAAGTGAGATTTTGAAATTCTTTTATTACATTTGCAATCTTGCTAGAAGAGACCTCTATATTTTACAATTTCAAATATTTTCTCCAAATCCTATTATGTTCTATCTATCATTAGATATATTCTACTCAAATGTCATCGAAATTATGAAATGTCATGTTTGATATTTCTACAGAATCTTTCAAAATTTAGGAATTTACGTAGAGTACAGTGTGTATCGAGAGTATGACAACTAAATTAAATAAATTTCCTTATGTTTTACTTATTCTTTAAATTTCAAATAGAGGATGTGTATTAAATCCCCCTAATAAAAGAATGATAAATCGATTATTGTATATCATAGTAATTTCATCTTTAAATTTTTCCAAATATTATCCTATTATTTCAGTATACTAGTACTGTTCTGAAAATGATTATTAACTAATAAAAAAAATTTCTTTTAATCAAATTAAACTATTGTTACTAATTTCATAAAACTCATTAACTATATTATATCTATCTTAAAATTTCACGTAACATAATATTTATTCTATTCTAAAATTTCCAATACATGTTGATAATTTCTTCTATGATCTGTAATATTTCCAACTCTTTTTTATTCTATTCCGCCTAAACAACTTACATGGAACTGGATATGATTTTATTTTAACATTTCTCAGTATTCTTCTCCTTTATTATATCCATATTTTAACTAAGCAACCCTTAGTTCCTTCGAAATTCTTTTGTTATACATCTTTAACAATTCATTTATAAATTCATAATGTTCTTCTTCACAATCTGACCAATTACCATTACTTTTCACATCTTCTATTTATTCTATCTCACGCACATAATTATTCACCATTCTAATTTCTTTTTCATACAATCCTTCATATTTCATCCTCAAACTCTTCACTTTCTCTTCATATTCCTTATTTCCACTCATTAACTCCAATTCTACCATAATTCCATTCCTCTTTATATTCCATAACTTCCTATTATCCTCTTCAATTGCCAATACTTCCATATTTACCTCCTCAAATTCATTTATTTTACCATTTAATTCTATCTATCTATTCAAAATCAATTATTTCCTTATATTTCATCAATTCATCAATAACTATGTCTGTTTCTAACTTCTTCATCGACTATGCTTACATATCAACTTCTTTTTCATCCTTTAATTCAATCTTTTGTATCATATATTTGCTTAGTTCATATAACTTCCGTCCGTTTGTTCCTATAAATGTAATTATTTCATCCTGTCCATCTATTTTGTTGCTTAATTTTCATTTCTATTTTCATTATCATATCTTCTATCAAAGTTTCTAAAATCTCTTTTATTCTCACAATACTTGTTGTCAAAAATTTTCCATATATTCGTTTTTCATTTCTGTAACTTCTATTTTCATTTCCATAATTCATATCAACATGTCTATCATTTCTTCAATCCATGTTTATATACTTTCTATTTAAATATGTTTTTAAATATTAATTGTTAATCATAAACCTTTTATTTACATATCGTTTTTATATCCATTCTTTACCATGTACAATTCCTTTTCGTTTTCTAGATTTCATTCCTATAATCCTGTCATATATTTCAATTTTCTTTTCTTTTCCTAAACTTCGTCTTATTCTCTTCTCTTATTGTTTGATTCTCTTTTAGTTTCTGTAACTTCTTTCTGTTCACCACCATAATTTTTTTAATTTTGAAGTCCCATATCTCATCAATTTCTTCCCATAAATGCATTGAAATTTGCATCTCAAATTCTTCCATCTCATTGAAGTTGCTTTTTATTATTTTCATATCCACCATAATCTCAATTCGATTTCTTTCATTTCTGATTCTCTTAATAAATATTTTTGGATCAATTATTTTCATGTTTCTCTTAAGTTTCACTCTGATTTCGCCATTTTCTGTGTAAATTATTGGTTCTTCAATTAGTCTTATGGTTTCATCTATTTCTTCCTTAGTTTCTTGTAATCGTCTGTTCATTTCTTTTAATTCCCAATTAAGTTGTATCCCCCTATTATAATTATTAATTATTTTATCATATGTTACGATTTGTTTTTCGGTATTACCATCTAAGTCTTTTATTTTCCAATAAATATTTTCTTCACAAATTTGCATCACTTCTTCACTTCCTAAATTCTGTAAATTAATGTCTACCATTGCATATTTGGTTTGTATTTGTACTTTTATAGCCTGTATATCTTCAATTTCCTTCTCAACTTCTTTAATCTGTATTAAACTTTGTATTTTTATAAGTCGTATTTCTTCAGTTATATTCTTATTTTGTTCGTTTAGTTTCACTTGAATTGCTCCAGATAAATTTTCTTCTAGGCATCTATCTAATTCTTGCACTTCATCTATCTGTTTTTCAAATTCTTGTTTCATTCTAACTCCATTTTCTTAATCTATTGTATCATCATTTATACTTATTTTGTCATTCATATTTACTCTAATATCTGCCATTTGTTCACTCAATTGCTCGTTTTCATCTCTAATTTTCTTTTCTTTAAAGTTTCCATGTTTACTTCTATTTTATTTTTCATTTTATTACAATATATATATATAGTTATAAAGTTATCGAGAATAAGCCTTCTCAGGAATAAGTAAACTCTTTTTACTTTATGTTGAAAACTTTCGAAATCTCTTTATTCCTTCATCAGTCAACTACAAAGATGTATACAACTAGTTAAATAGGCAAAAATATTAATTTAAATTTATTACTTACAAGTAATCGAGGTTAATCCTTAAATAATTTCTTTCCCAAAGGATACCATTGCACAGAAAACCACTCACTTCTTGATGTTTTTAACACAATAAAATGTGAAATGTGTTGTCGTTTACAGCACCCAAAAAGAATTAAATGAATTTTGTCAATGAATGTTATTCTTTTTTGAAAAACAAAAAGAAGACGGCCTTGTGAAATGAAAAAGTTAGTTAATGACTCTTAACTTAAAAATTAGTTCACAACAAAAGAGGAAGTGATTTAAAAACAACTGTGTTGCATGGTCAAAAAAAACATCAGTACAGAACATACTCGGTTAATCCTCTCACTATCAATTGCTATGATCGTCTGATGAGGGAATCATACCACCCAGAACATGAATCGGTAGATTATTTTCATGTCATTCTCCCCCACACCCTGAAAACCACTGTCACTAGCAAGCAGCGCGGAGGGGAAATATGTTTAAACCACAAGCTGTGAAGATGATGATAGGCAAAAAGGTGTCGGCTAGGTTAGTTGTTTTTCAATTTTTGTTGAAATCAAAATTGAGGATGTTTGAATAGATAATACTCAGATTTTTTATGTCTGAACGTTTGTTCATGGCCAAAGGTTCATTGTTGATATATACCATCTCTAGGAAATTTCTTTTAAAAGAATTACTTTCACACTTTGGCGGCGTCAAATTTGAAATTGTGTCCCGTATCTAGGTGATGCGTAGCCAGAGCACAAGATTCCTTTTTTAATTTTATGTCGCTTTTGTGGGTTATTATGCCATCTTTAAGTGGTCTTGAAGTTTGACCAATATAGACCTGAACGCAATTTCCACAATCAATTTGATATACTGTGTTGCACTTCCAATCCCTGTGCACTCTATCCTTAGTTTTACTGAATATTTGGTTTACCGTTTTAATGGTTCTATTAGCTATTACTAGATATTTTTCATTTTTCAGTATTTTTGTAATTTTAGGTGTAATTTCTTTAATGTAAGGGATGCTAACATACCTTTTTCTTTCTAGGGGCTGTGGATTGTTTTCTACTAGAGGAGCAATGTCACCCCGATCACGGTGATTCGAAGTTGTAAAAATTAATTTTTTCAAAAGTTGATGTGGATATGAATTATCTAACAATAGATTGTAGAGCTTTCTCAAACTGTCATTTCTAAGGGAAGGGTGGCAAATTTTAAAGATACGATGTTTGAGGGCTAAAATTAGGTTAATTTTCATTTTGTAGGAATGGTAAGAATGAAAATTCATGTATCTACCTGAACTTGAGGGTTTCGTGTACCAATTCAATATTATTTTGTTTTCATTATTCCTAATAACTTTAGTGTCAAGGAACGGGACACTATGGTCCAAACCTTCTTCTTCAATGGTGAAATTCAAGTACTGATTGTAGGAATTGAAAACTCCTAGTAGTTCATTGCAGCCATTCAGAGGTATGCTACATATAATGTCATCAACATATTTTTTTATAAAAGGGATGGTAAATGTCAGCTTAGGCAAACACGCATCTAATAGATCGTCCATTATGTATTGTACTATCTCCGGACATTTCACATTTTATTGTGTTAAAAACATCAAGAAGTGAGTGGTTTTCTGTGCAATGGTATCCTTTGGGAAAGAAATTATTTAAGGATTAACCTCGATTACTTGTAAGTAATAAATTTAAATTAATATTTTTGCCTATTTAACTAGTTGTATACATCTTTGTAGTTGACTGATGAAGAAATAAAGAGATTTCGAAAGCTTTCAACATAAAGTAAAAAGAGTTTACTTATTCCTGAGAAGGCTTATTCCCGATAACTTTATAACTATTCTGGTTTTAACTAGTTCAAGCCGACTACCTTTTACTCGCTCTATATATATATATATATATATATATATATATATATATATATATATATATACATCTCGGTATCTATTGTGCGTCCCCTCGAAAGACTAAATTCTTAAATATTTTGGTTGTGTATATTTACTTTTCTGTGCATCTAGAGCTGCATTGTCGGTTTAAATTAGTCTATATATATAAAAAAATTTATGCATTTTTGACATTCTAAAGTACTTCTAGCTCCTCACAGCCGTAAGTATTTGAACTTCCAACATATACGTTTTTGTCTGATTTGCATTTAATCATACTTCTATGCAAGGTTGCCAAGTTTTTCACAGAAGTATAGACGATTTATTTCATTGAAACACGATTCTGCGTCCGTTCAAATCATATAATTTTAAAAATATTATATATATTATGTCCATATAGGATACATAGCGTATAAAAGTAGGTAGTGGTCCAACTTATAATGTTCTGATACTTGATGTAGTTGATTAATGAGTATACATTAACAAATTATTGGGTAATTGGATCAATAATAGGCTATTCATTGATAATAAATTTTTTATAAAAATAATAATATAGGTATAATACGATCAGATATATAGCCGTTACAAAAAAAAATCTGAAGCTTTGTTATCATAACCATTTTGACTTCTTTCCACATACAGCTCTCATACAAATTTTCTTTAATTGTAGAATCCAACAAGAACTATAATCCTTTTAGTTTCAAAATAAAATAAAAACATTAAATTAGCCAGTATCGAATATTTCCTGGGTGAACTTTCCAAGTATAAATGTGGGAAATTGGGATCAATATGTGATTTAAAAATTAGGGAAATAATATATCTTGATAAAGGCATAAAACTCACTATTGCTACGAAACTAAGATGAACAATATTGGCCTATTTTGTGAAAACTGGATGGTTTTCCCAAAGGCACTGTTATTGAGTATATAGGGAGAAACAGAGATTTTGGGTTTCCTAGTTACAAAAAATAATGATTTTTACTACGACAATAAGTCTACTTTAGAAAAATGAAACAGCTGGCTCATATTGAATCACCTAAAAATAACGATGTCCAATATAAAGCTATTTAATGGTAATAAATGAATTAATGAAAATAGCTTGTCATTTCAAGTTGAAAGTTTAAATAATCTGTTATTGAAGACATTTTATAGTAGTTTCACCTTCTATGGACAGAAAGAAACATCTATTTGAAAATCGTAGTGGATGTTTTACAAGAGGATTTCACCATCAGTGAAAAACAGTTCGATAAACAATTGGTGAGCAATATGCAATTGCTCGAAATGCTGGAAAGCAAACGATCTATTGATCTATATAAACATATGGGTCCAAATTGCTTATTAATGCTAATTGTAATCCAAAAAGGTTGCATGGTTCATGTTATGCCTAGAGTAGCAGAACAAAAACAAGTGAGAGGTTGTGAACTTAAATGATTGTTTAGTATTAAATACTATATAGTCAATGAAATAAACATGCCCAAGTCACATAATACTGCTGGATACATTAAAAAGCTAATGAAAATAAAACGCAAAATGTATTTAGAAGGGCGATTTATTAAAATGTAATTTATAAGCGACTGTAAAAATATTGTTGATGTTTGAAAAACAGACAGACTCATAATAAACTCAAAAGAGTATTCAAAATAGTAACAGTCCTGTAGTAAGTTCAAAAGTAGGAATTTTAAAAATAAATAATATAATTCAAGCAACGTAAATCTAAATATAAATAAAACGATTTATTCTAGCAGCTTGAAGTAACATTCTCATAGTAAATCAATTTTTCATTCGCACTTTTTATCATAGATATTTTGTATCAATACTTTTATTTTAAGCCAGTTTTTATTATGGCAAAGTTGAGAATGATTGGCAATAAGTTGTTCACATTGATGCCTCTTCGGATGTCGTTTTGTATTTATGTGTTGTTTGAAGTATTGCCTGCATATATTTTTTGCTAAGTAGTCCAAGGGATACGAATACAATTTTTTTTTCGGGAGTTCGCTGGTAGTAGATGAATCTAATGTAGATATGGAAGTTTCATTAAGTTGTATATTTTTATGTGGATTTATATCCTTCAGCACGTCTATATCGTTCAGTACGTCCTCTTCATCTACATCATTTAACAGGTGTCCTTCCATAAGATCATCTTCCTTATTAATTTCGATCTCTTCTAGAGATTTATCTTTCCGTGAGTAATAATATTTTAGCAATTTGTATTGTTTGGTACACTTCATCTGGTGATCTGTGTGAATTTTTATGGACGTGAGGTGTGTGGCAGATAAAAGTTGACAATTGCTCTAATTCCGATTCCTTCAAGTTGAAAATCGGGATGTTTCCTCAATCAAGTTGAAGTTACTGCACCCGGATTTTTTGGGCCCGAAACTTTAGCGTGTTTTGCTAGAACCTTATACCCACACAAATGACTTTCAGTTCGTAGGTGCCCAAAGAAGTTTACGTTAGTTTTCTCAAACAAGTATGGTGTGGCTTTAGTAATTACTTCAATATCTTCTTGGACATCTTTATTAAATAAAAGTGGAACTCCACGACCCCTCTTACCTCTTATTAAAAGTCTCTTCAGAGATTGCATTACAATTTTCTCAGACGGTGATATTGCGTCAGAAAACTCTTCAAGCTTTACCGTGTTTTGCTAGAACCTTATACCCACACAAATGACTTTCAGTTCGTAGGTGCCCAAAGAAGTTTACATTAGTTTTCTCAAACAAGTATGGTGTAGCTTTAGTAATTGCTTCAATATCTTCTTGGACATCTCTATTAAATATAAGTGGAACTCCACGACCCCTCTTATCTCTTATTACAAGTCTCTTCAGAGATTGCATTACAATTTTCTCAGACGGTGATATTGCGTGAGAAAACTCTTCATGATTAGAGAAATTTGCAGAAAGCATGTAGTCACGTAATATCAACCTCTGCAATTCACCAGGACGTCTTCTGTTCAACAATATTATTTCACAGTAAATGACTTCTATCAAATTTATGTATGCTGCTATATCATTAGTATTATCTTGTAGTCTTCTTTTTGAATCTGCTGTTATTCGTCTCAAATATTCTTTGAATATCTTCAAGTCACTGGCCATTGGGACTATAGTGATCTTGTTTGTTCCATTTTTTATCGATTCGTCTTGTGCCGCTTGAATACTAATATCGAAGCGCCAGTTAGAATCTAATAGTTGAATCAAGGTTTTCAAGTTCGCTTCAGATTTTCCCGCATTAACTATGGAGTAAATTTCTTTCCGCTTTCACTGCTTCAAAGCTATTGCAATATTAATGGCGTACGTAGGTGCATCAAAAGTATTTGTCTCAGTACTATAGTTTGATACATTTTTTGCACTCTGCACAACAATATCGTAGTGCTGAGGTTAATGCTTCAAACAAATTTTTGCTAGTGGGATTCGTTTTCTGTACTTATAGGTTATGTTACACACAAATATTGACAAAGTTGTAGAGCATTAATAGGGTTATGTCATTTATATACAAAGAATCCAGCCAGTGCCAGCTAGAAACTGTTAGCTCCACTTTTTTGAATTCACTATCACTGCTATCACTCTCAATCATTTTGATAAATTTAATTTTTGAAAGTTGTGGAAAGTGTCAAATAATTTAAATTTGTACATATATCATGTTACCAACTGTCAATAGAAAAATAAATTAATTGAAATTTATATTTTATTTAATACTATTCGTTACAAAAAACATTGTACCTATTGGTGCATGATTCTACCTTACCGCACGCTAAATACTACTTTTCAGCACGCAAGATATTATTTATTGCATTTTATTATTATTTTTCACGTTTTATTGAAATTTTGTTCAATATTGCATTAAAAACTAATAGCTGATTACATCAATAACCAAAAGGTAACTGATAAACTTGTTAATTTGTATACGTCCGCACGAAGAAAAAATGTTGTTTCTAGCATATGCGTGAAGCGGTAGGAAAACGTATGTTTGTTAATAATATAAGTTGCGGCGTCAACAAAACATGTCTAAGACTGGGTGGTCCAGGAAAGATAATTAGTTTATATCTTCGCTATAACATACTTTTTTTATGCTCTTACATCTTAAGTCGTTTTTAATTACTGTCAAATGCTTAAAGATACAACCTGTACAATCAAAAAAATTTAAATAATACAAAAATAACCAACTTGAAAATTATATAAAACTTAATTGCTGGCATTAAATCACTGGCCACGAAGCTCAAGCATCCTATATCTCCAAAATAATAAAATGTTATTAGTTGAGACTTTACGGATCAATGAAAAATGAGACGAGCCATACAACCATGATAGACATCTTCAACTTTATGACGTAATTTTTAATCATGTGTATCAACTTTAAAAGTTTACATGACACTTCCTGTATATTTTGAAAACTATTGGGTAAGCGCTTAGTGATAAAATCGACGATCAGAATAAAATTTTTAAGCAATGTTTCTGTAAAGTTACCTGTAAAATTTTTATATATTTGTCATAAGTTACTAATTCATTGTTATTAGTTGTCTTACGTTCACGTCTCATCTCTTATGGATCCCAAAAAGCTGCAGTGTATTATCTTCCCAGCGACATAAGCTAAATGAAACTGCGTCAACCAACAAGATGACATAATTTTGTCAATAGCTGATATGGGCGCAGAGTTCTAGTAAACTATGTAAGTTTATAAAAGATTTTTAAGAAACGACGAACAAAGAAATATTCAGAAACAATCACTCGTCTCAACATTGCGGTGTTGCCACCAACGGACGCATAAGTCGCTTGGTTTAGCTGAAAAATATTTTAGTATATACACATCGTGTATATACAAGTAGCGTCAGTACGGAAATTTATGGAACTCACATAATATATAATTTACTCATTTTAGCGTATTTTGACGTCCATCATAAAATTTGAAGGAATGATTGTTATGATGTAAAAATATCTAAAAAGTAGTTTAAATTGAAAAACAATTGTGCGTCCGTATATCGGACGCACAAAGCTATATATATATATATATATATATATATATATATATATATATATATATATATATATATATATATATGTATATATATATATACATATATATATATATATTTCATATCTTTACAACGGAGCAATATTTCTATTTTGGCAGAATGTTTTTACATTTAAATTTACATATTTTAGGTAAAAAACAATTTTCCTCACTTAGGCCAGTGGCGTGCTTTTGGAAAAATGTGTCACCACTTTTCCACCCATTTTTTACGCCGCCGACCTTGTGTACCTTTCAAGCAATTTTTTGTATTGCTCAATAATTTGTATGTAAAAAACGCATAACCTTTACATATCGTAAAACTTTCGGTTCTCAAAATATTGGATGTTTATAATAAGTTTGTTATTTTCTATTATTTGATTTTTATTTTATTATTTCCTTTTTCGGCGATATTTCAAAGAGTAGGCAGAATGAGACTACGGAATCGCATCACTTCCTAGATTAATGAACGAATAACCTAACCCCCCCCCCTCCATCATAATGGCTTCAAAGTGGAAGCCGAAACATCGAGAAATCACAAATTCCCAACGCGGTTCAGCTCGTGAACCTTTACGAACATTTGGAGCGTGAAAATTACTATTGTAAGCTTCTCTACTAGTGGTAACAGGGGACGTAATAGGCATAGGTGACGTCACCAGGCAACTGAAACCAATAATAATAAATGTGACACCTCGTTTGGAAGGCACTTAGAATGCCCATTCAGTCATACTATTTTTTTTGGATTTACGATGTTCTTGATGGTTAAAATAAATACACAATAATTTGTGCTTCACTTTTGATTAATAAATATTTAAAAACAAGTTCTTATAATGATGGTTTAAAATGTGCTCCAACTACTTCTTGGTACTAAATTTTCCTGGTATTAAACTCTTGTCGAACTTGATATAATGTGTAAGGGGAAATTGCACTTCATTCTTCAACAATTCGATGTTTTAAAACGTCAATACTGTCAGAAGCTGTAGAGTTAACTTTAGATTTAAGCTATCGCCACAGAAAAAAATCTGAAGGTGTTAGATCCGGTGACCGAGCTGGCCATTCTAATGGACCACGTCGTCCAACCCATCTACCAGGATATTCCTCATCTAGATAACGTCTTACTGCAAAGTAATAGTATTCAGGAGCACCATCTTGTTGGAACGTTATTTCCAAGTTACCAAATTCATCTGGGTTACCTTCCAGAATTTGAAGAATTAACGATTAAATTGAGTTTTTTAACATCTCGAGATATACCTCACCGGTTAAATGAGAGTTCAAAAAAAGAGGCCCGACTATGTGGTTTCCCAAAATACCTGCCCAGACATTAACTTTTAATGGGAACTGTGTATGTTTTTCACGAAACGTGTGATGATTTATGTCACTCCAATACCTCACATTTTGAGTATTAATATTTCCATTAAGGAAGAAAGTACTTTCGTCACTAAAACAAATTGTCCTTACATAGTCTGGCTGTTGGAGAATTTTAGTTGAAATATTTTCACAGAAGTGCAGCCTTAGGTCGGGGTCGTTATCTGAAAGTTGATGGATGAAATTTGTTTTTAGTCAACACCCTATGTACTGTACTATGGCTGACTCCACATGTAGACGCTACTTGGACTGTGGAAGAAGAAGAGTTTACTACAATTTGTTTATCAATACCAATATTTGCTCGACCCGATCGTTTGGCATCATGAACACTATCTGTTTGTTGAAACTTATGAAAAAGCTCCCTCAAAAGTCCTCGATGTTGGGCGATCAGGATATCTCTAATTAAAAATGCGTTCCACCGCATGAAAATTATTTCCACTTTCACCAATAATTAAGATAGCTTTTACTTTGTCAGCTAGAGCACGTATCGTTTTGTTTATGTAGATACTTTAAAGTCTCGTTAAACAATAATTAAACTAAAAATTCAAGATATTATCCCATATAAAAACGTCAATTGAAAAACTTCAACTTTTTTGACAATTAACCATAAGCGGACTTTATTAATCTTCATTAATTGAAAGCGAACTCAAATTTTAGTGTTTATTTATTTTAACCATCAAAAACATCGTACATCTTAGAAAAATTAGTATGATTGAATAGGTATTCCAAATACCTTTCAAACGAGGTGTGACAGGTTCCATTTAATATTATTGGTTTCAGTTGCCTGGTGACGTCACCGATGCCTATTACGTCACCTCTTACCACTGTAGAGAAGCTTACAATAGTTAATATTCACGCTCCAAATTTCATCAGTCTAAGTATCAACGTTCAAAAGAAAAGAGGGGGAGGGGACTTTTGAGAAGCACTGTATATGTATACATAGGCGCTAAACTATTGGAAAGGGGTATCGGTAGCTCTTCTGATTCTTTTTTTGCGGTGGATCAATCCGCATTTTCTTCCTTATTATTTCATTCTCACTCTTCTATTGAGTGGTGTGTTTTTTTGACATGTTTACCATCTTCCTCCATACTTTTCTCTCTCTCTCTCATTATTTTCCTCCAATTCGTTACTTCCTGTGTTTTCGGGTCTTCATTTACTTGGTCTTCCCGCCTGATCATCGGTCTACTTTTTATTAGCTTCCATTTCATGACTTTTTTTAACAGGCAAAGGTGATTTTTTCTATGTATATGCCCCTACCATGCTTTTATGTACTTTACTATGTCTTCTCGCTTCATATTGATCCTTATTTCATGGTTCATGAATGCTCAGTATTCGTTTTTTGTAGTTTTTTTCTATCCAAGGATCCTTTCAATATTTTTCTTTCGGTTATTTTCAGTTTTTATTCGTCTTTCTGTGTTAAACTCATTACTTCCGCAGCAAAAGTTATTACTGGTTTTAGCATTGTTTTATAAATTTTTATTTCGATATTTTTGCTATCTTTTAGTAATGTTTATCGTCGTTTATCTCTATAGTTCTTTCATTTTTACAGTTCACCATTACTCCCCAGTATTCAAACATATTTGTTGTTTGAAAAGTGTATTTATCAATTGACCTATTTCTGTCCTGTTCTCAATATCTCGTCTTGAGCTGACCATATATCTTGTTTTATCTTTGTTAATGCTCAGATCTCTGATTTCTACTTCTTTGCTAACTTTTTTAGGGCTTTTTCTTTTATCTTTCTAACAATACTAGGTCGTCGTCCGCATATCCTATTATCTGGGTTGTACTTTGAGCGATTGTTTAGCTGACTCCTGTGTTTCGTATCACTGCATCCAGTGCAATGTTAAATATAACTGTTGATAATCCATCTCCTTGTCTAACTCCTCTTTCTATAATAATGATTTCCTTGTTTCCTTCCGTTGTTATCACTTCCGCTGTTAAATTATTTATAGTCATCTTTGTCATCCTGATTAATTTCTCTGGTATATTCATTTTCCTCCTTTCATCTAGTGAACAGTTTCTTTTAATGCTCATTCTATAATTTTTATTAAAAAATTGAACAAAAATAATCCATTCTTATGTAATGCGAGAACAAAACTGCAGAGGTTAAAATTTACTATCCACGCTTCCAGAGTCCAGTACTCTAATGAGATTTATAGTATGACAGTTATAACAGTTTACAACACCCGAAAAATAAAATATGAAAGAGTCAGTTTCTGACGCCTTCCGTTGGCAATACTTCGAATAATGGGCGCTAGCAATTTCGGACTAAAACTTGACAGACGACTTGCAAGAAATATTTACAGGGTCGAAAAATGCAAGCAGGATGGAAGCTTGTTGGAGGTTCTAGTTAAAAGAGCTCAAAAATAAGCATAAAGATAATGCTGGAAACAGTTTGGAGAGAAAACAGACTAAAATTCGGCACGAAAAAAATACAATACTGGCAATAAAGAGAAATCGAAGAGGTAGAAGAAACATGGTATCTACTGAAACATAATATTCACAAATAGGAAATATGGAAGGATATTGACAGATGAAAATTTTTCAAAATTCTGATAAAGCCTGCAAATGATAGATACAAACGGTAAAAAGGACTGATAACAGACGTCCAATGATTAGAAAAGGTGGGGAAAGGAAAACAAAACAATCAAAGGAAAAAATTATATAGTTAAAAAGATGATAATGTGAAGAGGAAATTAGATAAATGATCGCAAATTTAGTAAATTTTATACTCATAAAAGATGACGACATGGATGATGATTTACTAGAAATTTCTTGGGAAATAGTCTTCTGGATGATCGGTACATTATTTATGAACTTCGTTTATGTAATTCAATTATTATGAATGGTAAAACTAGGAGCTACTGGTGCTACCTTCAGTTTCCGGCACTCCCAGGAACCCTTTGCTGTTATGAGGTGAAGTATTACCAGGAAAATAATACAACAATTTTGTGGAATGTAAGGATATTAAATTGTAGTAGCTTTCAACAACATTTGTTTCTAATGTTTCGACAATATCTTCCTAACTTTTACAATTCATACTGTACATATAATCCCTTTTCTCTCTTCATCTGAATGTGTGCTCTATTTGTATGATTACTTGTTAACGAAAAATTGATTTTTTCATCATACCATCCATATTGTATCTTTCAGTTTTGTTTTCCCTTAACTTTTAATATAATATGCTCTAAAACTTTGCTTATCCAGAAAATTTATTTTTATCTACGGCCATTTAAATGGTATTATAATTAATTTAGTGTAAATGTTAGCATTCCATTCAAAGATGTCCAATTGAATTTGCAGTAGTTTTTTAATATATATGTGTCTATTTTTAGGAGTATAACAGATCTGCAGTATTGCTATAAAGATATACGAAAGACCAAGTTTCAATGATTCATGTATTTCACTCCTCTAGTTTGGAGAGCTTTTATTCATCCATATTTTAGAACTATTTTTTTCCAAACAGGTATTATGATCATTCCAAACTGTCTTTCATTTTTCATTTTGCTTCAAAGATTTTTTAACAGTTTTTTTTAGTTTGCCCAACATATTGTCTAGGTATGGCATCTCTTCATTTGTGTTTCGAGTGTTCTGAATCTTTCCTAATTTTTTATCTCATTAATCTCTACCCTGATGTAAAGAAATTATTGGTACAAACATCGTTTGCTCAACCGCTTATTTCGCCATTAGCTTGCAAAGTCGGTTGAATGCATAGGTATAATATATATTTTGAATCATCGTCAAAAAATGCTTCCTTCCTTTACAATTAAACATTTCGAAAAGTATATTTTATACGAAAATGGATATTTTGTTTACGATTCTGGTAGGTAAACAACAGTTTGTAAAAAAAGTTTCATCCACATCTTGGAAAATGCGCACAAAAATTTCCAAACGGCCGATTCAAATAAAGGGATATTTTCGTTAATAAAAAATCATCAACAGCAGAATCATATATTTATACTTCGGAATTAGCACACCCGTTCACAAAAAATATGTTTTACCTTTTAGTTTACGGACTCGAAAGCGACGCCAATTAATTTTGTCAATTATCCATTGTCTATTAGCTCCCGACCTTTCAATAAAATTCAGCATACCCTAATATCAGTGAGAGAAATAACAGATGGACGGGAGTATAATTTGAAGTAGGTAGCGTTAAGAACTCAGATTAACTAATAAAGTAGATATGTTTGTTTTGATTTTTTCTTGCCCCAAACATTGAGTCACATTCTAAGCTCACTTGCGGACACTTCCACTGCTTTGCCATATTAACAAAGTCTCTTTAGTTGCAGGAAAATTGAACCTGTTGTGGCGTTTTTTCGCAGTGTCGACTGTGGTAAGGAGCATCTTCCATAACGACGACAGATCCTGGTTCCAAATTTTCAGTAATGCGTCCAAACCACTTCTCGAACACCTCTGTGCTCATCTCTTCATGGTAGTCTCCCATTTTCATAGAATTATATATTAATTCACCATTTAACACAAATCCGTTTTCACTTCCTATATGTGTAATTATCAAACGACGGCTTTTCCAGATGGCATTTTTAAGCCTGTTGAGCATCCTTCAATAGCTGCTTTCCGTGCATTTTCATATTTCCATACTTTTCTCACCATGTGCCCTTTGTTGACACATGTTTCATCCATATAATAAATATTTCTTCCTTGCTTCAGAAACTCGTTAATTTTCCGTAGATACTCTCTTCTCCACAATACTATTTCAGATCTTTCAATAAAAACACTCTTTATATTTATTTTCTCATAACTAAAATTCAAACCATGTAAGATCTTCCTCAACGTCTCCTTACCCATTTTAAGGATGATCTCGTTTTCACTAACAGCCTCCAGCACTTTCTTTATTGGTGTACTTTATTCCTCATAAAAAACGTATGGACAGTTCTTCGTCTAGCATATTTCGCATCCTCGTCGACTGTTTGTTCTCTCAAAATTTTGTAGATGCTTGATTTTGAACAGATATCTATTAATTCGTCTTTTAGACGGGGTTGATCTTTTTACAAACGCTGAAATACACGTAGTATGATTTTTATTCATTTTCAGTTCGGACGACAGATCTTTTTTCACTTGAGGATTACCGTTCTGGCACAACTTCCATCCTTCAATGAAAGGAATTCACTAATTGATTCTTGAATATTTTATTTATATATATAATAGCTTCGCACAAGACTTTATACAGCCGCTAATACTATGACAAATAGCACCAGAGTATTTTAATTGCACAAAATTACTAATTACTTGTTTATATTAAATCACAATAAAGGTTAGGATAGGTTAACATTGGTCACATCACACAATCGAACTAATACAAGAATTACGCGTCAGTTGTACTTATCGACGATATAGACACTTCGATCCGAATTTTAGAAAAACTATATTTTGTATAATTAATTAAGTATAACAGATATTTCTGAATAAAATAAAAAAGGCGGGTGAATATACCCTAACTGACGTTCGTATATCATTGCGACTCTGTTGGCTGACAAATATGGAAGTAGTATTTGAATGAGCTAAAAAAAGACAGGCGTCTTTCGAGTCACAGTTCAGGCCGACGTCGTTTTTAAATATGAGAAAAAGAAGTACAAAGTTCATTTCATAAAAATAACCTTTTTGTAATATATCGCATCTATGGTAACAGCCGTAGAAACTATGATGCCAAGAACTTGGCGTGTGGCGAATCGTAGTATTACATTAACTGGATTTAAAAAAAATCAAAAATACATGTTAAAATTATTATGTCTAGAGTTTTTTAAAGTATTTCCGAATTATTCACAAAGATAAAGAGATTTTGGAATTAAATATGACAACAACGCTTTTATCGTCATATTTAGGTTTCGCGGTCATTATACTTTCTAAACTTCTTGGTTGTAGTGTAGTCTTGTGATAAATTTGACATATTTTATATGTGTTTATTCCTATTCTCAGCAAAATGTTGTTGAAAATAATACCGTTATTCGAAATTTGAGCTTTGTAGCTTATGAAAAATGGGGTGTGCGGTTTATAGTTATGTTGTTGACAATAACTGCAAGGGTTTTGTGCTTTCCTAAAGACAAGGAAATGGAGAGTGTTGGGATACGACTGTGTAAGCGTCAAGACAATTTAATGTGAAATTTTCACGTATTTGCTCCAAATATTTTACTCAAAATGATTATGAACGCAATTTGAAGCATGAGTTGCTGAGATATACACCAACAAACTGTCGCCCTTTGAAGAAAGATGCCATTCCATTAATACATTTACCGATAATCAAGTAGAAATCAGATTCTGTCGGAACAAATCGACAAGATAAAAGACAACAAACAAATTTGTCCAAGATATATTGAATAAGTAAGTATTCCTCATTTCTTTCAAAGTGTTCATAGTAAATGAGTGCTGCTAGAAGGATTCCAGCAACAATAACTTTTAAAGATTGTATCATGCCTATGTATTATGATAATATAAGAAAAAATGCATTAATAATACTTTCGTTATGTAATATTTTTTGTTATAGGGTGAATAATATAGTAATAGAAATAGCTGTGGTGATGGTCCAATCACTAGTTTGTCTTTTCATATTGCTGAGGAGATGATATCGGATAGATTGACTACTTAAAATACTAGGTTGGCTTGTAGTAATAATTATTATTTGCTTAGTATTTCTGTAGCTAGAAATGTATGGTCATAACATTTATCAGTTTTACATTTGAAAAATTAAAATTTAGATTGGTTTATATTTCAAGGATTAATACTGATGAAGATTATAAAGACAAAACAATACTTGAGTTTCAACAAAGAATTGTCGCTCCGAAAAAACGCCAAGAGGTTATTGGAAAGATTTTCAGTGAAGAGCAGCTGAAAAAATTAGAGTGTTCACAAACTCTACTTCGATGGACAGTTGATGACATATCTAAAGCCATAGTAACTTATTCATTCGGTTCAAGAGCATATAGGTTACTCTACCGATAAATCCTACTATTCCTATTTCTGTTTATATTTTCATTAATCTTATTGGTTACTTTTTAAAAAGGTATCCGCAGTAACTTACATTCGATCTTGGCTAAAAAAGTTAAATTGCTGAATTGCTCCAACAATATTAGAAAATATTCCTAGGAAACTTTTTTGTTGTAGATAATTGAATAGAGTACTTATCGATACGTTATTTTTGGTACGAATATATATTTTGTATTGTATTCTTTAATGTAATATATATTGTTACCCACAAATTAAGTGAAATATTGTATTGAATTTATGGGGCTTGCTCTGTCGAAATGATACAATAAATAAATGCTAAAATAATTGCTATTGGAAATTTTATTTCGTAGGGTAAAGTTCTTTAGTCGCTGTAACTTACAAAATGTTTCACTTCTTTTTGGTTGTATTGTACTGTAACTAAATAAATTGGAATAAATAAAAGATAATCTATCAATTATTCAAAATAATGATTTCTTATAAATTCCCATAAATTGCGGACGTCCGACTTGAAAATCTTGCTTTACAAATTGGACCAAATTAGCTGTGAATTGATTTTTTAAAAACTAATATATTTATCTACCGATGTACTGTCTATATTAATAAATATGCATAAAGTGAATACAGAGATAATACAGAGATAATTTTAATAAAAACGTGAATATTTTGTGTTCCTTGTCCCTTTCTGTATATATTGAATGAAAAATGTATTTTCGAATATAAAAATTACTGTTAAAAGCAGCACGCGCAACACTAATGTCAAAGTTCTTTTTATATTTCAAGTCATTACAAAGTAATGCATCATTTCGCGCTAAAGATTTTAAAAGGCTATCACAAGGTGACGTCATGCGCACAGACTGACTAGTTTAGAACGCTTCAATATCATATCTTGTTTTACTTGTATCATGAGCTAATTAGGTATAATGGCGGAATGCGCTGTGCATTTTCGATTATTAATGAATGATTTATCATTAGATTTCCGTCTTGTAGTAATTCTAACATACAAAATTGCTGCCATTTTGTAGAACTATAGTCAACAGATTCATTTGAAGGATTCAGGAATGATTGGACGGCTTATTACGTAGATAGAACATGAGTGTGAACAATAAAAGGTAAATAAGCTTGTTCAAATCATAAGTATGCTAAAGTAGCAAATACAGAAAACATGCAGAAACATGCAGTCGCTCTCAATATGGACATTCGATACGCATTTATAAATTACATTATTCACATCCACGCAAGCTCTCTTAATAATATATTGTGCTTTATGTTTAGATTCACTTAAGTATGCATAATTGATTGCACTTGAATGAAGTTTCATTTTAAATTCCAATAAGAAATCCAGTGTTCACAAAGCATGGCATGGTCCAAAAATAAAAATGATATTGTTAACTTCAATATTAATTAGAAGCAAAGAAAAACGCACAGAAAATTCCAATTAAATTTAACATTACGACCTGCTTTTTTTGTTTAAATAGGGAGAGTAAACATTATCAATCGATATTTTTCCAGTTAAGTACTATTGAGACACCTTGTATAGGAAAATTATAATTCGGATACTTTTAATATGATGAATATTTTTCGAAAATTTTTAAAAATTTACTAGCATTTATTTTCAACGGAAAAACATAGGTTTATCTCTCTATGGAACTCAAAAGAATTGCTGCAATAAATCTAGATGAATAAAGAGGAAAAGCATTAACACGATTTATCAACGTTTCTTTTATAGTATTTATGAGTACCGTAAAATGGGGTCAATATGCGCCACTTTTCCTGTTTTTATTTTGTTGCGAAAATATTGTTAGAAAAAAATTAAATATATGACTGAAAATAAAACACCGCATAGTTTGCGAATGCATTACAGTACAAGGAACTATGAAAATAATTTTAGTTTTTCCAAAAACCTGATATATTTTTGGCACATTTTCAACCCAGCTATTGGGGTGATTATGTGCCACATCGATTTTCAACGCATATTCAATAGAGAAACACAACTGATATATTCTCACTTTTATATTTTCAATCAATAAATACAGGGCTAAATAAATGTACACGGCCGTGTACAAAAAAATATATTCTACGAAGAATTTTTATACAAATAGAAATGAAATTTATCTCTTAATGGTGACAAAAATAAAAATGAAAATAATAACAAACATTAAGCACAAAATAAATCAAATTTTAATGAGCGAAATATGTAAGATAATTCAGGAACTTTGAAGATTTCCCTCTTAAATATTTGACATGGCTTGTCAATTTTTTGTGTGATGTCATCATAGAAATAACAAATGGCATCTGGTTTTATGGGTCACTTCCAATTTCCCCCACACTTCTCCATTGCTGAAATTAAAACTGCATGATCAGCTATTTCTTTTACTGGTCCTATATACAGTTGATTTTCGTATATAACGAGAACATAGTCACCAGCACTAACTTTATTTTTCTGAACATTTGTGCTAGGAATTTCAATGACCACCATATCTGTATCAGATCGCTCGCTCAGTTGAGATGAATAGGGACTTTCATCGCTTTCTGCATAAGAAATATGTCCTGTGCTGTCATTTTCGCTATCATATTTGTCATCAAGTCTTGTAACCCTTCGAGGAACATTAGGTTGCTTATGACTCTATCCTGATGAAGTTGAAGGTTGATTCAAGCTCACTTCTAGGTCATGAATATCTTACGAGTTGATGTAGGAAGCTTGTGATACTTTTTACTGAAGGAACGTTAACTTTTCTTCTAATTTTTTCAAAATTGGGAGAACGAGGCTCACAAACCAGTCTTCAAAGCATTGAAAGTCAAACCAACCTGATTTTGTGCGGTTGCATTCCTATGGGCCGTTTCTGGTCCAACTTTTCCATATTTTTTCTGCTTTATGAAAAACGTAGACTGGTGCCAATTCACCGCCTGCACTACCACACATCATTATTGACCTATTTGATTTTGACGAATTCTTTATATTTTCTGGGTACTTACAGCCTCGTTTAACAAGAACTTTAGATATGCCAGGGTTATTTACTAGACAAGTCTCATCATAGTTCCAAATATGTGAGGGGGGAAGAACTTCAAGTTCTTTTTCCAATTTATTAAAGAACTCATGCAATACTTCCTCATTAACAGAAGTTCGACTGTAATATATCTAGCTGTTAAATTATAAATTTGCTGTGCATGTCTTTTTACAAATGAATTGGCCCGTTCAATACCAGGCAAATTTATTGTAATTTACTCCACTGTTCTGCCTTGCTTATCCAACAAACTTTTGCCGATAAATAGTAATTCCCGTTTATTTACAGGAAACTCATAACTGGTTAGACTGACGACGTGTGCCACGATCACCGATTCTTTCTCCTCGGATAAAACAGTCTGCTCTCTACTCTTCTTAGGTGCTTTGTTTTTAAATTTGTTACCAAGTACATTTCGGTGAATACCATATTTCACAGCAGCCCCGAGAAGAGAAATTATTTTTGTTCTAATTTCAGTCAAAATCTGTTCCAGTGTCTCTGGACGATAGTTTCTGTAATGCCTTGTTCCTGGTTTTCTGACGTATTGCCGCGGCATCCTGAAATAAAAATAAAAACGTGTATCCAGAATATCTGATTGAAAAAATATGGGGTGAAAATGTGCCATCGAATGATATAATCTCACCCCACAAATTTGTGCTATAACCTCAAAATTGTTATAATTCACAAAAATAAATTAGCATGCAATAGTTATCAAGGCAATATCATGATAACTAAATGGGTAATCGAAATTATTTACCTGAATGTCTCAATTTGTTCCACAAACTACTCATCACCAAAAAGTATACGATCTTTTGGAAAAAGGTTTATATGACAATATTTAGTTTCAGCTAAGAACTACCAGTTTAAATTGTGTTCAGAATTCCTTCATTAATTTCTTGGAAAATATTCAATTATTGTGTCTCATAACGGTGACTTTTTCCCTTTAGCCTATGTGCCAGCATTCAACTAGCCTTTTAACGAAACGACTATGTAAATTTTGAATCCTTATCTCACAATTTTTAATAAATAGTTACTGTTTCCAGATGTTCACATAAATTATTTTGACTTCTGTAAGATTGCATCAAAAGATCTCAGTACAATTGCGTTTATTGCAGAATTGCATAGAAATATATGAGAACTAATTATTGAAGTACCAGATTATACTATAATAAAATAGAACAGAATGGTATTTTCCTCTTATTCTATCAACGGTTAAATTCACATTTCAATCAAAAGTTCTATGTTTGAAAAGTGAGGGAATTTCCATAGGTCAAACAGCGGCTACTTATACCATTTAGTCAACAAACGTCGATGAAAGTATATTTTTTAATACAGATACATTTGGAATAATAAAGCAAAATAGCAAATTATATCAACATGAACTACTTTTATGAATAATATTCTTTTTCTCTGTGAAATATTTTGACGACATGAGATAGACACGATTTTTGTTCTCAAAATTAACTTATATTCATATATTCGTATATTCATTTTCACGAAAAGCGTTTATATGAGATATCTACCAAACAAAGAAATTGGATTTCTAAAATACTTGGTACTCTTTTTTTGACAATATTTTCAAACAAATCTAAACTATATTTTTGAATAAAATTCGATTATTCAGGAATTATTTCAATTGCAAATGTATCAGGCAATTATGTGGACATTCATCACACTGCACTCCTTCTAACGGGAACGAATTTAGTTTCATTAAATTTTGTTAACATTTCTTTCATCTTCTTCCGAGTAATGTTTCGATTTTATAGAAACTCTTGCCTGCAGCTGCTCTCATATTGTGTCTCCTAAACGACGCAGTAATTGGTCGAGTGTGAGGGACATTTGGGAGGTTACCTTCTCTAGATACATAATTGATGTTATTCTGCTCCAACCCATTTCGAATTCTTTCAGCATAATGGTACGCAGCAAGATCCGGCCAGAATATTTCATTACTTTAATGAATAGTATTAATAAAAGCCCGCATGTTCGTAAGCATCTATGGTTGTATAACCACGGCTTGTCCTCGAACCGGGCCAACATTAGATGTTTTCCTACCCTCAAAGAACTATTCTTGCGATGTAGTCTTTTTCTCCTCTATCATGGAGAAAACACTGATCTTTAACGCGTTTTCTCAGTTTTACTAATAGGAAAAAAGTTGCGGAGAGCAAAGTTGTGAGCTGGTGCATTATCATGATGCAAACGCCGTGAATTTGTAGGCAACTTTCATTAAAATTTAGAAAAGTTAGCCCTCAACTACTACCAAAGGGTCCTCAGAACCCACATTGATAAAATCCCAATAAAATCATTTAAAATAATTTTTAACCCTTTAATCGGTAATCCCGCCATATGGCCGAATTATTTCAAAACTAATAGTTTTTTTGTGATCATATCGACTACACCCATTTAGGGCAAGGATGGACTCAACTATCGGTAGCGGTTTGAATAATGAAAATTCAGTAGATTAGGAGATTTCGTCAGTTTCATGTAAACAAGTAACTGAGTAGGGGGTAGAAATTATGCCTGTTGAACACAGGTAGTGACACCACAAAATAAAATAGTTCTAGTAGTCCATTTGACTTCGGATTTTTTTTGGTAAGTTTTTATAATATTTCTTTGATAATTTGCTAGCGTGTTTGGCGAGATATAAAAAACTAATGCCGCTTTTTGAATGTTAAGCGATGACGGCTTTTTGGCAGGCATGCCGTTCTAAGAAACAAAGAAATTTATGCGAGTTTGAATAACATTACATATTTGTGTCATTTTCACGTATCTGTCTTAGCTTAATTTTTACCTATGCAAAGGTGCTTATCTATTATTGTTGTACCACAGACAATGGAAGAGGATAGATCACAACGACGTAGAAAGTATGGTGCGAAAAGATATCACGAGCTGACAGAAGTGGAAAAACGAAAAAACTACGATCTTTCCACAATGACCGATGAACAAATCGAAGAGTTCATGAATTCTGTTCTTGATTCAGAGGACGAGTCAGTTTACGAAGATGATGACGATAACATAGCCGACCCGGTTTACGACTACAAGGCGGATATGCTGACAGCCGAGAACGATGAGAGGATTTCTAATTCTTTAGGTGAAAATGTCAATGATGTGGAGGAGCTTGCCGTGAACCTATCCTTGGAAGTATATACTGGAATTTCTATGAGTGAAGGTTTAGTGGATGTTTCAGAACCACTTGTAAATACATCGGCATTACCAGAGGTAGTAATAACAGACGCATCAACTCCAGAAGCCTCAACAAGTGATCCGGATACTGCAATAACAGTTTAAGCATCACCTGTAGAAGCAACGGGCCACAAATAGTACCATGAGGTACTACTGGTACAAGTATGCAAATGAAACACGGAATGCCAGAACACAGTAGTAATTTTTTCTCTTTCCTTTTTTAGGCTGAGTTCTCAAGAATTGTATGGCGAAAAAAGTCAATGCAATTGCATGTCAGTGTAGTGGCATTTCGAGGAAACACGACATTGCCAGATAATGTGAAGAATTTGAAAACACCCATGGAGTATATTTGTTATTTTTTTACCGATGCACTAACTCATCGACTTGATTGTTCGTGAAACCAATCGGAAAGCACGTTTGGACAACATAAATACACAATTCAACGTTGGTGTAATTCAGATTCGACGATATATTGGAATTCTATTGTTCATGTCCATTTTTCGTTACCCAAACATGGAGTCGCATTGGGGTAAATTCGAATCTAGGAACATTTTCGAATGTATGTCAGTGAAGAAATTTAAAAAAATAATGAAATATTCGTGCTTTTCTACTGAATCAGAGGGTATTAAAAAATGACAACCCGGACATGACTCGCTTTTTAGAGTTAGGGAAGTGGCTAATATTCTAAATGAACGCTTCGATTCCATATCAAAGAATGCGCGGTTATGTGTTGACGAGCAAATGCGTTCGACAAAAAATGGCGCACCATTTATGCCAGTACATGCCGAATAAACCCCATAAATGGGGAATAAAGTTGTTTGTACTGTGAGATACCACAGGATATTCGTACCAATTTAAGATATACAATGGTGCTGGAGAAAATATCATCATACCAGAAACACCAGATCTCGCAGCTACCAGCAACGTTGTTATTCGGTTGTCACAAACGATTCCAAATTTAAAAAATCATATTGTATATTGTGACAACTTTTACACATCGCTGCCTCTACTAGTTTATTTCCGAGCTCGTGGAATTTTTGCGCTGGGAACAATACGTCCAAATAGAATTCCCAATTTTAAAATTCCACTGGACAAAGACAGAAATAAAAAACGCGGAACGAGGTTATGCAGTGGAGTATATGGGTCAAGCATATGGTGTGGATCTTACCACTGTCCTCTGGAAAGACACCAAGAACGTAAAACTCTGTTCAACGTACGTTGGTATCCAACCATTTCAGAGATTGAATTCCGATAAACAGATGGCAAAAATATCTAGTTACGATAAAAAGAATACGTCAACGTCGATTACCCCCAAATAATTCGTGATTATAATTCGCATATGGGAGGTGTTGACCTCATGGACTCTCATATGGGACGAAGTGAACTGCTTATAAAAACAATGGATGCAATGCCACGTATCTTTAACGACCTTCTGGACATGGCTGTATCAAATACTTCTATTTTGTATCGCAGTCCAAATGCTGAAGATGCTGCAAAAACTGGTGCAAAATAAGAAGAAACTCCACTGGAAAAAGACATGAGACTATATCAGCTTCGTATGAAGATTGCTAAAGGTCTGTGCGCATCTATAAAAAATGACCAGATGGTCGACCTTCAAACTCGCCATGCCCTACTAGTAGTACTGCTGTTGGTAGAAAGACGGCGCATCCCGTTGAAGACATTCGATACGACGGAATAGATCATGTTCCTGAATGGACTCCAGGTCGCAAAATGTCCTGCAAGCACTGAAAAAAATCGGAGACACACACTTTCTGCTCAAAATGTTATTCCGGTACCAAAAATTCTTGGGAAGACTACCATGCTCGTCATTAATATATTTGGTTTATTATTATTTACTTGTTTAATTTTATTACGAAAGATTATATCAATAAAAACTTAATGTTGTTATAAACACCAAAAAGCACATGTTCCATTATTTCACCCGCCACCATATGGCCGGCACTCTTTTTTCACATCTCACGGCTAAATTAATAAAAATATCAACAAATGGACATTCGTGGTTTGCGTACAAAATTTACCTAGAAAAAATAATTTAACAGCAATCAACACAATCTTGCCGATTAAAGGGTTAATGATAAACTTAAAATTAGTTGACTGTATTCAGTACATAAATGGAAGAATACCTTAAAATTATTTTTCAAAACACATTTTTTTACAACATTGATTGCAAATGGACAATTTACATCACACTGAATAGCAATCTCCCTATCCATGTTAGTCGAGCATATGGCACACATTTTTCTTTTGCTTTGTTCAGCCCGTGTTTGAGGTTGCTTAGAAATAGGAAACTCTTCCACCAATAGTTCAGCAATCAGGATTCCTAGTTATGAAGGCACCTTTGTGTTGGACATTCGGAGTCGCATATGTTCATCTATTAATTGCTTACCAAGAGTTTTCATAAATTAATATATTTTTATTTCTTCACCGTTTGATGCAAATTGCTACAATACTCAAGAATTTACACTTGCCATATTCAATATAGCAAAAAAATTGCCATTGACCAACGGTTGGTTCTTCTTGATACCGAATATAGCGCACATTTTGCATTTAAAGCGTCCACTCCACATGTAGTTTCATTATAAAAATGAATTATCTCCTGCTTTTGGTTCTTTCGTTGACGGAATTATCATTGCATGCATGGTAGAAAGTAATAAATCGTTTTCATTAGTAAATCTGGCTGATGAAGTAAGTCCAAACGCAAATTATTGGATTGCACGTTTTCTGTTTGGTAAGAATTCGGGTGGAATACATTTTTTATTTCGCCTCAAAGTGCCCACGTAAGTCAAATTCTTTTTCATCAGTTCATCAACGATTTTCATGGAACTATACCAGTTGTCTCCTGTGATGTTTCTGTAGGAGCATATCTTTAACTCACTCTGCAAGCCCATGTACCACCCTTGACGGATTCTAGGTTTAGGTGCACCAGGAGCTTTTACTTCGAATCCGGAACACATCTCTCCATTTACTTGATCTATATAATACGTCTTAGCGTCAGCCAAAACCTCCACTTTAATTCCATATTTGACAGTTTTGTTCGGAATATACATTCGAAACGCACACCTTCCACGAAACGATACAAGCATTTTGTCTACAGTTAGGCAAATTACGGGCGAATAACTTGACTTTGACCTAGCAACAAATTCATCAAATAATTCGGATACAGTGGCTAATTTATCAGTTGCTACTTTTTTTTCGCGTTATAAAATTGTCAAATCTGATGCAGTAAAAACGAAAATTTTGCCAGACACATAGTGGCACGTATAACGAATAACTTCGTGGCCAGATTTGAATATGGATTGCAGATACAACAGGACGAAAAAGGCCTTATTTTAGACATATTGGTGTTTTCAGTAAAAGGCCAAAACTTTTTTTGTGAACGGAAACTTTTGGACTTATACCTTGGTCTTATGAAGCTTATATTCGAATTGATAAAATTCACTATATTTTGTATCATCTCATTCGTAATCAATAAACCACAAGCATATATGGGACTTCAGGGTGGATTTTCACGAGCGGTACCAGTATGGCCAGGAAATATAGTAACCAAATTATGAGCAGGTGTCATGCCTCTAATAACTTTTTCCGATGAACGGTAACGCTTCTTTTTCAGACTCGGATTTTTCCTGTTCTGTTTCGGAATTATGGTCACTTATTACTTCATTGGCCTCTTCACTATTCGCGTCACTCTCTTCAGCCGATCTTTCTAGCTCCTCTAGCACATTTTCTCTATCTGGCTCGTCCACGGATTCACTCCCTCGCTGTAGTAATTATCGTTTGAATCTTCCCAAAATTCTTCGAACTCCGAAACATTTTTTAACTCATTGTATGTCAATCACCTGGAACTTGAAGCCATTGTTTTGCGTTTACTGAAAGAAAATGCCTTAGCTAATACCTTATGCACGCTGGTTCCTACTTATAATATTTGTGACTGAAGTGCGAAACTCTACCGGCAACATCAAGCGCATGGTATTGCGGAAGAATACTGAGACCAGCAGATTAAATGTTGCCAAACTTAAAAAATACAACATATTTAAAAATGCGATGGATCCTCAGGACCCATCAGTGGTAGTTACGTGTTAAAATTGCTACGATGTTTTTTTGAGAAGGGAGATTATAATGACATATTTATTCACTTTCTCACGTTGTCAGTGTACTATAATAGAAAATATAAGTTGGTTTGCAAAATTACTTAGTTTTCAGTAGTAAAGTAAGAATATTGATATTTTCTTACAGAAATAGTTCATGAAAACTTCAACTAGATTAGCATGCGCTTGGTAGGATATAAAAAACAAAATGTATCTCACCTCTAGTTGAAAGGTTAAAACCACATCGAGTTTTGTTAACTGGGTGTCACTATCTGCAGAATCCCCCTCTAGCTTTGCTAAAGATCCTTGCGATCTAAAAGAAGTAACATAATTCATCAAAAAGTGCTTCACATTATATGGATTATTATGGTTATGCAACCTGTGATTATAGCGTTTTAGTTTTTGTAACCCATATTTGGAATCCATCGATCCTTTTGATACTGGTAGTGACTCCAAATTCGCCATCAATAAGTTTATAGACGATTTTAACTCTTCTATATAAAGGGACTCCATTTCTTTCAACACAAACTTAGGCATTAACTTTCGATTCTGTAAAGAAAAATAAAAACTAAATCGTTTCACTATAAATAATTTAAGATAAGTATTCACTATGTATATAATTATTCTCAGAATAAATATAGGGGAGACCGGGGTTAAAATTAACAAATGTTAATATTAAAAAGCGATTTTCTACAAATCCTAACATATTATACCGAAAAAATCACGCAATATGACTCAGGACTGATAAATTCCGCTCCACACGTCGTTTAAGTAAGTTGTGTGTATATTTAGATAGGTAACGAACATTTTTAACTACATTTTTTTATTATTATATGAAATCTGAAATCGCTTCGTTTCCAATGAGTCAATTTTAAACTTTAACATTACATTACTTAAGAGTCTATACGCTCTGATTTACCCGCGTAAGATTGGCAAGCTTCGAAATTTGGAGGAGGACAGACTCTGATTAAACTCCTAGCGTTAAACAACATGCGATTCAGTCAGTACACTCTGTGCAAAATATAAGTTTAAAGCGAAGATTTGTGTACAGCAATCAGCCAACTCTAATATTTCAAATATTGTCGAAATTACCATTAACTAAACTGGTTTGAATTACTATAAAATACAATGTAGAACGCAGCATGCATGTACTATTCAGTAGACCAAATCAATAGAGATATCGAACGTCGCTCATACGACTCGATTGTTAAGACGGACAACTTATTTCAGAGGGGATAGACGAGTAGACGTTAATATCTGCATATTCAGAAATAATGTTAAATGGATATTTTGTGAGCGACACTAGTTTGTTGCAGTAGTACGGAGCCTAAAGTGACTATTTTATTATTACATTTTTCACCGTATATTGATATTATATAAAAGAATAGGCCATTATTGTTATAACGTATTCAAATTGAAAATCAAAATAATATTCATCTAAGTACCTACTTCTCATTTATTGACTTCTAATTTGCGAGTCAATTAAGATTAAATAGAATAGAATATAAAAGTAGAAAATATGATTGAGAATAGTAGTAATAGTAGTTTTATTCATAAACACAAATACAAAAAAATATATACAAATTTTAATGATAAAAATCCATACATAAAAATAATAATGAATAAACGTTTGTGTTTCTTTGTTGCATCGAACTGTACGTTTAAATATAGTTCGGATTATATCAAAATAAAATATTAATAACAAAATTTAGAACTTACGCTGTGAAAATTGTTAATGAAGGTCTCAAGTTCTGTCTTTTATTATTATATTGTAAGGTTTTAGATAAAGAACTCTGGAATAAATTTCTTTATAAAATACATAAATCTTGTCGTTGGTCTGTAGTGACCCCATATCTAGCTTTCCCGGTATCTCCGTATGCGCCCATGAATTCTTCGAAAGTGGGGTGAGAATCTTGTCGGATAAGGTTCACTCCTTCATCTTTGTCATGGTCTCCTTCCTCCTTCGAATAAAGCTAGTGGATTTTGGTGGACTACTCTCGATTTTATATTGGGGATCGTACTTATCCGATAGATGACGTCATTGCTCCTCTTTTTGATTGAGTACGGACCTTCCCATGATTTCTGTAATTTTAGAGAAAACCTTTTCTCCTCGTCGGGTTGTGTAACCATACTTTCTCCCCTTCTTTGAAACTGCCTTCTGTGACCTGCGTATTCTACCGGTTTATCATTGTGTCGCTGACAACATGAAGATTCATTCCAAGCAATTCGTACACATCGTCCATCCTTCTTCTCAATTGGATCACGTAATCTTCTCCAGGCCGACAGCCAAATTCCAGGTCACAAGGAAGCCTAATTTCATGTCCAAACAGGATTTTTGCAGGTGTTTCACCCGCGTACTCACTGATGGCAGATCGATAAGCCAACGCAAATAGGAAAATATACCGCTCCCAATCTCTCTGGTAGCTGGAAACTACTTCGGGCAGGTATTTTCCAATGGTCCTGTTCATTCTTTCGACCATTCTATCTGACTGTGGATGCAACGCTGTTGTCCTGTTCATCTTAATTCCCAGCTTGTTACAAATAGCCTGAAATACCTGGGTCTCTAAATTCCTTCCTTGATCGATGTGGGCTTACAAGGGCAATCCATATCGACTGATAAATTATTTCACCAAAGCATCCGCGACAGTTGTGGCTTCTTGATTCGGGGTCGCGTAAATTTCCACCCACTTTGGGAAATAATCCATTACAACCAGAATGTATTTACCATCACTTTTTGTCGTCAAAAATGGTCCAGCGATATCTAAAGCAATCCTTTCGAAAGGGCTTCCAATATTATATTGTTTCATAGGTGCCTCTCCCTTGCGATGTGGTCCATTACTCGTAGCACAAGTTGTACATTTCTTACACCAGTCCTTCACATCGTCGGAACTGTTCATCCAATAAAACCTTTCACGGACTCGTTGAAGGGTTTTGTTCGCTTCCAGATGACATTCTGATAGACTTTCGTGTAACTTCTTCAGTACCTCAGCTACTCTCGTTCTTGGAATAACTAGCTGTCTTCTGTTCTCGGAACTATCATCGTATTCAAGGATTCTTTTCAACAAGCCTTCTTCCAGGGCAAGGGGGTCCCACTGAGCCCAATATGTCTTGAGTGTCGGTGAATATCTTGACACTCCTTGCTAGGTAGGTCGCGCATTTTCTTCCTTCCACTAACGGATCATATTTACGTGAGGATAATTCTCCTGATCTTCTCTGATCCTGGTGGGTGACCACTCTTCGTTGACTGCTGTAATTCTTGAAACTACAACGTTCTTAAATTCAGCATTGTTGCAGTGAGAACAGTCTGCTGGGCACGGCCGTCTACACAGTGAGCTGGCATTTCTGTGACACATACCAGCTCGATGTTCCGCTCCGACTGGTTTGTGACTGAGGCTCTTGCGCTGCAGGAATCCTGGGGCGCTTACACGAACTGCCTACATTCCCTAGCTCGCCACAATTCCAACATCTGATCTTCTTCTGCTTCTTGCTTGTCATACTTTTTATCAAGTTACCCAGCTGGTCAAGTCTGTCTTCGTTACCTTCTTCTCGGATGGTCCTAACTCTGATTTATCCCGAATCCTTCGTGGATGCTTCATTTTCAAGAGGTTCTTGGTTTGCAGGACTTCTGGAACGCTTACACGAACTGCGTACATTCCCTAGCTTACAAAAATTCCGGCATCTGATCTTCTTCGGTTTCATGTCTACCATACTTTTTATCAAGTAGGCGGACTGGCCCAATCTGGCTTTGCCACCTTCTTCTTGCATGGCCCTGCATTTGTTTTATCGCGAAGCCTTCGTGGCTGCTTCATATTCAAGAGCAGCGGTCAATGCACCAGCCAATGTTTTGGGATGGGCTAAACGAAGCGTCCTCTACATATCGCCGTCAAGAAAAGTCTGGATGCCCAATCATTCCATCATTTTCTCTGGTGCTGATGGATAAGCGAATCGAACTAGTCGGGCAATATGCACTTCATACTCTTGAAGGGTTTCGTCACATTTCCGCCTTCGTTTCTTCAGCTGGAATCGGTACAAGTATTCTTGATGTTCGTGACGATATCGCATATCCGGCCTCTTCTTCAGTTGCTTGAACTTCAAGCCTTGAAGTCATCCGTTTCTTCAAGAAGTATCGTCTGAAGGACATCTAAGACATTTCCCCGAAGCGCGATGGTTAAGTTCACTGCCTTCTCCTTATCGGAACAATTATTCACTCTAGCAGCTGCTTCAAACTGTTTTACATAATTGGTCCACGACGTTGTTCCATCGAACGTTGGGGCCTTGACTCTGGTAAAAATGCCTATATATTCTATCTTGATGTGTGTTTCTGGCTTACAGGATTTTATATGTTCGATCTTCTTTTCTTCGGCTGGCGAGTCTTGCGTTCTTAAATTTGCCATATTTCTCTCTAGCTCCTTGATTTCCTCGTCCATCGTTGTCATCTTATTCTCGATTTTCTCGTCCGTCGTTGTAATCTTATTCCCGATATCCGATTTTAGAAGCGAAATTTCATTTTCGACGTCTGCTGTAATGTCATTTTTCAGTGATAAGATATCGGCAGAAATATCGCTCTTCATAGCAGCAATATCGTTTTTCATGGCAGAAAAATCGATCTTCATAGTTGAAATATTCTAGTCCATATTAGCAGAAATATCGTTTTTCATATTAGCAGAAATATTGTCCTTTATAGTAGAAATTGACGAAATTAAGGTAGAAGCCCCGTCTTTGAATAATAATGTTTCTGGATCCAAGCCCTCACTTTCCAGTGCCACTTTGTGTATTTCTACTGATTCACTCTTCTTTCCGGACGTTTCCAGCTCGAGATTTTCCAATTCTGCCTTAGTTCTGTCACTTTCAGGTCACTTATTCTCTTAGCTATTTTTACGCACCTTTTTACCTATACTACCCCACACCTGACACCAATTTAATGTTTTTCTTATTTATTTAAATAGTTTTGATCACGACGGGTGGGATAAATCTACTTACTTTTAATTTTTTGTACACTGTATATTCACTTATACTTAATTTCTGATTGTGATGCTACCTATATTGGTAGGACTTGTAGATCCCTAAAAACTAGAGTCATTGAACATGAGAAAACTCCGGAGAAATACGTATTTGGACATCACTTTAAATTCAACACCCACAGTATCGATCACGAGAGCGGGGTAACAATCTTACGCAACATAACATCCAAACATTTTTTTAAACTTGATTTTACGACGATTTAGAAATCATGAAGGAGGTTGATAAAAACAATAAGTGCCTTAATGTACAGACAGAGTTTGACATCTACATCTCCAACTTTCATGGCGGGATGTTTCATGCTCCTGCGCCGCTCTTCTCCGGGCTATGTCGCAGGGGATCGGCCTATTTGTTGCCGAATGGATATGATTCAATACCTGGCAGAGCAATTAGCTCGAGGAGTAGTTATTTTTCCTTCAGAGACTTTCGGGTCGCTTGCCTGATTGGGTTCCGGGGCGGGGTGGTGTGTGAGCTGAATTCTTCTTGTCTGATTGTGAGTCATTTTTTCATTAAAGTTCATTTTCATTTTTCCTTTTCTTTCGTGGCTCTTACTTTATTTTAAGTTAACATCACAGTACACCAACATTTCTGGATAAGATCGTGGACTATTTTCAATTATTCACACCATCACACATTTGTTCCTCTGGGGAGGTCATCAGAATGTAATTGTTAATGATATTTACTAATCGTTCAAGCTATTGTCAACTTTTGCTTCTATGATTCTGATGACGTCATCAGAGCACCGGCTGTTGTTAGCCTACCTTACTAATTATCACCTGCAGAAATTGTTAATTTTCGACTTAATCTTTGCAATCGTTAAATGCCATACAGGTGTTTCACACATGTTGGAATAAGTTAAATTTTATCCCCTATTTCAGGGAGTCATCCATTGTATAATGGGATGTTTTCATTGCTAATTTAATAGTTAGTGACTGTATTTTAAACAGTACATTTTAATTTGTTTTATATGTTTCTTCTGATTTGGTGGACCATGTAAATAGAATGATTCTAACTGGCTTTAGGTGCTTCAAAACCTTTTTATTTCATCTGGATACTGTAAGATCAATTTTCTTACTCTTACGGGGGGCACTGATGATGGTTTGTCAATGAACCGAAAGCGCTCTGCTCAAAATAAAATCCTATACCAAAATGAAAAATTGTCTTCTTTTCTATAATTAATTTTCTCTGGTACACTCAGCTGACTTCACTCATTTTTTTTTGTATGAAAAGTTAGAAGAAGAAATATTAAAAATACCAAAACAAGACCCCATAGTATTATTGGGCGACTTGAACGCGCAAATAGGAATAGGAGAATATTACAGACAGATAGGCCGCATGAACATGATTATTTGCAGTACGGTGTTCCAATACACCAAATGACATAAAAACCAAACGGTCGACAATGAAAGATGTCAGAACATATAGAGGGGCGTTAGCTGATACGGATCATTACATAGTTGCAGCTACTATGTTACAAAAGATAAAGATGAAAAACAAAACTAAAATATGCAACTGAAAATGGGACATAAGAAAACTAGAACAGACAGAAACATAAAACGAGTTCTGAGATAGTATATAAAGACAAATCATTAACAAGGCAGAAGAAATTAGTGGAATTCAAGCAGGAAGGAAAAGGGTAAAAAAATTGTAAATACAGCTGCGAACAAAAAAATAAGAACGGTGGTAAACAGAGAACAGAAGGAATGGCTGGATGAAAAATGCAAAGAGATGATAGAAAAGAAAAAATATGCATGGTTAAAATAGATAAGGACGAACAGAAATTAAGAAAGAGAAGCTTATGAAAAACTAAGAAAAGAAACAATGATAGTAATAAAACAAGCTAAAAGAACAACAATGAAAAAAGAATTAGTGAAATAGAAAGGGCAAATATAAGGAGACATGGTTGGAATACTTTAGGGAATTACTAACAGAAACAGAAGTAAGAGAAGTGGTTGCTATATGAGAAAAGAACAATCAAGAGGTAATTGGGAGCCCATCTAAGGAAGAAATATGAGAGATAATTAACAGGAGTAAGAACGGAAAGGCACCAGGAAGCAACGGAATCAACATGGAACTTATCTAATACGGAGGGACACACTGAAAAATTATACCAATTGATATATAAAATAGGGGAAGAAGAGACGCCAGAAGAATGGAATGTGGGACAAATAGTAACAATACACAAGAAAGGAGACCAACAAGCTTGTGAAAACTTCAGAGGAGTTATGCTACTGAATGCAGCATGTAAGATAACAACAACAATTATAAAAAGAAGACTGCATGACGCAGGTTACAGAGGAGGAGAATATAAGCACGGATTTATAAAGTGAGGGTCAACTACAGATGCGGTACACATACTAAAACAAATATTGGACAAGTCCAACGAATATAACATAGACATTGACTTCCAAAGAGCATTTGACTGAATAAAAAGGAATCAATTACTGAAAGCGCTGAATGAAATGGGAGTGAATAATAAACTAATAAGATTAATACAAATGATGCTAGGCCAGAGCGTAGCAGAAGTAATAACACAAAGAGGGAAAACAGAGAAGTTTACATATAATAAAGGAGTCAAGCAGGGAGACTATCTGTCGGTAGCACTATTCAATTTGGCACTAGAATATACATTGAAAAAAATATGTAAGGAAAATTTAAGAACGCGCACGAAAAAACAAGAGGATATGAGAATACAGGAACGAAAAATACTGAGAACAATATTATAACCAAAAATAATAGGTGACGAATATAGGAGAAGAACAAATATGGAACTATATCAAGAAATGCAAAAATACATATTAAGAAAAATTAAGGAGCAAAGATTAAAATGGTTGGGACACATATGGAGAGCAGGTGAGAGAGCAATAATATACTCAATGGTAGAGCCCTATAGTAAGAGACGAAGGGGAAGACGAAGGATAACTTGATTGCAGGAGGTAGTGGGTGATCTCAAGACTATGGGAATTAGACACTGGGAAGTGAAAACTCAGGACAGGAAGCAATGGGTCGACGTAGCAGAAAAATTAAATGGCGACTGATTCACGGTGCTATTCCTACGGGAGTGGTAAGCCACAATATATATATATATATATATATATATATATATATATATATATATATATATATATATATATATATACTTATATAAATTATGTATGACCTTTATGACCTTCTCTGAAAACGTGTGGATTGGGATTATTCCAATAACGACATTTATGACTGTTTACTTCACCATTTAAAGTAAACGTAAGTTCATCGGAGAAACAAATGTTGTAAAGTAAACCTCTGCGTCATCATTCAACCGTTGAGTTAAATTTTCGCAAAACCGTAAACGTCGATCGGGATCATCTTCGTTCAATTCTTGAACCGTTATCATCTTGTACGGATGAAATTTATGTTTTTTGACAATCCGTCGAACACTACTTTTTTTTACACCAGATACATTAGAAAATGACCAAGGACAGCTACTTCAACATTTCTAATAGGACGCTCAGGATCATGTTTTTTCTTTGAAACAGAGCCAGTTTCTCAAATTTTATAATTAAATGTGTATGTATAACATAATGACGACTTCTTTCCTGTTGCACATGGTTTTGGTTAGTCTAGCAGAGACACTAGCACACTAATTATTTGTATAGTACAATTTAATTAATTCAATTCTTTCTTATTTACAATCAACCATTTTTTAAATAATGATTTTAATGATAACCGAGTTATAGATCAAGAAGAACTGTGAATAAACATGAGTATTTTACATTTTATCGCGTTCAACCATAATTTTTTGTTATTTGAAAAACTAAAAACAACAATAATTAGTGTAGATAAGAACATGTTTTACTCCATCCATAACAAAAAACTTGTTAAAATTTTAAACGAGAATGTTCAGGATTGACAATTTCAAAAATCCCAATGATCATGAAAGAATTTCGTATTTTCCAAAAGAAAATCATTCAAAATAAAAAAAATATCAGGGTTGCATAGACAATGAAAGCAGCTTCAAATTATGTATTACTTGACACTCCTTGCTATTTCAAAGGGCGGTTCTGGGCGAGGGGTGGAAAAAGAAGTTGTTTCAAACTACGATAAAAATTCAGCCCCTATAGGTTAAAATTGACCTTATGCAAGAGCGCAATTTTGGCTATTTTTTTAAAAGTTATAGTGCTCACATTTTTATTTCATCCATTTCATTACAATCTTCCGAAGAAAATTGAAAAACTGTAATTTTCTTCAACCACAAATAACTAGTGGGTATTATTTATGACTATTAAAGAACATTTTATTTGTTATGAAATATATTCAAAATAGTCGTTTCTTCCCTTAAAAAAATCCCGCTTCTTTCCTCTTTTCCTATTCACAGTAACAATTAATAATTAAGAAAATATATTGGGTGACAGATGTCATACAACTGTAAGATTGCGATGCAAAGCATAATGAGTGCTTTTAAAAAAAGTCCATGACTCTACTTTCTATACTAATGTGATAAACGTTGTTTGCGTTTGTTTCATATGGTATATCAACTTTTTATATATTTTTGGATTTTTTTATGGAACATTGTGATAAACCGCAAACTTTTTCAATAAATCATCTGTTAAATAAGTGAATACCATACGTTTATGGAAATATCAGTAAAAATGCGTGGTGCATAGACGAAATTGCTACAAACTGTCCATCAAATGCAAATTGTTGCTCATGTGAAGATTCGGTTTCTGTAGAAATATGAAATTTAAAAACATACTCCTGGCCAATATATTTTTACTTTTTTGCCAACCCTATCTACGATGCGAAAAAATTAATGGATTACCCCAAAAAAAATTGGAATATTCGATTTTTTTTTAGTTATTTTTACGTTTTTCAGTGATGAAAACACGAAAAAAGGGTTTGTAGAAAAAAAATCCCGTGTGTATGTCGTCGTCGGCCACTCCGGAATGCATAAAGTCGCCAATTTTATAATTGGGTATGGTTCAGGACATCTCACAGATGAACACTATTGAGTTTCAGCTCACCAAAGCCAATACAACAGGTGCTATGGTACCTGAAGTACTACATTTTTCGTCATTTTTGGAGAAATTTCGGTTTGTTAACACGATATAACCTCCGGAGTGTATACAATTGACCAATTTAATGATTGGAAATTGTTAAGGGTGTCTCACAGATAAACCCTATTGATTTTCAGCTCACCACAGCCAGTACAATTGGACCTATAAATCCAGATGTACTACATTATTGGTTATTTTTGGAGAAATTTCAGTTTGTTAGCACGGTACAGTCTCCGGGGTAGGGGAACCTGTTGTATCTCAGGCCTATATTGTTTTTTTAATTTTTATCTAATTGATATATATATATATATATATATATAGTTTAGGTTCACTGCCATTTTATGGATCCTATGTATTGTTAGACGTATCATATATTTCAATCATAAATGTAGGTAAACGGTATATTGTTAAAATATGAAAAAAACGGATATTGTCTAAGTAAATAAAAATATAATGCCTAGTAACTCAAAAACTTTGTTCTCCTTATTGTGGTAAATTTTTAAAAACAGTAAGTAAATAAAAACGTAATGTCTAATAACTAACAGCAACTGTTTTCTTAATTATTTTCGTCAAAAGGACACATCTCCTTTACTTCGTAAATGTCTCCTTTCGAATGAGTTTTCTGAGGGGGACGAATATGTTGCAGAATATCGTCCCCCAAATAAAACATCGAGTCGATTAGTTCTGGCTATTTCCAATAATTAAAGTACTTCTGACATTGCACTTACTACCGCTCCATCTGTGGTGATTTCTTGTATCTTTCCTGGAAAAAATTTGGCATCATAGACTATAATAACATAATCCCCCACTGAGTACCCTGGAAGAGGGTGAAATGTTGCAGCAGTATCCACTGAGGATGTCTCAGCAGTCTCGTTTGATATCTACATATCTGGTTCAGAAAAATATAGAGAGCTGTAAGACTCATCAGAATCTTGTAGAGAAAAATCTTCTGATGTGGAAGTTTCTGATGAAAAATCAGAGTCTGACAGAGCTTTTGTTAGTGTTACGTCCAGGTTTTATAGGTTGAGGTAATACTTTAGCCTAAGTCGTTTCTCTGGTGTGTTGATCAATATGCGCGATCTTCCCTCTTCTCGCCCCTTCCGAGTATTTGTTCGTGGAACAGCTTTCGGATGTGGCCTAATATTGCAACGACTCTTAAACGTCCTTGATGTTGAAGGCAAAGGTTCAGTCTGGACATTTCCATTATTTGCGTCCGACTCGGCGGGGATAAGGTCCTTAGAAGTTGGCGGAACATTATTAAGCAACTCAAGATTAGATTCCACATCATTGTCAACGGCTGCAGCTGGATCAGGACGATCAGTCACATTGGATGAGAAAAACTAAAAATCTTGAAAAATATTTTCATTGATAGGGACAAATCCGGTGATTTTAAATCCTTTAGTGATATTATTTGGTGTAAAAGCTAAAGGAAAACCTTTCCCTACAAGTTGGGCAATGTCGTAGAGTGATACTGTTTTACCAATATTTCTTACATACAAATTGATGGACTGCAAAATTACAACAAATATTTCATCTATTTCGAGAAATGGTTAGTTTATTTTGAAGAACTTTCAAATAAACTCAAATCTTCAACTCTTTGGACATACTATTGATATTGATACTTATAATGTATTGTCATTTTTGTAAAAATATTGGCATATGTTGAAATATAATTAGTTTGAAACTAGAGGACCCATGCTGTTCCGCAGCATTAGGATAGAGTATGTATGAGAGGGTGTAATTATTACATAAAATCATTTTATAGTACTTCCTTTCGGACAATATTAGCTGTGCGTCGGCTGCAGTATTTGGAAAAAATTAAGAGTAAAGTTGATGGTGCACACATAACTTTTATCAAACTCAACGAATTTAAGCAGTTAATAGCTCAAAAGAAAGGGCTTGATCTACTGAGTGTTCTGGGTGTGAAACGATCAAGGTCCATTCATTAGAAGAGGAGCTATGAGAATTCGAATTGATTGAGTGAATGTGTCCCATGAGAAATGTACAGGGAAGAATCGCGTTTGAGTATAACTTGAGTAAGGTGTGGTTGAGTAAATTTCAATTATTGATGACATATCTGTGACAAAATATATATATAAGAATATGAATTCTTGCTTATATTTCTTATTGGTCGTAGAAAAATAGTGTATGCAACGATCATGTAATGGCTATTAATACACTCGCACAATATTTACGGAACTTACCTCGTGCTCATGTATTAATAGCCATTACATGATCGTTGCATAATAGTTATTTATGCAAAATAGTGCAAAAAATAAGTGTTTATTGCACGCGACGTGAAATTGGATAACATGTTGAGTGCATTAAACACTTTCCCACGAGTTGAATACAACATTTTATTTACGGCACTAAGTGTAGTAAAATAAAAAGCATAATTTGATAGCAAAGTATTTAATAATTACCTAGCACTACCTATTAACATTGGAAAAGTTAGAAGCTCTTTAAGTTAGGAACAATGATTTAACTTAAACTTTAGGAACTACCGTCACCATTGAGTACTCAAACCAAAGTGATGAAGGTTTGATTTCAACAGTTTTTATTTGAAAAATACGCAAGAACAAAATTTTCTGAAAAATTAACAACTTTTGTATAGAAGCACCACTCTTTAAAACGATTATAGCTAATTTCATATTGTTTTCTTGATTTACTAGGTAACAAGATTAATGACGCTGTATTTGCTGAATTCTAATAGTATCCCAACGAATTCTCCTTCATCACTATCATATATTTTGTCAATCATTTTAAAACTTTTAATTGTGTAATTGTGTCAGAATCAATTCTTGACTGACGTTTCTAGAACTGCAACTGAATTATTCAAATCACAGTAGCCGTGGGCGCATACCTATGTTTGAGGCATTCATGTACGTTTGTGTTCATCATTTTGTGATGACATTTTTTAGTAATTTCGTAATATAGTATATAATAAATCTTATACATTAAAAAAAATTATGATAACTGAAGTCTGGCAGTAGGAGTCCCCTTACCTTAGACCATCCCCTCCCCCCGAAATTTGAGCCCCACAAAAATGGGGGCCCCGCACATTCAAACTGCTCATCTCTGTCTGGTAGTGACGTCAGCAACCCCTCAGCTATGCGCATTGGACACGTTCGATATACAGGATGTACAAAGATGCCATAAGGGCACTAACATATATCTCTGTTATTCACCGAGGTGCCAAAACGGCCATGGGTGGCTGGTGGTAGCAAAGCTACTTTTTCCGTATACTGCGCATGTTTTTCGTTACAGACAGGCCGTAAAAGACGCATTTCAACGTTCTGCACAGCTCCTAAAGGCATTGGCCCATATCTCTGTTATTATTGGTCGCATTGAAGTCGAATAAACGCCATTGTGATAGGTAGAGCATGTTTATATACAGGATGTGGTCATAAAGATGCCATAAAGGCACTCTGTTATTATTGGTCGGAACGAAGTCGAATAAACGGTATTATGTTAGGTAGAGAATGTTTATATACAGGATGTCGACATAAATATGTCATAAGGGCACTCTGTTATTATTGGTCGGAATTAAGTCGAATAAACGGTATTATGTTAGGTACAGCATGTTTATATACAGGATGTCGACATAAATATGCCATAAGGGCACTCTGTTATTATTGGTCGGAATGAAGTCGAATAAACGGTATTATGTTAGGTAGAGAATGTTTATATACAGGATGTCGACATAAATATGCCATAAGGGCACTCTGTTATTATTGGTCGGAATGAAGTCGAATAAACGGTATTATGTTAGGTACGTCACAACGACGTTCGATATACGGGGTGTCGACATAAAGATGCCATAAGGACACCCTGCTATTATTGGACGGTTTTTCATCGAACAAACGCCATTAGGTCACTACGATGATCAATATACAGGATGTCCAAAAATGCCATAAGCGCACTACGATGTATACGTCACAACGGCGTTCGATATACGGGGTGTCGACATAAAGATGTCCGAACTTTTACCATCTTCGGATTTTATTATAACTTTTTTGGAAATATTATTTAGCTTGTTACAAAACAAAAAAAACGAACAATAGATACACAACTTAGCTGGTAAGAAGCGTTTTTTTTCGACAGGTACCATCTCCAGTTTTATTAAAAAAATTTATGCAGAGTATACATTTAGGATAGTTAATGGTTGTACAAAATATTCTAGTACTATTGCGAGCAAATGTTAAGGCGCACCTTTTCATATCGTTTTAAAAATGTTACGTAACGATTTATATTACCTTTATGAGATGTAGGAAAACGTACCTGTTAGTCAACAATGAAATGTTGCCCAAGAGAGTGACCAAGCTGGGAGGTACTTTACTTGTGCACCGTACGACATCTTGATAGTGACTGAACTATTCTCATACTAGCAACCCTATTGATAGGGCTCGCATCTCTCATAGTCGACCTTGCCGGGTGATCACAGTCCGCTGAGCTATCTCTGAGCGATCAGTTTAGATACTTTAATGTGTAATACGGTATCTGACCTATCTGAACCGCTTGACCTAGGGTTTGAACGCTCTCTGGTCGCTCAGCTCCTCATGCCGTACTGCTGCAAGAAATTCGACAAGCGATTTGGACCTTACCTTCCACTATCGAGTTTCCACGATCCCCACTCCTGTCGCCTCCCCACCCTTTTGCCACCTGCCGCAGCTTAAGTCGCGAGTTTGTCAGATTATGTACTTTTGTTATGCAATACTGTCCGAAGATAAGCGAAGATAACCGAACTTATTTCCACGATTGCTATCAAAAAGAGTGTCTAAAGCAATACCCAATTTAGTGATCGCCAGATCGTAGAAATGTTAACATGTCATCCAACGGAGTTTACAGTGTAAGCGAGTTATACGGGAGAAAGGTTAAACTGACTAACGAAAGATTCGGAACATTGTTACTAACAGAAAATATAGACAATCTAATTACGGACATTGGAAATATCGATTACACGGAAGGAGAAGAGCTACTGAGAGAGGCACTTAGACCGATAACGGATCCATTTTGTGACAATATAATGGCAGTAAAGTTATGCGGTTTGGAAGACTGTAATGGAGGAAGTGGACTTGTAAAAGAGGAAATTTGTGGCTTGTTTAACAGTTACCTTCGAGGAAAATTTGGTGACCTTGTTTCTACGAGACACGGAGTTAAAGCCAAGCTACCCTTCTTTTTGCACAGCGACAATCAAATGGTCAAAGGTGTTCGAGAAGTTCTTGGAGAAATTATGGAAAGAATTACGAAAAAATATGATAAACATGTATGTATACCATATAAAGTGGAACTAGCAGATGTAAATGTGGAAACACTGTTAAAAGGATTACCCGAATTATTAAAACAATTACGAAAAGAAGACTATTGTCTTCTAGACCTCGATATTACTCAAGACTTCTGTGGGGTGTTCCAGAAAGAATAAATGACAAACTACTTAACAAGTAACTTTAACTTTCGTAAACATGGAATGTATCGGGAGAATTGTAACGTAATTGTAAATAATAATAATACAGTCGGAATTGATTGTCTTACGTGGCTTACATTTAACGCAAAGGTTAAAATATACAACAAATTTATTTGTCAAATAACCAGTCCTGGTGTTAACAAGAGCATTGGTAACCATATTATAGATTTCGTGAACTGTCCAGATAATAGATTAAAAGACACATTTTCCAACACTTTAGCCAGAGAACATGGAATTACAAGATTTGAAGCAACCATATATAATTATTCCATAGCCGATAACAAGACAGGGGAATACAATTGCTTAGAAGACTGTCTTACCTTACTGGAGGATAGCAAACTTTATTTCCAAACTGCACCATTATACTCTATCTCATTTGCTAAAATGTGGACATAGTTGACAAAAAGTCTGCAAAACAGTTGATGTCTTGTATTTAACAATATACTGCAATATGTATACTGAGGGAACAGTAATACAAGGAAATTAACCGGTCTACAGATAAGTTTACAATGGAACCCAACGCAAGAAAAAAAGTTGTAAATTATTGTCTTTCTGCATTTAGTTTTAACTTCTTACCTATTAATTATATAGACATCGTAGCAGATACGAGTAATAAGGAGAAAATGTTCGAATTACTCAAAAATGCTATATTAAGGCTGGAGATACATTCTTTACCCGGTCTTCTACACTGTTTAGCACTATCCCGGAAGATATCGACATCCAGGAGCTCGGACTGGTATCTACACGTAATATTATACCCAAAGTTCTAAGAAAGAGGGTAAACAAAAATAGTAAGCTAATGCCTTTTGTACTACGAGTAAAAGAAATAACACCAATTTCCCATATTTCTGTATTATCTGTAAAGAAACGGAAATTAGAAATGGTGGAAACAGAATTAAAGAAAAGGAAGATAGAGTATTTAGAAAATACAGCTATGGTTAAAATGGAATATAAACATTTTTGGAGAAAGAACAGAAGATAGCAGAATTAAAGGACAGACTAGAAAATTATTTCTGCACCAGGTGGAAAATCTTAGTGCCCTCTGGAGAGTACAGCGTATCCGCGTTTACCGTTAACAACAAAAATAAATATACCTATGTAGTAGTTTTGGCGGATAAGGAAGGGCAAAGAGACGTCTACTACTTTAAGGGTTACCACAAAAATACGTTTATACGCGTTTACAATAATAGTGAAGCTCTTGTTGCAGACGGTTATATCAACTTACCATATAACAATGGAATGGAATTAATATGTTTGCCAACCGAAAAACCATTTGCTACCTTTACTATAAATGGATATACGAGTTTAAACGATAACACATTTGCCAAAATCGAAAACTTGCAATTTTACACAGGCGCATGGAAAAAATATAGACGTTCCATTTACACTAGTGGAGGTGGAGAGGGTTAACGTCGTTACAATGCAAGAGATTGCGGATAGCATAAAATTTAGGGATTGTCATCGACTAGAAGAATTTGCAGAAGGTACAGAACTGGTAATATCTGGAATTAAAGAAGTTATGCATAGAGGTAGAATCCGGTACATATTAAAACTAGACAATATAAATGGTTTTTACAGTTTTTTACCTTTCGAATTACTGGTTAGAACAAGAATTAGAAGAAACAGACTTAGATTATAGGATAAAAATAAAAATTGACCTGTTAAAACATACACCCAACAGAAACAAATGAAGAGTTGTATTTTGTGTATAAGTTTTGTTAAACCTGTATAAATATTCTAATAAAACTTTTAAAGTTATCGTTGTTTTACAAAGTTTTCCACCTTTGTTCCTATTTGATGTTAAACCATGTATCTGGAATTGGTTCCTGCAAAACATGGTGTTAAAGCTAAGCAGCCTTTCCTCTTACTAAGTAACAACCCGCTTGCCATTGGAACAAGAGAAGTAGTCGGGTTTGACGAATTCTTTTTACGCAAAACATGGTGTTAAAGCTAAGATGCCTTTACTCTTACTAAGTAACAATTCGCTTGCCATTTGAACAAGAGAAGTAGTCGGAGAAGATTTGTAAATTATTAAAAGGAAACCTAAAGAACCTGTGTGCATTCCGTACAAAGTAGAATTGGCGGACGTTAAACTCGACAGGCTACTTAAAGAAATGCCAAATTTATTGGAGCAACTCCGGAATGAAGATTACTACCTAATGGACTTGGGGCAACCTAAAACAGGAGGGAGTCGAAACTGCTTCGTCGAAAGTAAAGTAATGTGGTTTTCTTACCTATATGGCGCACCACCTCCCTTAACCCATATCTTCAGAAAATAGGAATAAAACAACACTGGTAGGGATAAACGAAACAGCAACAAAACGCTATTTTTTAATCGTTTTTGTTAACAATAATAGCATGTTGAGTATAATACAAACAAATACAAATATTGCACACAAAATACAACTCTTTCCTAATTTCTATTAGGCGTATGTTTAATTTTATCGATTTTTATCTTAATTCTAGAACTTAGGTCCATTTCTGCAAATTCTATTTCCATCCAGTAGTTTGAGCAATAGAAGATTTCCGAATTCTCAAACTTTAATGTGTAACGAAGTCTCTCTCTCTCTCTGTTTAACTTCCTTTATAGCTGTAATTACCATTTCTGTTCCTTTGGCAATTTCTTCTAAGCGCTGGCAAAACCTTAATTTAATATGATCTTTTATCTTCTGCATAGTAATGTTTTTTTTAATTTGGGTCATATCTTCTTGGGTAAAAGGAATAGCCTTTCATATCTCCGTAGAAAACTTTAAATTTTCTATCTTAGCGAATGTGTTGCCTTGGTAAGACGTAATACCATTTGTAGTAAATCTTGCAAACGTTTCTTCTGTAGCCAAACATATTATCTCCATACCATTATTATAAAGTATTGTAAAATAACCATCTGCTATAAGAGCTGCTCTATTGTTGTAAACACTTAGAAATATATTTTTGGAGTACCCCTTTAAGGAGTACATTTTTTATGGCATCCTTTTCCGCTAACACACCAACATGATTATATTTGTTTTTATTGTTTATGGTAAAGGCCGACACTTTATACACACCTGGGTCTAGGTTTATCCAATGGCTATAAAAATAGTTTTCTAATCTCTCCCTCAATTGTGTTATTTTCTCTTCTTTCTCCAGTAGACTTCTATATTCTTCCTTTATTGCAGTTGTCTTTTCGAGAAAATCCAGCTTCCGCCTCTTGGTAGATAGTTCATCCATTTCCTGTTTTCGTTTCCTTGTCGATGTAATGTAAGCTTGCGACAGAGGGTCGATTTCCTTAATCTTATAAGGAGAAAGTTTGTTTGTTTTATTAGTTCTCTTCCTTAAAATACGTGCAACCAAATTATCTGTAGAGATTAGTCCAGTGTCCTGTACGTCGATATCTTCCGGTATAGTAGAAAATGGGGTGCTGGACCTAAAACAGTAAGTCTCTCCAGCTTAAATGTAACTTGTCTCCGTTCTCCTTTTCTTCTACAATTCCTATATGGTTAACAGGAAGGCAATTAAAGCTGCCTGCATAGAGAATGTAATTTATAACCTTCTTCCTTGCATCGGATTCTTTTGGCAAATTTATTTGTAATCCCGCCAACTTTCTTGTATTGCTGTTACCCCAATAAACATATTGCTGCATATTGTTAAACACAAGACTCTCGGTCAACTTTGTCCACATTTTTGCAGTCGAAACAGAGTACAACGGAGAATTTTGGAAGTACAACTTACTATCTTGTAGCAGAGTTATGCAATCTTCTAAAGGATTGTAGCCTTCTCCATAGGAATTTTTCCAATTGGGTAGTTATATATCGTAGCTTCTAATCTAGTAATACCATGCTTCTTGGCCAAAGCAGAAGAGAAAGTTTCCTTTAATCTTGCGTCTGGGCAGTTGACGAAATCTATAATATGATTTCCAATGCTCGTGTTAACTCCAGGACTGGTTATTTGACAAATAAATTTGTTGTATATTTTAACCCTTGTATTAGATGTGAGCCAAGTAAGGCAATCTATGCCAACTGTTTTATCATTGTTTACAATAACGTTGCCCCTTTCCTTGTACTCTCCTTGGATGCAAAAGTGAAAGTGGTTTGTTAAATAGTTAATAATTTCTTCTTTGTTAAAAATTCCTGCAAAATCCTGAGTTATTTCCAAGTCCATTAGGTAGTAATCTTCCTTCCGGAGTTGCTCCAATAAATTTGGCATTTCTTTAAGTGGCCTGTCGAGTTTAACGTCCGCCAATTCTACTTTGTATGGAATGCACATAGGTTCTTTAGGTTTCCTTTTAATAATTTCCAAACTTCTCCGACTACTTCTCTTGTTCCAATGACAAGCGGGTTGTTACTTAATAAGAGGAAAGGCATCTTAGCTTAACCACCATGTTTTGCGGAAAACAATTCGCCAAACCCAACTTCTTCTCTTGTTCCAATTGCAAGCGGGTTGTTACTTAGTAAGAGGAAAGGCTGCTTAGCTTTAACACCATGTTTTGCAGTAACCAATTCCAGATAAATGGTTAAACAATTAATAGGAACAAAGGTGGAAAACTTTGTAAAACAACGATATCTTTGAAAGTTTTATTAGAATATTTATACAGGTTTAACAAAACTTATACACAAAATAAAACTCTTCCTTTGTTTCTGTTGGGTGTATGTTTTAACAGGTCAATTTTTATTTTTATCCTATAATCTAAGTCTGTTTCTTCAAAATTCTTCTTCTAAACAGTAATCGAAAGGTAAAAAACGGTAAAAACATTTATATTGTCTAGTTTTAATATGTATCGGATTCTACCTCTATGCATAACTTCTTCAATTCCAGATATTACCAGTTCTGTACCTTCTGCAAATTCTTCTAGTCGATGACAATCCCTAAATTTTATGCTATCCGCAATTTCTTGCATTGTAACGACGTTAACCCTCTCCACCTCCACTTGGGTAAATGGAACGTCTATATTTTTCCATGCGCCTGTGTAAAATTGCAAGTTTACGATTTTGGCAAATGTGTTATCGTTAAAACTCGTATATCCATTTGTACTAAAGGTAGCAAATTGTTTTTCGGTTGGCAAACATATTAATTCCATTCCATTGTTATATGGTAATGTGACATAACCGTCTGCAACAAGAGTTTCTCTATTATTGTAAACGCGTATAAACGTATTTTTGTGGTAACCCTTTAAGTAGTAGACGTCTCTTTGCCCTTCCGTATCCGCCAAAACTACTACATAGGTATATTTATTTTTGTTGTTAACGGTAAACGCGGATACGCTGTACTCTCCAGAGGGCACTAAGTTTTTCCACCTGGTGCAGAAATAATCTTCTAGTCTGTCCTTTAATTCTGCTATCTTCTGTTCTTTCTCCAAAAATCTTTATATTCCATTTTAACCATAGCTGTATTTTATAAATACTCTATCTTCCTTTTCTTTAATTCTGTTTCCACCATTTCTAATTTCCGTTTCTTTACAGATAATACAGAAATATGGGAAATTGGTTTTATTTCTTTTAGTGCAAAAGGCATTAGCCTTGTTGTTTACCCTCTTTCTTAGAACTTAGGGTATAATATTACATGTAGATACCAGTCCGAGCTCCTGGATGTCGATATCTTCCGGGATAGTGCTAAACAGTGTGGAAGACCGGGTAAAGAATGTATCTCCAGCGTTAATATAGCATTTTTCCACCATTTACATCTGCTAGTTCCACTTTATATGGTATACATACAGGTTTATCATATTTTTTCGTAATTCTTTCCATACTTTCTCCAAGAACTTCTCGAACACCTTTGGTCATCTGATTGTCGCGATGCAAAAGAAGGGTAGCTTGGCTTTAACCCCGTGTCTCGCAGAAACAAGGTCACCAAATTTCCCTCGAAGGTTACTGTTAAACAAGCCACAAATTTCCTTTTTCACAAGTCCACTTCCTCCATTACAGTCTTCCGAACCGCATAACTTTGCTACCATTATATTGTCACAAAATGGATCCGTTATCGGTCTAAGTGCCTCTCTCAGTAGCTCTTCTCCTTCCGTGCAATCGATATTTCCAATACCCGTAATTAGATTGTCTATATTTTCTCTTAGTAACCATGTTCCGAATCTTTCGTTGGTCAGTTTAACCTTTCTCCCGTATAACTCGCTTACACTGTAAACTCCGTTGGATGACATGTTAACATTTCTACGATCTGGCGATCACTAAACTGGGTATTGCTTTAGACGCTCTTTTTGATAGCAATCGTGGAAATAAAATCGGTTATCTTCGCTTATCTTCGGACAGTATTGGATAACAAAAGTACATAATCTGACAAACTCGCGACTTAAGCTGCGGCAGGTTGTAAAAGGGTGGGGAGGCGACAGGAGTGGGGGTCGTGGAAACTCGATCGTGGAAGGTAAGGTCCAAAACGCTTGTCGAATTTCTTGCAGCAGTACGGCTTGAGGAACTGAGCGACCAGAGGGAGCTGAGCGACCAGAGAGCGTTCAAACCCTAGGTCAAGCGGTTCAGATAGGTCAGATACCGTATTACACATTAAAGTATCTAAACTAATCGCTCAGAGATAGCTCTGCGGACTGTGATCACCCTGCAAGGTCGACTATGAGAGATGTGAGCCCTATCAATTTTTTTAATAAAACTGGAGATGGTACCTTTCGAAAAAAAAACGCTTCTTACCAGCTAAGTTGTGTATCTATTGTTCGTTTTTTTTGTTTTGTAACAAGCTAAATAATCTTTCCAAAAAAGTTTTAATAAAATCCGACGATGGTAAAAGTTCGGACATCTTTATGTCGACACCCCGTATATCGAACGCCGTTGTGACGTATACATCGTAGTGCGCTAATGGCATTTTTGTACATCCTGTATATTGATCATCGTAGTGACCTAATGGCGTTTGTTCGATGAAACACCGTCCAATAATAGCAGTGTCCTTATGGCATCTTTGTGACGTACCTAACATAATACCGTTTATTCGACTTCATTCCGACCAATAATAACAGAGTGCCCTTATGGCATATTTATGTCGACATCCTGTATATAAACATGCTCTACCTAACATAATACCGTTTATTCGACTTCATTCCGACCAATAATAACAGAGTGCCCTTATGGCATCTTTATGACTACATCCTGTATATAAACATGCTCTACCTATCACAATGGCGTTTATTCGACTTCAATCCGACCAATAATAACAGAGATATATGCTACTGCCCTTATGGCATCTTTGTACATCCTGTATATAAACATGCTCTACCTATCACAATGGTGTTTATTCGACTTCAATCCAACCAATAATAACAGAGATATATGCTAGTGCCCTTATGGCATCTTTATGACTACATCCTGTATATAAGCATGCTCTACCTATCACAATGGCGTTTATTCGACTTCTATCCAACCAATAATAACAGAGATATGGGCCAATTCCTTCAGGACCTGCGCAGAACGTTGAAATGCATATTTTACGGCCTGTCTGTAACGAAAAACATGCGCAGTATACGGAGAAAGTAGCCGAGCTACCACCAGCCACCCACGGCCGTTTTGGCACCTCGGTGAATAACAGAGATATTTGTTAGTGCCCTTATGGCATCTTTGTACATCCTGTATATCGAACCTGTATAGCAACAGTGGGCAATGCCGTAATGACCTTGAGGGGTTGCTGACGTCACTACCAGACAGAGATGAGCAGTTTGAATATGCGGGGCCCCCTTTTTTGTGGGGCTCAAATTTCGGGGGAGGGGATGGTCTAAGGTAAGGGGACTCCTACTTCTAGCCGTTCTATCCGGCCGATTCCCTTCATTTTTTTTAAACGATGATATGACAGATATGTCATCAATCATTGAGACTCCCACCTTACTCAAGGAATGCTCAAACGCGATTCTTCCGTGTACATTTCTTATGGGACACATTCACTCGAGCAATTCGAACTCTCATAGCTCCTCTTCTAATGAATGGATCTGGATCGTTTCACTCTCAAAACACTCAGTGGATCAAGCCCTTTCTTTTGAGCTATTAACGGTTTAAATTCGTTTGAGGAAAGTTATGTGTGCATAATCAACTTTTTTCCAAATACTGCGGCCGACGCACAGCTAATATTGTCCGGAAGGAAGTACTGTAAAATGATTTTATGTAATAATTACACCCTCTCATACATAGTCTATCCTAATGCTGCGAAGCAGCACGGGTCCTCTAGTATAAATGAAAATAATATAAAATATGCAATTGTTTAATACGTAATACAATCTCACAGAAAATAGACTAAATATTTGAGTCGATTTTAATGTTTATGCTTGTCATGATTACAAAACGCTATAATAGAAAGACAGATGAGTGCAATAAAATATGTTTCTGCGGCTTATAGAATTGACTCATTCCACACGCTCAGCAATTCATTAAATAGTTACTAGAGGGCACTTCCCCACACCACATATATTTAATGGAGAAACAAAAAATTTCCAGTAGGGAATCCTCGATGCCTAGACCTTTCCAGATGGGGTATCCTCGATGCCTAGACGTTTACAGTAGGGGGATCCTCGATGCTTAGACTTTTTCTATATAACTATTCACTTGTATTCTTTAAATTTGTGCAGTTGTAGAAAAAAAAAATTAAAATGTTCAAATTTTTAATTTCGGTAGAAAAAATCGCATTCGGCACTAGTGGGAATTTGCAATTCCACACTCGTATGAAATTAACTTCATTCCGCACTCGTATCGGAATATATTATTATTGCACTAGAGCAATAAAGAACTAGTTTTTCCACTAAATAGAGTTAAGTTTTGTTTTTTTGCATGAACGTAGAAAAAATACTATTGCCCATTTGACATTAAAGGCATAGTTGATGCTTAGTTTCTTCTTTCGTTTGTTTTCGTAATGAATAAGACATTAAACAATATTTTATTGATATACAAATATCATTTCTGGACTCTGCTGGATCAATAATGAACACAATCATGATACAAATACATTAAAAGAGAAGTAAGCCAATAACGGTTCGATTTCGCTATAGGAAATTTTTAAGTACGCGTTTTGAATCATTTTGTACGGACATGTTTCGTAATAAAATAGGTAGTGAAACTCCATATCTCCGAGAGTAGCTCTATCGGAATGCGTAATAATATATAAGGTATTCTCTTCAATTGAGGAAGTTTCAGTCAACTTCCGGTATAACCGGAAATGGTAGAAGACTAAAGAATTTTTAGATCAATGGAGCACATCTGAAAACCTCATACTCTAAATACGCGGAAGTCAAAGCAAAAAATATTCACTAATATGTATATTTAATTGATTATCATTCAATAATGAGTAAAAACTTACCTTTTCCATTTCAGCCACTTTTTGCATTCTGCCGTCCAACTCCCTTCTGATTGCTGCTGCTTGTTCATCAGCTGAATCAAGCTACAAATAATAAAATAATGTAGTCACAATATTTGGGATTATTTTCACGTTACAAATAAGCATTTCCCACACTTTATACAATGCGTCCATAAATTCATTTTTAATGTACAGTAATAATTGTGCCACAAACTTCGGCGCTCGTGGAAAAAGTGAACTATATAGAAGTTGATCACCTGATGGAAAGGAAATGCCAACATTCATTTTTACATTCTAAACTTATCTTTATAATTTAGTTCGTTGACAAACACTAATATTACAGTTAACTAAAACTTATTATTAAAAAGATAAACCAGGCTTAACAATTCAAAATTGTACAGATTTCATTATTAACTATACCCACGTTTAACTGATTTTTCTACATTCAATATTCATTTTTTAAATTCTTTCTGTTCAAAATTTAAATAAAATACCTATATAAGTTACTTTTTTCTTTCATTAATAAACGTGGTCGTAGAAAAAATATTGTATAGAACCCGTGCGCAAAGCACTTCTATCGCTCCCTTAATTGCTGCAGCGCCACCTGGTGGGAAGTTACAACTAAACGGATAGCAAATACAAATTCTGCATAGAAAAATACATAGGTATATATGCCAATTTTGGGGGTGATCAGTTGAACTGTGTAGAATTTGATATGCTGCAGCGCCACCTGGTGAGAAGTAACAACAAAGGGGATAGTGTAAAATCCTTCTCCATGATATATATCTTCAAAATATCTGAAGTGAAAGGTTTCAAATTTTGGTGTCAGGATGTATAGACAGGACAGAGAATTCAATCCTTCCATCAGAGCATAGATAATAGATTGCAAGCAGGAATGAAGAAAAATTTGAACACGTTAGAAATATACATGACGCCCACATATAAATCAAATTGTTAATAAAGATGAACTGACTACATAGTATGATATCTAGCAATGAATTTACCATTGACGTATCACAGGTATGTAATATTTTTAAGAAGCGAAATACGAATTCGACTATAAATTAATAAACAAATCTTATTTTTATACAAAAACTGGAATTATGTAATGAAATTATTAATAAAAGCAATAGGAACACAGATTTTAACAATAAGTCTCATAGATGAATGAGGAAACATTTAACAGGAATGAACATGTAAAATGGCAAACCTGTTGTATTGATCAACATATCGAATATGAGACAAGACCGTTAGTTCTCACGAAAGACATCATGTTACTTTTCTAATGGAACACATAGCTTCCATAAATATCGGACACAGAAGGTCTCTCTATAATCTACATCTAAGTCAATTAGATATATTGTTCTGGGTATATTTTTTCGTTTTCAATGCCGGATATAATATAACTCGATAAGAAAGTCAAGATTTAACATGAGGCATTGTTGATATTCTCACTAATAAATTGCGAATGAAAATTCTTTGGGTTAATGCGACTTATGGTGGAACAGTGATTTAAATTAGTCAACTCAGAAAAGGGTAATTAGAAATTGACATTGACTGGATCAATTGGTGATGCTAAACATACTGGTTGACCAAAAACATGCAGTTAAAAACAAAATGTTCCATTCAAACCCATGTTTGATGATATCATTACTAACTAATGATTCGCCCTGTATATTAAATGTAATAAATAATAGCAGCTTAGAACCTTACACTAGATAGTACTTCGACCTATAAGATCCTTTGGGCATAACCTTATACTAATTATTGCCGGAAATAGGATTCAAGTTTTCAAAGAAATCAAATATACGAACCAGGATAAATGGATGAAATATTTAAACTTTATTACATCTGAAAAGGTGGAGAGGTAATAGTAACGGGAGGTCCCAAGAACCTGACGGGAAAATATATAATATATTGTAACGTTTTTCTGATTTATCTAAATAGTTTTTATCACGACGGGTGGGATAAATTTATACACCCGATATATCTATATACTTAATTTATTTAAACACTTAACTAGTCACTTATACTTAATTTATATACACAGTTAATTTCTAATTTATATTCAATATACTGTTATGCTATGTTCGCTATGAGATCAAACTGTAAACTGCACTCACGGTTCGCAGGTAGTTTCTTATATATTAAAACGTTTTTATGGAACATTTGGATTGTTGTCTAGATTGCCACTCCCACAAACAATCGACCTAGCCTCTATAAAAACAATCACAAAAAATCGCCTTTCCAAGAAAACATTGCGCTCTCGTCAGAATTTTAACTTTTAGATATCTTATTACACAGGGTCGGAACCAGTGTGCGATTTCGTAACATTACTCCCTCCTTAAAAGGAAGTTTCTCCTGGAACTTCTTTGTGGCCGGGACTAGATGTTTAAATCGGTAACTGGACCCACTTCTACACTTGCCGGTGGTATGGATAATGGAGGGGGGGGGTATGGCTGCAAATTAATATGTGGATACCAGTATCTTGGAAGATCACCTCTATCATATTCCTGATGACTCGCCAATCCAGCTGGCTGCTCTCTATCCTAGGCATTGTTAGTTTCTCCACGTTCCATTCCTTCACATGATCTCGAAGGCTTCGTAGCGCTTCCCACACATCCCGGTAGGTAGATTGATTTTGAAATTCGTTTTTGGTTACCAGACGTACCGCGAATTGCGTTTGAGTCTCAGTGTCTTGCCAGGTGCTGGAAGCTGATCTTCAAGAATTTCAGATTGCCCAAACTTGTTTCGAAATACGGTTGCCGTGCGTGTTTGTTACTGGCGGAGATGTTGTGTGCCAGTGAATACTCTTCCGGGAGCGTGAACAAATTTTGTCGTTGTTCTGTAATGACTCCATATCTAGCTCTCCCGACACCTCTATATGCGCCCATAAGGCAGGAACAGGCTCTTCTCGGATATGGTTCACTCCTTCCTCTAGGTTATGGAATTCTTCGAATGGCGCTAGTCGGTTTTGGCTGATTACTTTCCATTTTCCATTGAGGATCTTGCTTATGCGATAGTTGACGTCATTGATCTTTTTCTTGATTAACTATGGACCTTCTCAGGATTTCTGTAATTTTGGAGAAAATCCTTTTCTCCTCGTCGGATTGTGCAGCCATATTTTGTCCCCTTCTTTGAAACTGCATTCTGTGGCCTGCGTGTCGTACCGCTTTTTCATTCTGTCGCTGGCAGCTTGAAAATTCGTTTGAACCAAATCGTGCACACCGCCCATCCTTCTTTTCAATTGGATCACGTAATCTTCTCGCGCCGTATCTTCTCCCGTTCGACAACCAAATTCTAGGTCACAAGGTAGACTCATGTCGCGTCAAAACAGGATTTTCGCAAGTGTTTCACCCGTGGACTCAGTGATGGCAGATCAATAAGCCAATGCAAATAGGTAGATATACTGGTCCCAGTCTTTCTGGTGGCTGGAAACTACTTTGGACAGGTATTTTTCAATGGTCCTGTTAATTATCTCGGCCATTCCATCTAACTGTGGATGCAATGCTTTAGTCCTGGTCTTGTTCATTCCCAGCTTGTCACAAACTTCCTAGAATACCTGACTCTCGAAAGTTTTTCCATGATCGCTGTCGACTTCCAAGGGCACTCCATATCGGCTGATAATTTCTTTTACATATACATTCGCAACATATGTGGCCTCTTGATGTGAGCAATTTTATCGGGATCCACCGCCATTTCTTCATTGCTCACTATATGATCCAGTTAGTTGACTCGGTTTTGGAATATCTGACATTTCTTCTAGTTTAACATGAGCTGGGCTGCTTGAAGTCGTTTGAATACATCTTCCAAGTTCTTCAGGTGTTCGTCAAATGTCTTCCCCAGTACTACGATATCGGCCAAATAGACCACCAGGCATCTCTTCCAAGATAACCCTCTCAACACGTTTTCCATTAGTCTTTCAAATGTCGCGGGCGCATTACAGAGACCGAATGGCATGACGTTGAATTATTATAATCCAGGTCCGGTGGTAAAAGTAGTCTACTCTTTGTCTTCTGGGCCCACTTCTACTTGTCAATAAGCAGTCTTCAGGTCCAGTTTGCTGTCGGCCAAAATGTCTAGCGTATCGTCGATTTGAGACAGAGGATGGCGGTCATTCTTCGTCACGTTGATTAGCTGGCGATAGTCCATGCATAATCTAGTAGTTCCATCCATTTTCTTGACGAGCACTACTGGCTTGGCATCACCAGTATCGATTCTATGTTTGACGGCTGATGTTATATCAGTCTTCTCTCCTTGACCAGCTACTGATAAGATGTGTTCGAATCTGGCATTGGAATTGTCAGTTGTCGTGGTTTGACGAACTATAGACGTTACTGGTACGCAGGATCATATCATGGTTTCCTTCTTGATTGTAACTGGGTAATCGTTCACGATTATGACACATACGGGGATCTACTTCGCCAACGTAACCAATTCTTTTCCAATTAGTATTCCTCTGCCAACCTCTTCGTCGTGGTTCCATGACACCGTCATAACCAGTGTACATGATTTCCCGTAGCCGCGCTACTATCATGGTTTCGCTTCGTTGAGGCAGGTATCTTGTTACGGTCATTTCGTGTCCGTAACGACGTTTAAGATAATTGTCATTTTTCTAGTATTTGAGAATAGGAATGTAGTTATTCACGTTATTTCAAGTTACTATTTGAAAATTTAATTACCACCTACGGCTTATATTGCAATATACGCGACAGATACCTACGGTAATTATTGATTTTCCTAGAAGAAAGCGATTACCTTCACATTACCTTACTGTAATAAGAGAGAGACAGGTGTGTAAGTACTGGTGGGATAGATCCTAGCGAGGTACCTTGAGAATAAAAATGAGTTTTTGGGGCTCTCTCTCCAACTTCCAACCTTGAACGAGAAGCATGTGTCCAAAGAAAATGGAAATATTGCGTAGGGAAAGTAAAATTAAAAAGTATGTTAACCATTACTTTGTAATTTGGCGATCAGATTGAAATTTATTCTTTTCATGGAATCAAATGGTACAGTTATTTTTCCATTCGAGTTTATCTTTTGATGCTTTTTTTGTTCAACATGGTTTTTATGGGACACATACTTTTCGGTCGAATGTGTGGAGGATGGTGAGCCCTATTTCTATAGACAGATCGGTATTTTAGTCAAAACATAAATTTTGTCATCTTTTACTGATAGCGAGGTATTTTAATTGGGATTAAAAATATCCGTGATTAATGTTTTGGGGAATTTACAAGAGAAGTAAATTGTTAAATTTAGATATTCTTTCAGCTACCTTAAGGTATTGGTACTTTTATATCCTCCAGATAGAAAAGGCTATCATTTCAAAGTATGTTTAGGGAAAATAATTTACGACGAGGAATAAATACTCACTAGTTTGTTTTGCTAACTGATTTATTGAAAAATAATATTAAATTCTTTTTATAAAATTTTATTGTTGTTTACTCTGTGTATAATGAAAAGTAAGCATATTTAATTGATTATGGTAATGATAATGAAACTAAAACTTTTTTTTTCTAGTAAATTAATCAGCCACTTTTTCATTGGTTATTTAGTTAACTTTGCTTTTAAAATGACAATTTATACACAGTCTTTTTAATCCTAACTCATTCAGATCACCTTTAATATACAAATTGTGATCAATTTCATTGAATAAAGTTGTAGTTTAAATTTTTTTTATTTATATTATTGTTCACTTGTAACATGATCTAAGTTTGTGACAAGTTCAAACATGTTTACCAGAACGTTGCTATAATTCATATGCTTTTGGGTCATATCAGATTCTCCCCGTTTGTGATGTTTTAGGCACATTTACCCTCTGGCACCTAGCATTTGTCCTGACCTGGCGGAGCTCCGTGAGCTGAAATAGGCTCATCCTGTAGTAATAGCACCCATAACACCCCAAGATCACGGAAGTGTGACCGAAAACACAGTTACTAATCTGAACCCAAGGAGGAGCGGATCATGACTCCAAGATAAGTAGAAATGTTTTAAAAAGTCACCAAATTAGAGGCTCTTTAAAAAAAATTTTTAACAGTCAGTTTTTTTTTGGTAAAGCAAACCGTCAGAATTTGTCAACTTCAACTTTTTTAATACTTAATATTGTGATTTTTTCTTACCTTATAAAGATTGTGAAGCTAATTTAAAAATCAAAAATTTTGTAAATAAAATCGTTTAGAAAAGAAAGAGAAATAGGAAATAAAAGCTGTGATATCCTTTTTAAATCTTGCGTTATTCTTTTTACCAAATTACTACAACTAATTTATTATTTGGATAAATAAACCGGGAGGACAGCGACGCAATAGCTGTACTCCTCCTATCTAAACTCTTTGTTAAACCTGCTCAAGGGTACGACGCTCACCCCCTGAGCAATAGATGGACATCTTTCTTTTCATGAGTGTAACAATCTTCCTGCACAGCTGCCAACACCGTGCCACCTTCATATGGATGAAGGAATACCTCTTCGGAACCTACTTTAATGGTTCTGTTTCTAAAGTCCAATTGGACACCATGTAGATTCATTACGCCCATTCCCAGAATCTGGTATTATTCGATGTCAGCTATGATTACCGTATGTGTGAACTTTTCTGCACCAATTCCCAATTGGATTTGTGTCTCTCCGTGAATGTTGGCACTCTCACTTGTGGCGGTCCGTAGTCGCAGTCTCGTTGGTAGATGCTCCTTCTTGGAGTTTACTATCTCTGGCCGTATAATGGTTCTATTTGCTCCAGTATCTACCAGCAGAATATATTTCTTGCCATTCACCTCGCCATCCATATATACACTGTCGTTGCGACATCTGAGAGAAGGTATCAGTATGAGAGGGTCTTTGCAACAACCCTGGGTCCGTGCTACCCCCTCGTAACCGACTCGTTCTAGTTTTCCTGTGACTGAGGTTCCTGGTTTGCAGAAGTCCTGTGGCACTTGCCCGAACTGCGTACATACCCTAGATCGCCACAATTCCAGCATCTGATCTTTTTCGGCTTCTTGTTCTTTATCAAGCTGAAAATTTGATCAAATCTGTCTTCGTCACCTTCTTCTTGGATGGTCCTAATTTTGTCTCCGTTGCTGCTTCATATTCAAAAGCAGTATTCGATGAATTGACAAATGGTTTAGGATGGGCTAAACGAAGCCTCATCTGCATGTCGGGGTCACGTATGCCATCAATAAAGGCCTGGATTCCCAGACATTCCATCATGTTCTCCGGTACTGATTGATAAGCAAATGGAACTAGTCGGGTAATATCCACTTCATACTCATGAAGGGATTCATCACGTTTCTGCCTTCGGTTCTTCAACTGGGATTGGTACAAATGTTCTAGATGTTCGTGACCATATCGCATGTCCAACTTCTTCTTCAGCTGCTCGAAGTTATCCGTTTCTTCAAGTGGTATTATCTGAAGTACATCTAAGGCATCTCCCACAAGCGCAATGGGTAAGTTCACTGCCTTCTCCGTATCGGACCAATTATTGACTCTAGCGGCTGCTTCAAACTGTTTTACTCAATTGGTCCACGATGTCTTTCTGTCGAAATTTGGGGCCTTGACTCGGGCTAAACTGCCAATATCTTCTATCTTGGGTTGTGTTTCTGGCTTGAGGGATTTTATATGTTCAATCAGCTTTTCTGCTGCTGGCGAGTCTTGTGTTCTTAAATCTGCCATATTTTTCTCTAACTCTTTTATCGTCTCGTCCATCGTTGTCATCATATTCTCGTACAATAATAATATTGTATTGTACACGTTGGAAGTGAGAATTATCTCAGGTGAATTACTACTGTTACCAATAACCAGGTAAAAAAAAATAAATACCCAAAAGTTTTGTAAATAATAATGCAAAAAAATTAGTGAAAACATTCTATAACAAAAAGAAAATAAATTATGAATGGTTATCAAGAAATATCGACTATCGCTCATTTTTGCGAACACAACTAAAGTATAGCAAACTAAGGTAGTGACAAAAAACTTACCAATAGGGCGTTAAACAGCAGCTGATGTTCAAATTTTTTGACCCCAAGAATTTGTTGAAACATATCATACAACTGTTCCTTAGATAAAATAAGTTCCGAATTTAAATTTTGCTGCATTCTGGATGGCCTTTTCGAGTCTTCGTCTGTAACTAAAAAAATAATAGTAAATATAATTGGAACTGATATATTTAAATTTTTGATAGAATACATTGATATGTACATATTTCAAAATATTTTTCAAAATATCGAAAAAATCATAAATAAATAATTGTATGGTTCTAACTCATTCATTCAATAAATACTACTATTTAATTTTCTGTCTTTTTTGCTTTTGCTGCAGTTTGTGCTTTTGTTGATTTACTGTAAATTTTTTTTCCTGTTTTCAATCACATTAACCAATGTTTTTCACGGCTTCCATTTTTCTTCGAATGCTAATACTATTTAGAAAATCTTTACTGTTTACCCTTTGTAACTAGGTTTGAAAGTTGGAATATTTTTCCACTGTATACGTAAATATCTGGTTATTATAAAATCCGTCGTGAAGACACAATCCCTGTGTCTGATGTTTTTTTCTGAAGCATCCTTTCCCTCGCGCAAAAAAATAAAAAAATCGTCTTTTTCTATGATTTCGTTCGTCCTTCCTCAAGGTTGTTCTTTGTTGATTTTCCACTTGAGTTTAATTTCTGCATGTTGTTGACGCTGTGAAAATGTATATTCATTATTTTTTTCTTTCACGGCTTTAACTGAGAATTATTTGGTTTCCAATAAAAATTTACAGATTTTCGTTGAGAAATATCGCAAATGGATAATTTTCGAAAGTACTTATATCAGGTTTTATCGTGCAATTTATAACAAACTATCAATTTCTTGGTTATATTTATTTAATTTCTTTGGCTACTTAGACAGTTTTTTCACAGATTTGTAAGTGAGGAACATCACTTTTGTGAAGAGTAGGTGCTCTGTTAAATTTTGACGCACGTTGGAACTAAAGTGATGTCTACATAATCTTATTTATTTTAACTTAATTTCTTTCTTGAGTTTTATTTTACGTTTCGATTTTAGGAAATAACTTTCTGATTGGAATTAACCTATTAAATTATTTATTATTAAGCGGCACTTCTAAACCGAATGACCATTTCTTCAGTTTTGTCTGAAAAAAAAATACTTCGTAATCCGCCAATATGAAAAGTCTTTTGAAGTAAGCAACTTCCATTCTAGTCCAATACCTATTACCATCTCTTTGGTAATGCAAAGTTTCGCGCTCATAAAATGCTTGTTCTTTGCTGAGAAGAAATTGATTCCAATTATTTTTGACTTCCTTTTTGAATTAAAAGTTTTACCATTTAAAAAAATTTGTAGAGGCCAGAAGAAATATTATTCAAAATGGGTGTGGCGGTATATCCCATCCAAGCTGTAAATTCGCAGAATGCTTGTGGAATACTACACCTTTTCTATTAATCAATATTGTCATTTTCTGTTTAATTAGAATCAGAATTGATTGTCCGGCAAGAGCTTAAGGGCGACCGTACACGTGCCACTTTTTGAGGTCGCCCTGACCACACGTTTGCAGTCGCCTCGCGGTGAACCGCAGTTTACCATAAGAAAGGTTATATGCTCATCGTATACGGGTGTTTATGAAGGTCGAAACGGGCGTCTGTGGTCGGCTATCGCCGAGTGGTCGCGTCATCATGCGGTCGGTACGAGCGTACACGAGCTACAAGTTTGCAGTCGTCTCGACTCCATCTCGACGTTAAGATTTTGAGCAGACAGTCGAAATAGTGTCGCGTTGTAGTCGATACGACCACAAGTCGGCCACAAAAAAATCGTCGGGATGTGATCGGCTCGACCATCAATCTGTGTCCGGGGCGACCACAAAAAGTGGTTCGTGTATGGGCGTTCAAAGTAATCGACTCCTTTGAGATGTCACCAAATTGATAGTACAACTTTTTAAACAATATTTCCTTTCGAAACGCTTTAGCTAGTTCATTTTTTGTACACCAACCAAAAATTATTGCATAGAATCAAGCTAAATTTCAGACAAGAGAGTCTCGCTGTATCATGTGTCAAACTATTTGATAATTATATGGCTGGAGTGTAGAGTGAGCTGTGGAGAACTACAGTTAACTGTTGGGGAGAAATTAAATTACTTTCTCAATAAAATATAATGTGTCTACTCATTATTAACCTTTTTGAGACTTGACAACATTGCAAACAGTATACTAGAAAAGTGTTTAACGACACCAGCAAGATTTTTATGGGGTCCAATTTGGTAATAAATATGATTTTATGTTGAAAATTCCCAATTAGATGAGAAGTTTTTGACTTGAGGAAATTAGGGGAAAAAATTGAACAAAATATTCAATTTACCACCCTCTAACAAAATATATTTTACCGATGAGAGTGTTCGATTACAAACTCCAATGAACAGGGTTTGGTGATGTCACGACCTGAACGCCATGGGTATCACAGTTTGACTCTAACGTACTACTGGACAATGGCGTCCGCTAAAAGCCTTTAAAACACAGACAAAATAAGTAGAAACTAACTAGGGGGTATATTTTTGTGTATAAAAAATGGACGAACAAGAACAATGCGGAACTAATATTGTCCTTGGCATTCCGCGATCAATACTAAATCATTTTTTGAATCAGCATGTCTTTGATAATTTACTGATGGGAGAGATAGCGACTGAAACGTATGTGTCTCTTGAATCAGTTCGTATCATTTCAAACGATTGTTTGTACATAACATACCATCGAACAAGGCTTTCATTCTGAATTTCTGACTAAAAGCCCAATAAATCGTATTGAATGACCATCGTATTCAGTATATGGCCGACTTTCTGCCCAAAACTCAAATTACCACTTCGAGTACCCTGTTTTCGGACGACAGAAGACGTAATAGTGAATTATTTGCAAAAATCGATTCCTAAAAATAATACATATTTTCCAAAACCATTCAACTAACGATAGAATAACTAAGATCCAAATAGCTGCGATCAAACATAAGGTAAACAATTCATCGACGATGTCTCGTTGGCCTAAATAACAATAGTTTGAAGTGTAAAATAATCCATTTGTGTTTATTTACATGGACAAAACATTCACAAAATTTCCTAATTAGTGCATATTTAAAAGTTAAATGTTCACAATGCAAGAAGACATATTAATTCTAAATCCGCCTTCTAATGAATGCATATATTATTATATGCTGTTAAAAAATGAATCGAATTTATAGATTTATCACAAAAAATTATCGTCAACTGCTATACTATTATAAACAAAACGTACACTACCGCATTCAATATTTGCCAACGTGTTGCCAATACAGTTTAAAGACGTTGGAAGGTTATCGCGGAAGAGTTTTTGGTGTTTTTCGTAAAGTTTTTCTCTGATTTAGAGTTGTTTGTGAGTTGGCGAAGAAAAATTTAATGGCAAAGTGCATAGTGTGCCACAAATTGGAAATAAACGGGGAAAACCAAACATTCCACAGGGTAATAATGATATGTTTTTTACGCCATTTTGCTTTTGCTCATGAGCGTCTACATATTGTAGAAATAAATACAAAAATATTCAATAAATGAAAGTCTTATTCCCATAATAAAATATGTAAACAATCTGCAACAAAGTAGCAACTTTCAAAAATTATATTTTATTAGTTTTTAGCTGAAAAATATACAGTAGATTCATGGTTTTCAGAAAAATATTCAGATTTTTTTACTTTTTACTCTTATCTTATTCAATTTGCTGCATTAACTCAGGTGAGTGGAAGCTAGTTAAAATTCTTTAATGTAGCTGAGGGTTTATTTGTAATTTGGTGATCTGCTTAGCTAAATATCTTTCCCAATGCCAAATTTTTCTTTACAATAATTATATCAATTGGCTAAATAAATAATTTTAGATTTACAAATAATACTGAAAAGCGAAGTATGTGGTTATCATCACTTAATACAACTGATATAGCAAAATCAGCGAAAATATGGATTACATTTTAAGACGTAATGGGACAAGGATATTAAAGCGAGATGCTGTTCCAATTGGACCCTCTCTTATAAGGTGAGTTGTTACATATATATATATATATATATATATATATATATATATATATATATATATATATATATATACAGTGATATTCAAAAGTCCCCTCCCCCCTCGTATCTTTTGAACGGCTACACTTATTAATAAAATTTGGAGTGTGAAAATAAAGTGTTGTAAACTTCTCTATGAATGGTAACAGGTGACGTAATAGTAATAGATGACGTCACAGTGCCACTCTGGCCAATAATTTTAAATAGGACCTTATGGCAAGTGATATCTCGTTTGAAAGGTATTGACATTGGCTACATAGCCATATTAATTTTGTTTGGGTTTAAATTAATTTTGACGGATAAATTAAATAAATACCAAAATTATTGAAATTACTTTTTTAAATTTAATTAATCAAATATCAACAATGGATTCTTATAGCAAGTGTTCGAAATGTCCTGACAGTAATACATCCTATTAGTAAACTCTTGTCGTACTCGTTCGAATGTGTCAGCTGAAGTAGCATTGCATTCTTTAGTAATTCTTTCTTTCAAAACGCCAATGCTATCTGATGCCGTAGTATAAACCTTAGATTTCAAGTACCCCGATAGAAAAAAATCTAATGGTGTCAGATCTGGTGACCGAGGTGGCCATTCTATAGGACCTCGCCGGCCGATGTATTACTGTCAGGAAGTAGACGGAGCACATTTCTAACACTTGCTATAAGAATCCATTGTTGATATTTGATTAATTAAATTTAAAAAAATAATTTCAATAATTTTGGTATTTATTTAATTTATCCTTCAAAATTAATTTAAACCCAAACAAAATTAATATGGCTATGTAGCCAATGTCAATGCCTTTCAATCGAGATATCAGTAGCCATAAGGTCCTATTTAAAATTATTGGCCAGAGTGGCACTGTGACGTCATCTATTACTATTACGTCACCTGTTACCATTCGTAGAGAAGTTTACAACACTTTATTTTCACCCTCCAAATTTTATTAATGTAAGTGTATCCGTTCAAAAAATACGAGGGGGGGAGGGGACCTTTGAATAGCATTGTATATATATATATATGTATATATATATATATATATATATATATATATATATATATATATATACTGATATGTTAGGTGTATAATTTTAATGTTTCAAGACAAATATACTTTCCCTAATTTGTCCTACGTTGGGCCGACATGTTAAACTGGATAGAATGGGGAGAGAGAATGTTTAAAAAGCTTAAATACTATGAATTATTAATTTTAGTTTAGTTTTGTTGATATTTAATTTTTATTTGCCCGGTATATTGTAATATTTAAGATTTATTTGTAAAATAATTATTTCTTTGCATGAGAAACTCTCTGATCTCAGAGTAGGGTTCAGATGTAGAAAAACAAAAAAAAACAATTTCAATGTTTAATATGAGCGCCGAAATTCAAATAACATTCCTATCTTTCAATAAAAATTCTGTTGATCAAAATATACTTGCTTTATTATTGTTTCCAAAGAAATTCTAAAGACGGTCCTGTATTTAATGCTGAACCTCTCCACGGTTCATAGATGTCAGTTTAAAGCTACCAAATGTTTAAACTAGATGGAGCAATCACCATAGAGAAATGAAAAATTTCAAGAAAATAATTTCACAAAGTTTTTCAAATAGAAAAACGTTATTTAATGCTATAGGAAAAAATACATTATTCTTTTACAGGACATAAATTAATGAAAACCTATTATCTATTATGATCATTCATTCAGATAAAGTCATCCACTCAAATGAAGTACAATTTCTATATATAAATCAAAATAGGCAACTTTAACACAAATCTTATAATACGAAATCCCTTATATAAACGTCTATGATAGAAAAATGGCGGAAGATGAGACTCATAAGCGTCTGTTTAAAATCAAAGTTCAATTCTTTGCACTAAATGGGTAAGTTTACTCTAACTTCTTTTAATATAATTAAATAGTTTTAAATACCTTTTTTCACTGTATAGTTCAATTAATGCACATCAATAAATGTTTCTTATTTTGTTTTTAGGTTACCTCTTGGAAAATTCCATACCATTTGTCCAGCTTGCACAATATCCAGAAACAGTGCTATACTTCGTCCACATCAACACATTTTAATCAAATCATATAATCCAAAGCTTTCTAAAAGGTATGGTGGAGACACCGTTCCACCATAAAATATTTTACTTAATTACATCTATAAATTTTATGGTTAGTATTCAAATATAATTACCAATCTCCTATAATGTGTACTTCTGCTTGCTTTAAATATATTACTCTAGCTTTTAAGTATAATGTATTTCTTTCTTTGATTTAGAATGCCCAATTATTGTTTTTTTTTAAAGTTTCAAAATTTTTCTCCAAAAGATGTTGCTTCTTCAAAATTTCTACCCAAAAAAGAAAGTACCTAGTCAATAGACTGTATAATCAACAAACTGTTCCCATTCAATTTTTTATTATTATTAGCAACCTACTTGTCGCTGATAAATATATCTTAAAAGCATTCCACCAATCAAAATTGGTTATCAAATTCTTATTTGAAAGATTTCATTTCAAATAGTGGATTGTCCATCCATCATTTTAAAACATTCTGTTTTGAGCCTCTTAAACGATTATAACTCATATATTTGTCCCTTAATTTGTATTTCAATAAATTTACTAAATGCCAGTTCTTGTTTTCTAAATTATTTATTCAAAATGTCAAATCGTTCAACAAATGTCATATTTCATAGAGTTAATGTTTTTCATTTTACTTCCTACATTCACATATTTTAAATACTTATACAATCTTATTGAAAACTTCCTTCAAACCCTAATATTCACTTCCTTAAAACAAATCACAATATTAATTTACTTTGACAATAAGAACAAAGGGTTATTATTATTTCATTCATATGTAACAAACGTTTTAAAATTCTCTCTTTTAAATATGGAAGTTGTTTTTATGTCACCTATATTCTTATAAAGCTTATTTTAATTCTTCTCTATAATCATACAGTTAGATCCTTTATATGCTTTCTCTATTGAATAGTAAATAGTACAGATTGTCTCCTTTTTAGATCATTTTAAAAAAAATTCAAATTCCAAAAATTTTAATTACTTGAAATATATAGTCTATTATTAATAATTCTGTATACAGGGTGTTGCAGGTTTCACTCTATGTTAATATATATATATATATATATATATATATATATATATATATATATATATATATATATATATATATTATCCCAGATGGCGGAGTGCGTTAGAGCGCCGGAAATTGGGTTTTCTTGACCTGAAGGACGGAGGTTCGAATCTCACTCTAGTAAGGGCTTTTTCATAAATAAAAAGTTCCACTAAAAATCTGGGGGTACAGGGTCCGTCAGTAAATGGCGAAAACTGGCGGACGACATCCCTCGCCCCTTGCCAACCCGCATTGAGGCAGCGTGGTAAGGTACGCCTCACAACCCCAGCATGACAGACAAGGACAAGTTACGGCCCTCATTCTCCGTAAGCCCGAAGGGCCCTAGGAGGGGTAGATCCTGGGAACCAGCCACGAGGGCAGAGGGTGCTAAGAATCTGCGGAGTCTAAATCACTACCCATCAACTACATTACACCTAGCAACTTATAACTGCCGTACACTCTCTAATCAAGCTAGGATTATGGAACTGGAAACAGAGGCAGCAAAAATAAAGTGGGATATCATGGGCATTAGCGAAGTAAGACGAAAAAATGAAGAACTCATAGAACTTGAATTAGGGAATCTTCTATACCACCAAGGAACACCAACAGGAAGAACAAGCAGAGTAGGATTCCTAATTAAGAAAACCTGGAAAAATAGAATCATAAGGATAACAACCACCTCAGACAGAGTAGCCAGCATAACACTAAGACTCTCCAAAAGATATACTATCCAGATTATTCAGGTATACGCCCCAACAATCAGCCATAGTGACGACGAAATAGAAGAATTCTATAATGAAATAACCCAAGTGCTCAGCAACGACAATAGTCACTTCAAATACATAATGGGAGACTTTAATGCCAAAGTAGGACACAGGAAAGGCCAAGAAATAGGAATGGGGAAATATGGATTTGGAGAAAGGAATGAAAGAGGAGAGAGATTAATACAGTTCGCACACTTTCAGAACATGTATGTGGCAAACTCCTTCTTCAAGAAGAACCCTAACAGGAAATGGACGTGGGAAGGCCCCGGTGCAACTATCAGAAACGAAATAGACTTTATCCTCACCAATAAAATTAACACAGTAAAAGATCTAAGCACGCTCAACAAGTTCACTACAGGAAGCGACTATCGACTAATTAGAGCTCGACTGGTCTTATATATAAAACTAGAAAGGTCAAGACTAATCAAAACCAACACAACGAAAAACATAAACAACGAAATGCTGAAAGAGAACTCTCACCAATATGAAGCACTACTAGAAGAAAGACTACAAAAAGTGGAATATAACAACCCTGAACTGATAGACACAATTCGAAACTGCGCCGTAGAAGTGGGAGGTCTGCAACAACGAGGTGAACACAAAAAACTAACTCCGGAAACAAAAGCACTATTACAAAAACGAAGAGAAATGAAAAAGAAAACAAACATTCAAAGAATACACCGAACTGTGCAAGACGATACGAAAGAAAATCGCAGAAGATATCAGGAATTACAACGAGAAACTGGTACAAACAACAATAGAAAACCGTAAAAGCTACAAAAATGCAAAAAGGGCACTAATAATAGGGAAAAGACAGATAGTTGCATTAACTGATGGAAACACAAGAACCACAGACAGGAATGAAATAATAGACCTAGTAGCCAAATTCTATGGACATCTATACAAGGCCCCTGAAAATTTGGAAGAAATAATAGAACACTCAGAAGATGCCATACCAGAAGTATTGGTGGAGGAAGTAGAAATGGCACTGAAAAGCATGAAAAACGGCAAAGCAGCGGGAAATGACGGCATCACGACCGAAATAATCAAATATGCAGGAGCTAAAACATGGAAGTACCTTGCCAATCTATACACGAACTGTCTGATGTCCAGGAGCATACCTGAAGAGTGGAACAGCGCCCTTATAGTGTTGATCCACAAGAAAGGCAGCAAACAACAGAATACAAAATACACTAGACTCGGCCCAACCACGAGAACAGGCTGGATTCCGCAAAAGGCTTCAGTACAATAGATCACCCATACCCTCAAAGAGGTTATCAGTCGAACCAAAGACTACGACCAACCACTAGCACTAGCCTTCATCGACTTTGAGAAAGCATTCGACTCTATATATCCCAGAGCAGTAATAAATGCCCTAACAGAACAAGTGGTCGACAAGCCATATATTGAGACCCTAGCAAATATATATAGGGAAGCCAAAGCGAGAGTTAGGATATATGAGAGCACACCAGAATTCCCCACCAGCCGAGGAGTTAGACAAGGAGACGCAATATCACCAAAGTTATTTACAGCAACACTAGAAAGCATCTTCAGAAAACTGGGCTGGAACAACACAGGTCTGAATATAGATGGAGAATACTTGAACCATCTAAGATTCGCTGATGACATCATCCTGATAGCGAGTAACCCTGGCGAAATGCAACAACAAATAAATGAATTGAATGCAGCAAGCAACGAAGTAGGCCTTAAAATAAATCTGAGTAAGACCAAGATAATGTATAACGAACTGATAAACGCACAAGAAATAACAATTATTGACACTGCCCTGGAAATAGTAGATGAATACATATACCTGGGTCAACTAATACACATATCAGGCTCTCTACTTCCAGAAATAAACAGAAGAATCAAATTAGCATGGAGAACATTTGGACAGAACTTAATCATCTTCAAGTATAGAATGTCACTCCGTTTGAAAAAGAAAGCGTTTGATCAGTGCGTACTACCAGTATTAACATACGACTGTGAAACCTGGACCCTGAAAACTGATATCATTAGAAAACTCCAGGTAACGCAGAGGTCTATGGAACGATGCATGCTTGGAATAACAAGGAGAGATAGAAAAAGACTTGATTGGATCAGACAAAAGACCCAAGTGATAGATGTCATAAATAGAATCAGATCCCTAAAGTGGCAATGGGCGGGGCATCTCGCTAGAAGGACAGACGATAGATGGACCACAAAGATAACGCAATGGTATCCCCGAGGCGTGAAAAGACCAAGAAGACGTCCCAACTTAAGATGGGACTACGACATAAAGAAACTCGCAGGATCAACTTGGGGCCGCATAGCTAGCAATAGACAACAATGGGCCCACATGGAAATGGAATATATAAATATGTAAAGGGAGGCTACACCATAGCAAAATGGTTGAATAAGCTGCATATGATGATGATGATGATGATATATATATATATATATATATATATATATATATATATATATATATGTTATCCATCTGATAGAAAGTGCAGAAAATGCTTTCCTTACATTAGAAACGAGGTAAGTAGATATTAAAATCAACACACACAAATAGGGTCTCTTAATAACTTGCTTGTTTTGATTTAAGTCTTATCATTATTAATGTTTGTAATTATACAAGAGGGTATACATGAACTGAAAAAAAAATCTAGACACTCAGGAAGCTGCCAAAAAAACATGGGCACAAAATAATTCATAATTTGAATATAAATTTATCTGTTTTTATATGCTGAAATTAAATATTGTAATTGTTTTAGAGAACAGTTTTTTGGGGAATCATCATAGTGATTCTACACTAGAGAAAGCAGCAATTGTTATGGTTAAATGTATATGTTTTGACAATTGCATCAGAAAACCTAAGGCAATATCAAGGTAACAAAATATGCACCTATCAGCGTTAAAAATATAAAAGACTTTTCAATAGTAAAATATTTGTTCATCCATCAATTTGAGACACAAGGTTGCTATATTATGTACACACAGACTCAATAACTGATTTTTGAAGTGAACGTAAAATGTCTTAATCCTCTTCAGTTACTATCACAGCTGAAGAATTAGAAGATGAAGAACTGTTAGAGGCTGTGTCAGGAGATAGTTCAGTTGCTGTTGGTGAATCGTCAATATTAAGAAAAAGGTCAGTGAGTTAAATTCAATGACGCAGAAAAAGAATAGACCTAGCATCTCATTAATAATATCGGTATTTTTTTGAAGCCATCATTAAATTCTCTAACAACGTGCTAGAAAAGGACAACACATTCATTTTCCTGCTTTCCAGTGGCATACTGCTCTGATTATTTTAACTTTTGAGGAGATTCGCTACATAGAAATAGATGATTGCGCGATAAAAATGTTGTAGAATTTTATTGAATTGGAAATGTTTGATTGGCCAGTAAAACAAAAAAACGAAAAGTCAGTAATTATATTTTAAGCGAAACATATTTTATAACTGTTTATTTAGGAATGTAACAATATATTCGCCACATTAATTATACCATGCCCTTTATGAAATTTTACGTTGGGTATTTATTCACAAGTCATTTTTCCAGTCCCGAAAAAAGAAAAACAAAATCGGTATGGTAACTCCAGCCTTACTAACTTTAAATATAAACAATTTGTCAAACGCATTCTGCTACAGGAGTGCTTTTATACTCTTCAGAAATTTTGTCAATTCCTTACTTAAGTAGTATTTCTGCTTCTGCTCCTTTTTTGTTTTATCTTTTATTCTTAGTATTTTTACCGATATTCTAAACTCGTTTTTGCTTATATCTTTTATTTAAGTATATATCTATTCTCTAGTTTATAATATTTATGTCGCTAACAATTATTGTATTTTCTATTATTGTTATTATGTGACCTACATGTACTTCATTGTATTTTTGGGTGGTCAATAAACATATCTATAAATAAAATATTGTACAACTTTTATTCAAATATTTTATCCCGTACCTTCTTTTCCAAATTCCTGATATTAATTAACGTTTACATATTCATAACAAGCCGCTCATGGTAACCAAACATTCAAGGTCGAGCAAGCGAGAAAATATTGAGGTGGAGTCTAATGCAGCGTTGCCAAAGAAGTATAAATGACTTTCTCCCCAAACCTAACGATTGATCGCGTTTTCTATGGATTTATGATCGACTTGGTTCGTCTATCTTTAGTTGAATGTTTTTGATATTTTCATTGTCCGATTTTCCGTAATTCTCTGTCAGAGTACTGTAAAAATCGAACCTCTGTAAAATGTTTGAAATGTGCAGTATTTAATTTAGCAATTAGTAAAATTTTGGGACGAACTTATACATCGATTTTTTTACGCTCTTGTCAAAGCCTTGACTATAGAACTGTAGTAATCGATCAACACTGTTGTGTTAGTGAAGAAGATCATGACCTCATTAATCATTTTTCTCTTTTTATAAAGTTTTCCTAGCAATCTCAATATTAATTAGAAATTTCTTAACACAGCAATTTGTTTATTAATAAAAGGCATCAATCACTAGTTGTCTGTACCATTTACAAGGTTTCCTCTCAACCATAATTTGCATATTATATACAACACAATTTACGTTACAAAGTTAAATTTCTTTTTAATGTGAAGTTAGTTTTAAAAAATGTATTGTTCGTAACTATAGTTAACATTTTTTTCAAGTTGTTAGTTAATTGTTTATGAACTTTCTCCTGAATGTATTTTTTTAACAGTGTATTATATTTATTATACACATAATCCGCGACAAAAGTCTTTGAGCATAAATTCATTAACATATTGTATGTGAGAACTAGCAACGTGATGTTGATGTTGGAAACTAATTTCTATTATGGTTAATAATATGTTGCTTTATCATATATTGATTGTCCCTTTACAAAAGTTACTTATTATAATTTAGTTGGTTTGATTGCCAATTTGCCACTACAAAACCACACTGTATTTGCTTTTAAAAGTAATATACATTGTACCAACATATAAATATACTGTACATAGAATTGTAAGAATGAATTTTACGTGCTATATATCGCTTGTTGGTTGGAAATAGTACGTAAAGAAATTGCGACTCACTGCCATAAAATCCTTGACACGATAAAATAATGCGGCGTCATCCAATAAACAAAATAAATAGGCAAATTATTTCATTACAGAAATCATTTATTTAATATATTTAATAAAACCTGTTTATCTGGTAAAACACAGATCTTGTTGATAATTTTTATTTTGTCAAAAAGAAAAATGGAAAACTAATTCAAAGACTTGACCAATTTAATCTAGTGTAAAACAGTTTCTTTTGTTGATAAAATTAGAAAATATAGAATGATTTTCCATGTAGAATGGAGAACTGAATATCCGGAAGAAATTTACAAGGTATCACAAAGGTTTAAAGTTGGTGGTCCAGAGGTTTTTATCCAAATAAAAATAGTATATTGTAGAATGAGCATGAAATGACATACATTTCCCACGAGTAGGTATATGAAATTTTGTAGTACGAGCGTGCCTAATTGTTTGGCACTCCCTTTTATTCCAAGTAAATCTTGTTAGCAAGGGAAGATGACTGACTTGATATCTGCCATGAGGTTACTCGACAATTGTCAATCGTTCCTTGCATTTTTTAGAGCAAAAGGGCTTGTAGGCGCAATCATTTCAGTTAAGGAAAGTGCTAAAGTTTTTGAAATTGAACCAATTTTCCCGACCAAAGGATTAAGGAAGATGCAATTTTCGATTGAAGAGTCTGACGAAGTTAGCGGCACACCGGAGGAACTTTTTCAGAGAGATGTTTTTGTGGCTCCTGGTTGATTGTGTAACTACATCTCTTTGAGAACGAACGACGGAACAGCTAAACAAGTACATTCATTATGGTGATTCCTGTATGACATGGGCAAGTTGCCATAAAAGGAGGAACTGAAGAAGTGTTGCTCAAATCTTAAAGAATGTCTAACATTATAAATATCAGTGACATAAACGGGAAAGGCTTATATAATGAAATTATACATGTTAAAAGTATTTTCCAAATAAAGTTTTGTCGCCCATCAAGGTTCTACATAGTTATTTGTCACAATGACTCGTTTTGTAGTACGAGCACGGACTTAAGATCAATGGACTTCTAATAGTATATGTTTCCCATACATCCGAAATGACCCCTCTTTTTGCCTACAGATGGCCGCCATGTTGGGCTAATTTTAAGTTGGTATTAAGAAGCTACAGTTCATATGCGTTTTCTTGGTATTGAGGATGGAACGTTGGTTGGTTGCGCGAAATAATTGACAGCATAATAGAATTGATTAACTAATTAGAATTTAGCTGGATGAACTGACGCGGCAATTTTCGTTCTGTCAATTTCTGTTTCCTTTGTTCCGTTGTTGCAATGCGATTTGACTGATTTGTGACAGCGTCAGGAGTGGCATCAGGTCACATTTCGCAATTTTCGCATTGTTTTTTATTGAGTAAAGCACAAGTTTGATATTTGTGTGTTAACTTTTGGATTATATTCGTGTTTATTACAAATTAATAGTGGTTAATTACATTTTATAAGTAGTGTTATTTTAGTAAGGTACTTAATAGTATAGTGTTATTTGTAAGATCTAGAACTGTAGGAGACTAGCTACAAACTGCTAAAATGCCTTCCTGTTTTGTACGAGGTTGCTCGAACGCTACTTACATTTCTCGTTTGAAAGAGGGTGTAATATTTCATAAGTAAGTTATATGATTTTTTTTTGTATGTAAGTTAATTTACATTTTCCTTTTTCTCCAATTTGTAGATTTCCCAGTGACAATACACTTAAAAGGTCCTGGTTGGTAGCACTTGGAAAAGATCCAGCTTATAATATTGCCTATGAAAGGGTGTGCTCCGAACATTTTGGACAAACCAATTTTGAAGTGGCAGGCGAAAGGAAAAGTTTAAGAATAGGGTCAAGTCCAACCCTAAAACTACCTCAATGTTTTGAAGTGGATCACTTGGACAAAAGTTATTTACCGAGCTCACCTCCACCTACATGGTATGTTAATTTTCACTTAGTACTCACAAAGAATCAAAAAATATTTTTTAATTGTAGCAGCAAGCTGGAAAGTGTTGATTCACCTCAAAGTAGTTCACCAAAATCTCCGACAAAACTTTCTCCAATAAAACGGAGTGATTCAGACTCGTCTCCATCTGCTCATTCTTCTGATATAGTACGGATGGTACAATTATTTCATCCGTATAGGTAAGTTTAATATCAAATTTTCTTTAAAATCAAAATTCAAAATGTAATATGTATTTTATTTATATAAATTTTACGTAGCATTTATATAATGCCTTAGTATCAAAGTTTAACTAGTCTAAAGAAATGTTCTATTTTCAGCAAACCTTCCACAGAAGATACCAATGTAAAATTAAGAGAGAGGATTCGCTTTTTGAGAGGCAATTAAGAGTATGCAGAAACAAACTAAAAATTTGCAGAAAAACAAGCAGGAGGCGAAAACTAAAAATAAAATCCTTGAATGGGTTATTAACCGAACTAAAAAATAAATTTTCTTTATCTACCCAAGCCACATCAGATATTATGACATCTCTTCAAGGAGCCCCAGTTGCTTTATTAAAAAGAATGATGTTGAATAGGAAACTGGATGGTAGGAAAGTAACAAAGGCAAAAATTGAAAAAGAATTAAGAAGCTTTGCTATGACTCTACAATTTTATAGCAGCAAAGCTTACAACTATGTAAGAGAAATATTTGGATTTGCGCTTCCTGTCCCATCAACAATTAGTAGTTGGCTGTCAAAAGTGGACTGCAGTCCAGGGTTTACAGCTTCCGCAATATCGTCATTAAAATTAAGAGCTGATCAATTCTTCACTAAAAAGAACAAACAATTGATGGTATCTTTGTTAATAATTGATGAGATGTCAATAAAAAAAGAGTTAACTAGCGATAGACACACTTAACAAGTATTTGGCTACACCGATATTGGAGCAGGCAAAAGCCTTAACAATGAGCAAGAGTTGGCTACTGAAGCCTTAGTTTTAATGGTAGTAGGAGTAAACGACCATTTTAAAGTCCCAATTGCATACTTTTTAATTAACAAAATGTCGGGAATTGAAAAGGCAAATTTAATATTGGAAGCGCTGCGGAAATTACAACAAGTAAACTGCAAAGTTTTGTCAGTCACCTGCGATGGACCCCATGTTCATTTTAAGATGCTGCAGAGTTTAGGATGCAATGTCACAAATGTTGTAAATCTGAAACCATACTTTTACCATCCCATTACACATCAGCGAGTCTATGTATTATTAGATGTTTGCCACATGTTGAAGCTTATTAGAAATAATTGGGCAAATATCAAAGTAATCATTGATCCCAGTGGAAATGAAGTGAAATGGGAGTACATAGAAAAACTCTTTAAAATTCAAGATGATGAAGCTGGGAAACAGCAAAAATGAAGGTAGGAATTACATTATTTATTTACTGTAATAAATAATCTTATTTTGTATAACATTTTTAATATATTTATATTTTTCTCTTCATAAAATAAAAAGTGGATATATGTAAATTTCCTGTCGACTACGCCATCTGTTTTGTGGATTGTGTGACACATATAATTTTCTGATTCCATAAAGTAGTAAATATAATGTCATTTTATTTTGTTTTTACCTAAAGTGGTTATACTTGTTCCGCACTGCATTTGTTCATTGTGCACTTATTATAAAGAAACTGTAAAAAACTTATTAGAAGTCTTACACTGCCACTCTTAATTAGCTGGTGACAAAATCTTTGCAAAATATATGTACGTTGGGGCTACATTATTATTATGTAAATGTTTTATTTTTAGGTGAACATTGCCGCTCAGACTTTGAGTAATAGTGTTGCAGATGCACTTGAATTTTTGTGCGATACTTTACATCTCAATGATTTTAAGGAAGTCAAACCTACAGTAAATTTCATAAGAAATGTTGACGAGTTGTTTGACTTGTTAAATTCGAGGAATTTATATGGAAAGGGTATGAAAACTCCAATGCAAGAAAAAAATGTAGCTACCTGGAAACCAGTTTTGGAAGAAATATTGGTATATTTGGAAAATTGCAAAACCCGAACTGGCAGGTTGTTGTATACTACTTACTGTAGCATTTTTTTTATATTTCCATATTGTATTAATGTGAATTTGGCTTGACCGTGATTAAATGAAATTAAAATCAACGGTTATTTTATTTTTTTCCTGATTTATGGAATTTGAATAAGAATATATAAAAATATAATTTATAAATAAACGATTCTTAAAATTTATGAAAACGTTTTACATAACCCCAACTTAGGTAGATACACAATACGCAGTAGCTAGTATAGTAATAAAGTAGGTATACTTTTTCTCTCATCGTTTCATATTTTCGTATCTTATAAATGATTTCTGCTTTATTGTTTAAACCGGTCCTGTACGAATCACGTGACTCAGGCCAGCCAACTTAAAATTAGCACAACATGGCGACCACCGTTGAGGAGTCAAACCGAATATACTATTAGAAGTCCATAGATCTTATGTCCGTGAGTACGAGTGAAGTTTGTGCAACGAACCGCGAAGCGGTGAGTTGCGCAAATCACGAGTACTACAGAAAGTCATTGCGACACAAGTTTTACACAATATTTTTTATAATTCGCATTTATTCAATTTTTTAGATAAAATAGAATTCATAATACCTGTTTTTAAACTAGGAGTGGTTTGATTTTAAATTGGCTTTATGGTTTTATTCAGCACTTTTGACATATTATTATCGAATAATTATGTAAACTGTAAACAAACTTTCATCTAAGCAAACAGATTATGATTAATTGTTTAAAAAAGAGCTTCTTCGTATATGTTTGGGATCTATATCATGGACAGACTTATTTCTATAATACATCTTCACATAGATATCTGGTAATTTATCCCAAAAATCGAACGTTATGTATACCTATATATTGACCCTATACAATATAAAAATAGACAATTGACAAATCATTGATGAATAAACGTTAGTGTACTTTATTTATTAATATTTTTAATATATAATTTATTCAAATTTACCTTTAAGACCATTAAAAATACAGTCAACGGCAAGAAATTAAAAACTCAGATTTATTATAATTTTATAAAATAATACACTTGTCTTTCCTTACACCCCCTGTATAATGTCGTAGAATTTATATGGATAGTACTTGTTTTTGAATGTTTAGTTAGTAGTAAACAATGAATTGTATTTTATTCAATAATAAATTTTTAGAAATTTCCTAATCCAGGAACGAAACGTCAATAGCAAAATGTTTTAATTATTTATATAACCTAACAACATCCAAAAATTAAAAAAAAAATTATATATTTATATATTTCGAAGAAAGATATTTGCCAACTTATTTGTAATGGATATTTTGATGGAGATGTGGCAATAAAACACCAAAGTAAACTCTTTTAGATTATTATTCCCGAGCTTTCGAATAACTTTTATTCATTTTCAAGTGCTAAAAATTATTGGTCAATGTTATTATTAATTAAAATAAAATAAAATGATAAATACTTACATAAAATATAGCGAGAATTTTGGTAAAGTTGTAAATTTTTAAAATAAATTCTTTTAAACACAAATCAACGAAAAACTCAAAAAACAATATGATATCAAACAAACTATTTGATCTTAAACTACAATAATTTTGATTTATTATTTATAAAATTAAAGATTGTTATGAATGTTGTCTTCTTTTTTCAAAATCTAAAAGATAGGCATAGATAACACTAAGGTTATTTAAGTATGTTTTTTTTATTTATGCAATAAGTTTGTTCTGCAATATATGCGGTTTTCAAAAAAATTCGTTTTCTATAATTACTTATTAGTGGCAGATTGATAATCCATAGAATGGCCTTCATAAAACACGTGTACAGCTAAAGCACATCTGTCATGATATAATCTACTGTCACTTTTATAAGAGGCGATCCGATTGGTTAGCGATATTTTGGAATGACCAATGTATTTCTTATTACAGATATTGTAAGGAATCTCATAAACTATATTAGTTAATTTGTTAGTAGGAGTCTTGTCTTTGATCTTACTGAAAATTGAATTTATTGTAACACATTGTTTATTGGCAATGTTTATATTATGTGGTTTAAAGACTCCGGAAAGTTTAGGTGTGACAGAATTTATATATGGAAAAGAAATAGAAGTTGAAGATGTATTAATAGTAGTTATAATGTCACTGTTTTTTTCGTTTCGTATTATGTCATTATTAATCTCATT